>VMOF01000220.1:21081925-21484522 GCA_011764245.1 Trialeurodes vaporariorum
AGAAAACAATACCGCGATGTATATTCTCCATTTATACCTTTGAAAACCAATCGATTCTACGATCTTGAGATGTATCGAAATATCCTCAAAAATCCATTCAAAAATTCTTTCAAAAATTCACAAGTGCCAACGTTCCTTGGTTGTAGCGTTTATTCTTTGTTGGGTCATTCTACAGTAAAGTGGACATGATATATGCAAAAATTGAAATTTAAAAATTAGTACCTGGCAGTCTTGTTTTGCATTAAAATGCAAACAGAAACGAAAATATTATCTAAATCTAATAAGGTCAAACGTGTTGATGTTACAGCAGGTTTGATATGTATTTTCAATGATTAAATCACACGCGTCCCACCCGTTACAAAACCTAGCTGTCCCACCTGTTAAGCTGCTTTTTAATTTTTTTTTTTTTTGAGAAAAAAATTTAGTTAATGAAAAAAACTTTATGTAGGATCAAAGCTTATACCCTCACCTTTAACACATATTTTTTCCAAATTTTTATCTCTTCAAAACCCACAGAGTTTCAACTTTTTCTGAAGTGATTCAAAAACCTTGTTCATTTTCTGTCCCACCCGCTACACCCTTATTTTGCTCTTTTCTCAGCTTTGGACAGACTTTTTTTAAATTTTGAAAATCCTATCACTAGGTATCTAGAAGATAAACTTTCTGTTGGTGGGATAGTTTTTTCATTTAAATGATTAAAAAGTAGAAAAAAATTACTTCAAAGTCGTCTGAATGTCCCACCCGTTACAAAATAATGACCCTATTTTCAATTTAAAATGCCAAAAACATGACTTTACCCAAAAGTGACTTGTGGCGTTATCTATCGGATTGAAATCTGGGAAAGTTTCGCCTGGCATCACCTTAAAGACCCTCCATTCATTCCCGCATCTCCAATCGAATTCAAGAAAATTACGAGTCGTCAGGTGTAAGACGAGTGCGCCATTGGTCGACGCTTTTCAGCCCGTTTTTACCGCGTTACTTGGGTTTTCTGAGAAGTGTTTACTGTATAATTGCATATTTTATGAGTGGAATAAAATTGTTTCTCTTGCCTCTCCACGTATTTTCCTCCTCTTTCATTTTTCCCGCCATCCTTCTCCGGGAGGAAGGGGGGTTGAACTTGAGAGGGGAAGGCTCATCTTAACGTTAACCGCACCACTCGTATACTCTTAGCAGGCCTGCCGTTCCGTGAATCACAAGAGAAATTGTTTAATCCACCGATGATTCCACCGGTTTTATAAAAGATTATGTAGCCCAGTTCAGCAATCTGGCTGTAACGCACGTAAATACTCAGAAGTACAATCTTCTTACAACCGACGGAATCATTGGTGAACCTGCGACGATTCAATCTTTTGCTGTCCCGTCGCCGTCGCGTCGGTGACCAAAAAGATTGCCGATTAGATTATTTTTGTTGGTTAAATGTCTATTGTCAGTTGCCACACTGTTCAACTACATTATGTAATCTTTTTGTAAACTGGTGGAATCATCGTTGAAATGAAAAACCATCTTAAGATCCGCAAAACGACAGCCTTGACTCGCAGAGAAACTTTTTCGTGCATATAGTTCAGACATCACATCTTTTTCATTCTTCAATCCAAAATAAAGACCAATTTGATCAAAGAATTTTGCCTCGCATACCTCGACTCTTCATTAAAATTCAAAAACCTAAAATTTGCCCTTTCTGCAGAATATGTTTTTATGACTGCCAATTTTATTAAAAAAAAAAAAAAAAAAAAAAAAAAAAAAAAAAAAAAAAAAATCCATTCCGTAAATTGGGCAAAGGGGTTCTTCCTAATTTTTTCTTAGGATTGAAGCATTATTCAATGAGTAAAAAAAAAAAAAAAAAAAATCCATTCCGTAAATTGGGCAAAGGAGTTCTTCCTAATTTTTTCTTAGAATTGAAATATTATTCCATGAGTAAAATCCAGCGAAAATTACGATGAGAACGTTCGTTAATATATTAGGAAATTTGCTCACAGACTCACTGATGGACTTTCAGGTTTATTACGTAATGGCGGAGCTACGCACGCAGTGATAGATTCCTATCTATATTTTGATGTTTTCCTCTATGTGATTCTATGCAGATAGTCAAAAGTGACTAATTATACAGGAGTCTTGTAAGTATACAATAATACCAAGTAGCTCCACGCCACTTAAGATCAAAGATGACGGAGATCTAATCTCTCTCTCTCTCTCTCTCTCTCTCTCTCTCTCTCTCTCTCTCTCTCTCTCTCTCTCTCTCTCTCTCTCTCTCTCTCTCTCTCTCTCTCTCTCTCTCTCTCTCTCTCTTACTCTCTTTGAAAACACACGGAAAAAAGTCTCAAATTATAGATAGGAATCTCCTATGGCACCTGCGTAGCTCCGCCATTACACCTTAAACTTTTAAGTCATTTTGTGAGTCTGTGGATGAATTTCGTAACTTTTCAGTATGCTTTTCGCCGGTTTCGACGCTAGAATAAACTAATCAATCACATGCAGCAAAACTTTCCAAGAGCCCCATTACACGATTGGGGTGTTACGTACATATAATACAAAGAGGCGGATCAAGAAAATTTTTCTGGAGGAGCACGCCTGTGAAATTTTGAATTTTGAAGCGTCGTTGGAAGCGATTTCGGGCTACTTTCCGTTGCGTAAAAAGGTAAAATTTCAGGCTTCGGGGAGGGGGGGCGTGGTCCCATGCCCCCTGGATCCGCCACTGTACATACACATAATCATATTGAGAAAAAACATTGTTGTCAAATTGCACCAGGTGCCATCGTCGCGCGACATTCGTTGCTTCGCGCTCAGGCAGTGGCATCGCGTGCAGTTTGGCAACAATGTATTCTATCCATTTAAACTCATGTAAAATATCGAATTCAGGGGGTGCACAGTGCACAAGGAAAATTCGATATACATAATGAGTTCAAATGGAGCAGTCGCATTGTTGCCAGATGGAACGCGACGCCACTGCGCTCAGGATAAGTTCATTTTCCTTTGCAAGAGGCAGTTTAAAGTTAAAAGCTTCTGAGCTCTGAAGCCCTCGAACTTACGGAGAAACCGGCGAGCTGTGGTCTCAGATCGTCAAAAAGTGGCCGAAAATCAGAAAATAAATTTCTTATAGTTTATCATGTTCAAACTTTCAAGAACAGTTTAAATAACAGAAAACACTTTCATTAAGTAATTAATAGCTAAAAATGTCACTGGAAAATTTTAAATTGTGCTTAGTAGGTCGTGAACGATGGTTTTTGACTACTTTTTTTTCGTGAATTTTTTTGGCCACTTTTTTTCGATCTTAGACTACAGAGCGGCCTGATGCGACACAACGACTCCGACTTCGACTTGCCCAACTAGTTCCTTCCAGTCTCCAGATCCAATCTGTGCGTGGCCGCGCGGGTTCCCGAGTCGAGCCAAGCAGCAACGTCAGGAAAAAGATGTCCCCTCGCCACAGAGCTACTCCAATCGGTGAGGGGGGGCTTTGGAATGAGAATGATGGGAGGGGGGGGGAGGGGGTTTGAGACGACGCGGCGTAACCGTGAACCGCAACCGCATGGCCGTGACATCACGATATTAGTTTCTGGCTGATCCACATAATCTCTCGAATAATCTAATGAAAGTTCATTATCGTCGTCAAAGGGAGCACAGTGGGACCAATACGCGGATTTTTCCTGGACTGAGAAGTTTTCCTTTTTCGCCTCCGAAACCTTTTTTCGTTGATTAGTGCAGAGGCGGCTCTTGCAAATTTGGTCAGAGGCGTAGCGTGCAATTTGGCAACTGTGCAATTCGTCCATTTGAACCCATGAAAAAGATCGAACTACTGCAGGGTGTTCAGGGTGTTCGGTGAACACCTTTGCATTCTACCTTTTACATGGGTTTAAATGGACACAGCCAGTGGCGTACACAGGATTTTTCTTGGGGGGGGGGGCTCGCACTGATGAGCGTTTGACTGAAAATTGTTCCCCCCTTCCCCTCCACCCCCTAAAATCGGAGGTCTGGGGGGGGGCTTTAGCTCCCAGCACAACGTTGCCAAATTGCACGCTACGCCACTGAATTTGGTATCACTGTTTTTCCTCCTTTTGAAACTATGCACAATAATCTCAATTGAGCCAATTGTTTTACATAGAATCAAACGGATAAAAAATATTTTCGCTGAATTGCAAGAGCCACCACTGGCGTTAGCACGAAAAAGGCGAAGAAAGGAGAAACAAAAAAGAAATGAAGGCCTATGATGTTGATGAAAAGGTAAGTTTCAATTAGGTCTGAAAATACAGGCTTATTTACTACTTTTTTTTTGTAAAAAAAAAACAAAAAAACAAAAAAACAACAACAAAAAAAAACAAAACCTTTAAGCATTTCAATTAATTGAGCACACGCTAACTACTAAATTTTTTAAGACAATTTTTCATAAAATATTATCAAGTTTGGGATATTTGTGGCCAGTGCCGTACGCAGGATGTTTTTGGTAAGGGCTTGTTGCCATTGGTAAGCGTTGAATTTAGCCCCCCCCCCCCGCATCTGGCATACGTTCGTGGCTCTTTTTTTGCGATAAAATAACAATTGAAAGAAATGCAACGAATTGTAAAATGACTTTTAAGTTACGTTTTTTTTCTGTTAATTGCATACTTATTGGAAAGCAAAGAATGGTACCACTATGATTCAAAAAAAAAAAAAAAAACATGAAAAACTTCTGCAAATAATTTCCTGAACCGGCTATGATCCAAAACCTTAATTTTCAACCCTGAAAATCCACAAATAAGCACATTAAACCTGCTAGCACCTACTACAGTTGTTGACATGCGTCCAAAAACGAGAAAATTGGTATAAGTATGTCAGTATCAGTATCTTGATCATCATGAAATCCCAATTAAAAAAAAAAAAAAAAATGATAGCTTTACACATACAAAACTGGCCTGGGGTCGTGACCCCTTTGTACTAACGAGGGTCAACGGAAACCAAAGTGAATTACGGTAGAGATGAACAAGAAATTTTACACCGAAACAATCTCAAGCGGCACAAATTAAATTGATTCGTCAGAGTCCCTATACATATTAAGCCCCACTATACTGGATTCAGTTCAACGGTATACGTTACAATTTTTTTATAGACAAGAACAGAAACATTGAAACAGGGGCGGTATTAAATACTGAATGCTGAAGATTGGGATCCCTCTCTTCACCCGCATCTACAAAGGAGGCTGCTATAAAATTAATACAGTGTAACACTGACCGCGAGGAACCGAATCAGAGAAACCGAAACAAAGACTTGTCTTTGATTTTTTGAACCATTGAAATGATTATTGATTAGGGCCTTGAATCCTTGATCTTCATTTGTCCGGATTCTGTTATATCAGACTTTGAACGATATAGCTTTTCGACGCCAAGGACGGCACTGACTCTCCTCACTCCCCTTCCCCACCCTTGAACACCCATAGAAATCCCGATATAAGGAGGATGGGGGACGCGAGGAAGAGATAAAATAAAAGTTTCTCCTTCAAGAATTCCTGCTGCGTCGCTGAAAAGAAGTGGAACTATAATATAAAGAGGAGTTAAAGTATTACTGGCACATATTGCGTTCTGCCTTGTGGTGCCTCATCGTTACAATATTGCCAGATTGATCCAAAGAACTTGTCTTTCTCTCTTAGCTCATTCGAATGCATGTGTTAGAAAAGGAAATGAGAGGGGGCGAAAGTCATGTGGCTGCCCCTCGTCTATCATTTTCTAACACACGCGTTTAAACCGCGTTTATGTCCACTTTTTTATGCCCACCTCATATTTATTACATCCATTTTTTTCTTTTTTTTTAAAGTCAACAGTTTTTATATCCACTTTAAAGCGTACATCCATAGCTTATTTTTCCACAATTATCATGTCCACAACTTTAAATTCCACTCTTTAAAATGTTTTAGGTGATTCCAGGGCCGATTATTTCGAGCCGTGTGTACACCTAGTCGCGCTACTTAAAAAGTCAACAGATTCTTTTATTTTTTGTTCAACACACTTCGTCAACTTTCATATACAGGGACTCTGAAAGAGACAATGTTACTATAGAGGCTCACACTATTTCTGACCCATGTTAAAATCAGTGGCAATTTATTTCTGCGGTCTCAACAAAGCAACGTCCAGCTGGACTATCTATTGGTAGATGAGCAAAGATGTCGAAATAGTAGCCATAAGAGAGGGGGCATTGGAGTTTGACGGTAGTCATCAGTCAACGTATGGCAGTTGGATGTTGCTTCCTATGTCCCTACGGAGGAGGGAGGAGGGAGGAGGGAGGAGGGAGGAGGGGAGGAGGGAGGAGGGAGGAGGGAGGAGGGAGGAGGGAGGAGGGAGGAGGGAGGAGGGAGGAGGGAGGAGGGAGGAGGAGGAGGGAGGAGGGGAGGGACAAAGTAAGCTCTGGATGTATTATGCAGTACCACCCGGGAAAAAAGACTGGTAGAATTTACCATCTGCATAGCTGATTTTTGAGTCTGCTATCAAGCATGGTAAATTTTACCATCATAAGGTAAATCCAACTTACCTTGTGGTAAATTAAGATAACCTGTTGGTACACTTCACCACAAGGTACGTTGAATTTACCGTATGCTGATAAAATTTGCCATACATGATAATTGCAGACTAAATTCTACCAGTCTTTTTTTTCCGTGCAGTTTCGGCTCGTGTAATTTGGAAATCACGTGCCATTCGATTCTAGGCAAAAGTATCGAATTCTAAGGGATTCAGTGAGTCCCCTGAGGATCGATTATTTTACGCCTTCAAATAACTGTGTATGTGACTATTCGTGCTTCTTTTCTTGTCGAATTATTGGTATGCCGCGGCCGATGGATGGAGGATTTCGACTGATTCGTTTTTGACACCGTTTCGTACAGTCGTGTTATTGTTATTTCTGTTATAAGCATTGATTTCATTTCAGTAGGACCGCTCCACCGCGCCGCGCCGGACCTATAATATGACATCATCGAGTCTCGCGCCATTACTGTCAGTTTCATTTTTTTTTTTTTTTTTTTTTTTTGCAGCGAGCCTCAACTATTGGTTACCTGTTCTCTATTACAGAGCAAATGTTATGAGTTTTTGTTGCTTTTGTCGGGTTTTTTGTAGCATTTTACTGAAGAATCAGTTATTTCTGGCTTTATAGCAAAAGTGTGCAACAGACTAATTGACTGTCCGTGGTGAGGTGTTGATCGTGATTTTATTGATCTTTGCATTGACGGATCCAGCAATCTGGCAACACGATATTCTTCTCACTTGATTGCATGAGAACTAATCGATTAGTCACGGACTGTAGCCCCTTCAAGAATCGATTGTTTATCATACATTCAAGTGGGAAGAATGCACAGTTGTCAGATTTCTGGGTCTGCCTATGGATCGTAGGACAGTACAGTGGAACGAAGTATTTTATCGAACTTGCGAAAAGAATGGAAACATTAGGAATTAACCTAATTACTTGGCTCTGCCTTACGATTTAAGGTTTTTTTCAAAGAGAAGGGTGGAGGGCCCTAAAAATTTTCGGGGCGGATATCTGGACGTATGCGACGATCCTCACCTTTGAAGTTGAGTCGTACCTAACTTGCGTCTCGACTACAGGCAAATAGGGATCCATATCAGGACTTATCGAGACTATATAAGCCAACAGTAGATTACTGTTAAGCAATGAGCTATAACTTTAGAGTGGCACATCAAGGAACATTCCGCTGGTTCATTGTTGTCACCTAAGGCGCCGCTATCTTGCCGTAAAAATCGATTTTGAGGTTAAATTTTGTTGGTCGTTTCTGGTCGTTCCGTAAACAAACTCGGGGATTTTTACGCTTTAACGACATAGATGTCCGCCCCCAATGTACACAAAACATGGGTCCCTAGACACAAACATGGGCTTTTTTATAAATAGACCCTCTAGCGATAAGCGATATCTGGGGAAATTCCTCCCGATTAAATTTTGGGAGTTTTACCTAACTTGCTTCGATTTTCCACTTTTAAGGTCTATCGGGAATTATCGAGACTAGAAAATGCCAAAGTCGGTGACGAGTTAAGTAATGATTAAATCTTTTGAAATCAGCGTCTCAAAACGGTTACACAATGGTTCTTTGTTTCACAAAGGCCACCATTGACATAAAAAATTTTGAAAGAAACTGATGTTGGTCGTTTTGGGACGTTTTCGTAAAACCACTAACTCGGGCATCGCCAGAAACGTTCTGCAAAATTTAACCTCAAACCTTGGAATCTGCC
This sequence comes from Trialeurodes vaporariorum, assembly GCA_011764245.1. Taxonomy (NCBI): domain Eukaryota; kingdom Metazoa; phylum Arthropoda; class Insecta; order Hemiptera; family Aleyrodidae; genus Trialeurodes; species Trialeurodes vaporariorum. Next base: position 21,090,118 of record VMOF01000220.1, read on the forward strand.
GTCCAAATTCCGCTTTTTCCCGGGATTCCTTCTACCCTGTGTGGCCCAAGGTGGACCAGCCCGCTGCCACTCTAAAGTTATAGCTCATCGCTGTTAAGTGACGGACGTATAGGTTACATCTTTTGCATGGTTTGAATTTACAGTTTTTTTTGTTTTTCTGCTTTTTGCTTTGTTTCTATTTTGTTTTGTTTTGTTGGTTTTGTTTGTTTGTTTGTTTGTTTGTTTTCATTTGGACAGAATAAGCGTTATTAGTGCGATGAGAAATCGATAGGTAAAAGATCTATGAACGCACATGAACGAATTTCTATATCACGGAACTGAGTGACCTTGATCCTGTGAAGCAGTGTTACCAGATGCATGGAGGCCAACTTTAGGCCGTGCTTTTCCTGTAAGACTTACGATGTGATATAAATGGCTTTAAACCTGAAATCTGGCAACACTGTCTCACCAGATAAACTATAACAACTTCAACGTTCATAATCGTCTTATAGGATCGGGGAGGGCCTCTGCTTATCAAACAGCTACGACATAAGAGGGGCCCTGATTGATTCCTGATAGATTCTCTCACATCTATATTTGTGTATCAATAGTGTGTTTAAAAGAGGCTCCAGTGGGCATAATGCATATGACGGAAGGAACGAGGAACCCATTCTAATTCAGAAGCGCAATAATAATAATTGCTGCAGCTCGCATTGATCGTAATATTTAAATTGAATGTTGAAAATTCTTCATTAAGTAAGATAGGAACGTTTCTATAATTTTACGCCTGTAAGACACACCGATGCTGGTTGAACCCTCTAAAAAAGGTGAAAAGACAATTAAATAGGTATCATCGTCATGTCATTCTCGCAGCATTTCACATCAGATCAGAATTGATACTCCATTTGCATAGAACAAAACCTTGCAAGAGCTCGCCTTTATCAGTAATAGTTTTTCCGGAATAATACTTATTATTTCCGTACTCGGCAAATATTCTAAACTTATCCAATTTTATCTACGCTAGAGGTCTTACTTTGAAAAGAGCTCCGCAAATGTTTTAGGCTAAAAATCAGAGGCGGGTCTTCTTCCAATAAACACCTCAACTAAAGGTCGCTTGTGGTCCTAATAGCACACTGGCACACCTACATACGTTAGTATGCATAACTAATTATTTTCGGAGTGTCCCAACCTTACTTCGCAAAATACACATATTAAAATTTTAAAAACGTTTGAAAATGAATGTCAAACGTTGGATTTTCATTGAGAAACGCTTTGAAATCAAAAAATTATAGTCGCAGGCGAGCTTTGATTTGATATGAAGCAATGAAAATTGAAAATAGGTCCAAAAATTGAATTTTGGAGGGTTGATTTCAAAGTAAACTCGCTTGAAAATAACGTTGAGAGCATCAGTGAGTTCCAAAATCCACTCCAAATCTCAAAAATGCTTTTACCAAAATTGCATTATGGCGGTCGAATGAGTGGGTGACAATGGGGGAGTCCCGTCTAATCGCAGCTTTCTATGCTGATAAAAGTGATTCATCACGGAGAAAGCTGCAATTAAATAGGATTCCCTCATTGTCACCCGCTCATTCGACCGCCATATTGTAATTTTGTTAAAAGCATTTCTTGATTTTTCGAATAGACTTTTGGAACTTTCTGCCGGTCTGATGCTCTCAACGTTGTTTCCCAGTGATTTTAATACGAACTCTCCATAGAGCTCGTTTCAGAAGTATAGGCGCACCGAAACTATAATCTTTGGCGAATTTTCAACTTTTATTATTCCTTCAAATCAATACCGAATTTGCCTCTGACTTAATTCTCTTGTGTTTAAAGTGTTCCTCGTCGAAAAGTGAACCCTTATAATATCATTTTCTTTCATTTTCATCCAGTAATATTAGAAACAATGTTGACAAATTCCAAAGATTATCGGTCCAAGTGCGCCTACACTTCTGAAACTATACCTACGCTGAAGAGTAAGTTTTCAACAGATCTATTCTCCAAAGAACCAAAGATTATCGTTGAGCAGTGCCTTCTAAACTTCTGAAACGAACTCTTTGCTGCTGGTCGTTGCTTTGTGTGGCAGAAGTTAGAGTCCCTATATACTATGAGAGTTGCAACAAGACTCTCAAAATGAAGAAGAAGAAGCGGATCAATGGAGCCCCCAAGAGGCAAATTGCAAATGGCGGATGGCCATTTGCCTCTGCGCTGTTGCCACTATTTCGCTATCTCTTATAGGTTAGGTTCAGATTCTCAGCAGTAACGGTCGTTATTGAAAGAGATAAAGTTCTCCGTGATAACATTCAAGCAGAGGAAAAATTCACAAAAATTACCGCGGTCACTGTTACTTCAAATGTGTAATGATAGCGAGTTCGCGAAAAGTAAACAAACCCTCCGCCATTTGCATTTGCCTCTTGGAGCTTTCTTGACAGCCTAAATCTGAGAGCCAATCAGAAATGGATTCAGCAATGGCGCAACTCTCATAGTATATGGGGACTCTAGCCGTAGCAACTCTCAGGAGAGGAGTACAAAAGATATTGTGGATTATTCAGTGAGGTTCCTCGGTGGGCTTCGGTGTTTGGCTTGGTTCGGCTTTGCTTTTGCTTTGCTTTGCTTTGCTTTGCTTTAACTCTACAGAGTTTTGAGTGAGCCTTGGTTGCTTTGAGCTCCGCGGTTCGCTCCACCACAGCCACACCGCGTGCACGGCTCGAGCAGCGAACCTCTTCGCGAGTCCTCCTCTGAAAGCAAAGACGAAAAAGAAAAAGAAAAAAAAGACGAAAGAGCAGAAGACATAACGGAGAATTCCGTGCTCTGTGCTTCACCGCACAGTAGATCGGATGGAGTGGAATTTTCCGGACATCATTTTCCGAATATAAATCAAAATTATTAACAGACATGAATGGGGCTCTTGCAAACTTTTGCTATAGGGGATTGAAGTGTTGATTCTTGCATAAAATGCTTGTTAAAATGACGATGAGTACACATAGAAATCACGAAATTCACTCTCAGAATCGATCCTAATGGCGGAGAGACGCAGGTATTATGGGAGATTCCTATCTAAATTGAGACATATCTCTGTGTTTCCGCAGAGAAAGTGACATAATAGACAGGAATCTCCCATGATACCTGCGTTGAACCGCCATTACGATCTTGCCGTTATAGCACGATCTTGCCGTTTATTACTGAATTGTAGACTTCCTCAGTGTGATTTTCGTGATTTTCTCAGGTCTTTACATCAGACAGTAGCGTCGCGTGCCATCTGGCAACAATGCAACTGCTCCATTTAAACTCATTAAAGTAGAATTTCCCTTTGTGCACTGTGCACCCCTGAATTCGATCTTTTACACGAGTTTAAATGGATAGAATACATTGTTGCCAAATTGCACGCGACGCCACTGACATCAGATTGGACTATTTTTTGCTCTTTGCCAAATTTCACGCTTCGTCACTGGTTAAGGGTTAAAAATGTGTGAAATCATTCATGTCACAGCTTCGTATGAGTCAAATAACATCCTTTTCGTAAGAAAATATCAACACTATAGAATATTTCAAAAGCAGAAAAACATGGAAACATTTCATGTCCAGAAAAATCCACGTTCCGATCCACTGTGCGACGTGCTCGTTACCACTTTACCCACCGTATACCCAAGTCGTTCTGCCTTCTAGCCTCTCGCCCCTGCACGCCGCGTTGCCCAGCTTCGCCTAACCGGGCGTTGACCCTCCGCAACTTTGCTTCTTTTCTTTTTATTTTTCTTCCCTACGATTCGCTCCTCGCTTCTTTGCGCACATCATTGCTTCGTTCGCCGCAGTGTCTTGTCTCGTTTCTATCTCCTTCTCTCTCTCTCTCTCTCTCTCTCTCTCTCTCTCTCTCTCTCTCTCTCTCTCTCTCTCTCTCTCTCTCTCTCTCTCTTTTCTCTCTCTCTCTCTCTCTCTTTTTCCGCAGCTCCGCCATCCTCTTTTTTCCTTCCGTTTTTCCTCGCTGTTTTTCCTCGCTGTCTCTCCCCCTCCCTCTTTTTTAACCATCCCCATCTTCCATCTCTCCCGCCCATCCTATCGTAAACCTTGGGTCTCAATGAGATGGATGGATCACTGGATCAGCTGCGCACTTCAGACTTGATGGTCTCCACTGGATGGTGAAACGGTTGCGGGGGGGGGGGGGGGTTAGGTCAAGATGCACTAACGAAACATTCCAGGGCTGGTTGGTCGCTGGAAAATTGACAATTCTCCGTTTCCGATCCGTTCTCAGTAGCCATCTCGAGCAAAGACTACTTGTACTTGCATATCATAAGTTATAGAGGTCGTTTCAGCTGTTGTCACGCTGCGAGGGCTTCAGGTGGCAATACAGAAAGAACTGAATATGGCAGTTGCTGGGGTCTGAAATATTGTGTTTTTTATAAAGGAAATGAAAGTACTTGATGAGCTAAGAACAAAGATGCCTTTGGTTTCTAATAAAGTCCCATTGTTCCGGAGGTGAGAATTTGGTCCGAAATACATTGTTTTAAATGGGAATTCCGCGTAGTGACGTCACTGCACCCACGATTTTTTACAACTTTGCACGTGTGCATCTCCAAAACCGGGACACTTAGGAAAAAACCAAAGGCACCATGGTTCTTAGCTCATCAAATACTGTTAATTTCTTTACAAAAAACACAAACTTTCAGACTCTTGCAACTGCCCCATTGGTTAGTCTTTGTTTTCTAATAAAAAGATAAAAATAAAAATAAAGTTGTATAGTGATATTAAAATCAGTTCTCTTTCTAAAAACTCAATGAATTAATTTCTATAGTTATTTTCCTTTTTATATAACTTATTTTCTTTTCTATGAACAGTTCGTTAAAAATCACAAATTGATAGGAAAATTACAAAAGAATCAAAAATGGATACAGGAGGTAACACACAAGATAATTAACAAAGAAACTTGTTAAAAACCAAACTTATCTTGGAACTTCAATATAGTAGCGGCTCGTGCAGTCCGCAACAACGCTCTTTTGCCATTTAAACCAATGCAAAAGGTTCGATTCTCGGTGAGGCACAGTGCCTCTTCAAAGAATCGATTATTTTGTATAGATTTAAGTGGGGAGAAACCATTGTTGCCATACTGCACAAGCCGCCATTGCTTCAATATAACAGGTTTCAGTAACATTGATTTTAGGAATGTTCTCGATAGAATTAATTTTTGAATGGATTTTAAATAACATGAATATTTTTGTAAGAACCTTCAAAATCATTATCTAACAGAATCACACTGCCTTGGAGAGAACCAAGTGCTGAATTTAACGGCAGTTGACACATCGACGATAAATTATTTTTAACATACCTAACAATTTAAAGATGCAGAAATTGTCACGAAAGAATTTTTAACATTAAAAGGAAACAAAAGATTCACAAAGTCATGAACAGAAATAAAAGTATCTATTGATGATAAAAAAAAAAAAAAAAAAAAAAAAAAAAAAAAAAAAAAAGTGAGCCATTTGAAAAAGTGGAAAAGGGGAAATAATTCCATCCTTTTCTTACAAAGAAACAGGAAAGGGGGATTTACAAAGAAAAAAAGACCAGTCTAAAACACAGGTATGTCTTGCAAATAAAAAAAGGTTTGCAAAGCAAACGTGAAATCTTTGAGACAAAACTCATTTTTATACCAAGTATAAAGTTCTGATAGTGCTGGTGGAATAGACACATAATTTTTGATCACCCTGTTTTCGGATCAAGCGAAGTTAAGTCCCAACAATAAGCATATCTAATATTTTTGTCGTCTTTCAAACATTCTAGTGATAGAAGGTGGTGCAAGTGCGTTAACTCTGCCGCATGAGCATCGTGAGTTATATTAGCTTGTGGTAAAGCAGGCAAGGACAATTCAAACGGCCCATAGCATAGAGTTGAAGAGTTACAAATGCACAGCAGATGAGATGAAGACAAGAGAAAAACCATTAACCCTTTCTTGGATAGTGGTACACATGTATACCATTTTATGTAACATGTGATTCAATGGAATTTAAATGGACATTTTTCAAAAAGTTGTGTGACCCATCAAAGTTCTTAAAAAAGTGTCCTCTTTCGAACGGTCTAAATAAATCTCAAAAAAACTCAAATCCCAAAATGCGTGCATGAAAGGGTTAAGAGGGCAATGACAGCTATGTAAGAACAGAAAGAAAGTAGCACCGTATCAGTGGCGTAGCGTACAATTTGGCAACGATGTAATGTGTCCATTTAAATCCATTCAAAATATCTAACTATTGGATGTTCGGTGAACACCTTCGCATTCGACTTTTTACAGGGGTTTAAATGAACACAGTTCAACGTTGCCAAATTGCACGCTACGCCACTGCACCGTATGTATATAATAAAGATAAACGGCAAGTGACCAAACACATACGTATAAATGGTTTGAAGTTAAGCAACAATGTAAGCAAAAGGGCTTTGCCCTGAAGCGTAATCAAATCAAATAAGTGTAGATGAGAACATTCAAAGGATAAATTCAAATTACCTCAAAAAATGATTTAAAAAAACAATTAATGGAATGGATGAGACGCATCACCACAAAAAGGCTTAGATCTAATAACAAGCGATAGAGTAAAAGAGATTAAGGTCTGAAGGGTGAAATAAAAAAAAATATACAGGGTGATGTTTCTAAAACTTATGTCATCCTTTCTACCACGTATTTTTTAAGTTAAAATAAGACTTTTTTCCCCTATAAACATGTCTCCGAAAATGCCCCCCTTTCGAGCTACAGCCCCCCAAAGTTTTAAAAAATTGTTAGTTTGTTTGGAATACCCACCATAATTATGAATGAAATGTCATGAAAATTGGTGTCCCGTTTAGAATCCATTAATGACCTCGAGAAATTCAGAAATGAGGTTTGGCTGTACTTTTCAGGCAATCTTATACCTTCAACGACACAAATTTTATGCAACGGATTGGAAATTTGAAAAATAAAAAGTGAAATCAGATGGGAAAAACTCTTAAAAAGATATTTGGTCCACGTTGTTTTGGTCAATACGACGCGTACTAAGCGAGATAATCGCTGCACAAGGTGGAAAAGTCAGCGCTTTTACCATGAAGAGCGACACTTGTAAGTATGCAACCCGCCAATCTGCTGCCACTTCGGGCCGCCATAGTAAAAGCGCTGACTTTTCCACCTTGTGAAGCGATTATCTCGCTTAATACGCGTCGTATCGACCAACAGGGGCGTCGAGAGGGGGGGCTGATGGGGCAAAATGCCCCGGGCCCCCGCTCTCAGGGGGCCCCCAAATCATGAGAAGAAAGAAGAAAAAAAAAGAAGAAAAAAGGAAAGGAAAGGAAAAGGAAAAAAAGAAAAAAAGAAAAAAAGAACAAAAGAGAAAAGGAAAACAGGGAGAAAAGCGAAGAGGGGGAATATGAAGAGTAAAGAAAAGGGGAAAAGCAGAGAGGGAAGAAGTAGTGACTGATGACATGATGCTTGAAAGTGGGGTCGAAAAGGAAGAGACTACGTAATTTCACGGCCTGCGGCGAGCCGAATAAATTGGGGGCCCTCAGCCTACTTGAATTTACCTTAAAAACAAAAATGTTAAAGTTCGATCTAACCCCTCGGTGAACCCCCTCCGTGAATATTCCATGGCTCCTTCATCCTCATTCGTTTTGACTCTTCTCCCTCCAATTACCATGCGAGTCAAGAGCAACGATTTCATGCAGGCAAAATCGAAAATATATTTGAACATTTCAATTTTACTGTAATGAAAGTACCGTAAAATTCAATCTGAAGGTCAGGAAAATAAAAAAAAAAAATCCGGGGGAGGGCCCCCGGACCCCCCCCCCTCTCGGTGAACCCCTTGGTGAGAATATTCCACATGGCTCCTCCAACCACTTTCCACTTGACTCTTCTCCCTCCTATTAAGAGTCAAGAGCAAAGATTTCATGTAGAAAAATCGAAAATATATTTCAGCATTTAAATTTTACTAGCTGTACATGAAAGTACCATAAAATTCAATTTGAAGGTAAGGAAATTTTTTTTTCCTGGGGAGGGCCCCCGAACCCCCCGTTTGTCCTGAGGAGTATTCCATACCCCCCAGACCCCCCGGAGTTTGAGTCGTACCAAAACCCCCCCAAGGCAAATTTCTCGGCGCGCCACTGGTTCTTAGCAAAACCTCCAGAACTTTCTCGACGTCCCTGCCAACACTTGTGAAAATGAGTTTAGCCAAAGAGGGCTGAGAAAAGTTGAAGAATGAATGTTTTTTTTATTTTTAGAAATCAAAGTAGAAACGAAGAATTTTCTGTGTCGAAAACCTTCAAGTCAATCACATCATGTGGCAAAATAAAACGTAAAAATCAAAAATTCTATTGCTGTGATTATTTGAAAATTTTCAGTAGAGATAGCTTAAAATTGCGTCAATTAGAAGCTTGATTTTAAAAATTTTCCGGGGGAGGACCCCCGGACCCCCCTTAACCTGCGGGGGAGGGGGGGAGTCCCCCAGAACCCCTAGGGGGGATGATACAAAAAATAGGGCCCCAAATGCGCAGTTTGCCCCGGGCCCCCAAAATCCTCTCGACGCCCCTGTCGACCAAAACAACGTGGACCAAATATCTTTTTAAGAGTTTTTCCCATCTGATTTCACTTTTTATTTTTCAAATTTCCAATCCGTTGCATAAAATTTGTGTCGTTGAAGGTATGAAAGATTACCTGAAAAGTACAGTCAAACCTCATTTCTGAATTTCTCGAGGTCATTAATGGATTCTGCACGTAAAAGTACCTCGGGACACCAATTTTCATGACATTTCACTCATAATTATGGTGGATATTCCAAAAAAACCAACAATTTTTTAAAATTTTGGGGGGCTGTAGCTCAAAAGGGGGGCATTTTCGGAGACATGTTTTTACGGAAAAAAAGTATTATTTTAACTTAAAAAATACCTGGTAGAAAGGATGACATAAGTTTTCGAAACACCCTGTATAATAAGAGATTGTCATTCAGAGAATAGCGACAAAAATCTGATCAATACAATGAATTTAGTGACTTAAAAAAACATAAAAAATAAATAGATTAAATCAGTATGTATGTAAAGTTGCATAATGTCACACCATGAAACTACAGAGGAACGATTTTACAGATAAACGAGATGACACAAATGTGTTCCAAAGAAATCGATACTGAGTTTTTCTGATAAGAAAAAAGGTTGGACGGAGCTGAAGCGTGGCTACGAGGCGAAAAAAGAGCAGAGTATATGTCTGTTGAACCGAGCGAGCAAGAGAAGAAAAAAAATAGTGGAAGGAAAATGAAATCTGTAACCGTGAAAATTTCATTGAGATATTTAAAGAAATTTTCCATCACTTTCAGAGTGACAATGAAGAAGCTTAGATGCAAATCTATTATTTTTAAAGTAATTAATCAAATAGTTTATATCCGATTAATTTTCTATAGAACTTTATAAGGACTAGTATAAACTGTGGAGACAACTTTTTATTCCGTAAAAGCCATCAAGTCATATTAACTCATTTCATCTTCGTCTTCGGTGTCGATCACAACGTGATTGCTGAATTTTACTACTGGGTAAGGAAAACAAATTTTACGTAACTAATTTTTTGGTATTGCTACGTGAACAAGCTCAGATGCAAATTTATTATTTTTAAAATAATTAATCAAATAGTTCAAATCCGATTTCTTTTCTAGAACTTCACAAGGACCAGGGGGGTGATCAGCTGATCACGTAGGATCGGGTCGTTTTGGTATCGTTATCGTTTGCATTAAATCAAATGAGCTTGCTTCTGCGCAACTCGATCGCGCAGGTGATCTCCTCCTCACCTCTTCCTACTTCAAACGATCAGGATTACAACTAGTGTGTGCTAAAAATAGCTGAATTTTTAGAAATTGGTAAAAACTGTACACATATTTGAAAAGAACATAAAAAAATGAAGAACTTCGATGTGATTGGTTTTTTCCGTCCGATCGATATATCTCGAGATAATCGATCTCAGTTCACAATAAGTTGTGCCGGTGCCGCGACAGCTGCGGTCAAGACATCCAAATTACATAACTCGAACACAACTTGTGAACTTTGAGATCGATTATCTCGAGATATATCAATCGGACCGAAATAAACTATTCACATCAAAGTTCTTCATTTTTTTACGTTCTTTTCAAATATGTGTACAGTTTCTACCTGTTTTTAAAAATTCATGCGTGTAGTCTAAGTCTAGTCACCATACAGGGTCTCCAAAAAGTCCGAAAACGACCCTGTAATTTTTGAACGGTTTATTTTTAACGAACGAAATTTAGCAGGTAATCTAGTATGCCCGTGATGCACTTTTAAGTATGGTTACAATATTCAATGCCCTCCAGGAGGCGCTAGGAGGGGTCGCCTACCCCCGAAAATAGCATATTTCAAATGACGACCCCCACTTTTTATTACAAGGTTGCAAAAAGCATAATATTCTGAGACTTTTGGCATGAACCGCAGGTCAATAATGTTTCTCGTTTTCGAATATCAAAGTTCAAAGTTCGATCTAGAGCCATTTTCAAAAATTCAGTTTTCCGTCAAAAATGATCCAAATTTTAAAAACTTAGGGTGAAAAGCGTTCTACGACGCAAGCACTTTTAAGAACAAAATAAGTCAATCACCAAAAAGTGGTCCGACTGTATAGTAGGGTAGATTTCCGTGAAAACTGGTGATTCAAGAATATAAATCCAATACTTCAAATTAGGATCCCCATTTTCTATTTAAAAGTTGGAAAGAGGATAAAATTCTACGACTTTTGATACAAATCGAAAGTTGAAATCATTTTTCCTTTTCGACTTTTCGACGGTCACAGATCGATATGGACCGGGGACCCATTTTCAAAAAATCATAACTGCACTTTGAATGGTGATGGGAGCCCATAAGGCCCGTTTAGTGCCTGTTTTGTTGGTCATATAGGAGGACCAAAAGGCGAAGTTTGAAAATCTGTCGGCTACTTGTCTATTTTTATTCCCAATAGTAAAAATAAAGCCGTATTTGTGATGTATTTTAACCGCATTTACAAGAAAACTGATCTTACAGTGGCATATTGTCAACATTTTTGGCAAAAAATATCACATTTTGCATAAATTGAAGTTGAATTTAACTACTAGCGCAAGCTTGTTTGCGTAAATATATGCTGTAAGGCATCGTTAGGGATGCATCCTACTCCAGTTTGAACAATGGACGGACACCTTATATGGTCAAATTGAACTTTTGTGTTTTGGAGGATTGGTTAGCTTGAAAGCGGAGTTTTGCAATATCCTGGTAAAAATGTTCCATGACCAATTTTACATGGAAATTGTATAAATTACCATGGAAACCGAGTATTTTTCCATTGAAACCTTGCATACTTCCATGGGAAAATACTTGGTTTCCATGGAAATCGATTTCCATGTAAAATTGGTCATGGAACATTTTTACCAGGGATAACTGCAGTTGCGCGAGCGATCTAAGGGTTAGAGAAACGTCGATAACCATTAGAAGTTTACCAGAGACCCTCCTTGAGCGATTACAAGGATTGATTCGTTTACGGTTTTTTTTGGGGGGGAGAAAATCAAAATCCACTTTCGACTAATCAATCCTCAAAAGCACAAATGACAAATCATCCATTTGACCATGAGCGCAAGTGTGCCCATCATTCAAACTGAAGTATGATGCGTCTTTTTTAATGCCTTGTATCATATTTTAGGCGAAAAAATGGACAAGCTTTCGCTCGTAGTTAAATTCAGGTTCAACATTTGCAAAATGAGCTATTTTTCGCAAAAATGCTAAAAATAGACTATTGTGAAGACAGCTTTTCGTCACCATAGTCAAATTACATCGCAAGTTGGTTTGTAAGGACCCTTGGGAATGAAAATAGCCATATGGTTGACGGATTTTCAAACTTTTCCTTCGGTCCTCCTGTAGGCAAAATCGGGCTTTATGGGAACCCATCTTCTATAAAAGCAACGCGTATGCGGCTGTAACGGCATATTTAGTTGTTCAACACATTCCTACTATAATATATTTTTTAGTATTACTGGACGAAAGAGGTCCACAAAAATCTATGATCAAATGATAGAAGACCAAGCCCTATAGATTAATTGTAATAGGATATAAATGGCAGTAGGATTTCTTTTCATTTTTATTTTTCTGACAAGTCTAACATTTAGAAATATGTGATTGCAAATCTGATCTCATGGTTGTCCAAAAAAAATTTTATCCTATATCAAAGCTTCTTTTGAAATAAAAGTGACAGCTACCTGATTCAAGACGATCATATAGACATGTTAGAACTTTAACTTTCAACCTATCAGGGATAACCGGCAGTAATAATTTAATATATTATGCCTGTTTCAGGGTCGCCAGCACAACCGCGTGTGAGTCGCACTACAAGTGGGTCCATGGAATCAGGATCAGTAATGGGAAGCTATAGTTTATTTAGAAAACCATCTTTACGCTGCTCATCAGCTAGGATAATCGTATCGACCAAAAAACGTGAAGAACAGAGGTAAGACTCGTAATATGAGAAACGGGATAGCGACTAAGAGCATCAGCAGCTCGGATACAGGAATTTGAACTGCTTTTGTGCTTATTTACAAAATCATAGTCTACTAATTTAGTGGATAATTTATTGAATCGAGAGGACGTATTTTTAAAACTGTGAAAAATCATTAAAAACTGTGAAAAAGCGTCCATAAATGAACTCTTTAAAGTCTTCAACTGATTCTTTGTTCCACGCCTTGATTTCTGGCGGAGACCAAGAAGATAAAGAAGGCATTTTTTTTGAAAAATCATTTGCTCGAATGCTCGAATTGCTCGAATCAAATCAATGCAACGAGCAACTTTTTGAGCAAACGGAAAAAGCTAGCAAGTATCGGTTTACGGATTCGCGTAGACAGTGAAAATACCGATAAAATGAGACGTAATTCAGCTCATTCGGTCAAAAAGTGATCGAAATACACAGTCTCTCCCGAGGCACTTTGCATGAGCGCCTCCAGGATTTCAGAGTACTTTTTGCAAAGAAAAACCGAGTGACAGTTCAGTGCGTGTAATGGAAAAAATTATCAAAAAAACTATTCCTTCAATCATTTAAGAAGGTAGGTAAAGATATGGAGTCATCAGATGCATGAAGAGTAATTGAATGTGTAAATTATAGTAGAGAAATCTTTTTTGTTAATTTCTTCCAATACACACTATTACAACTCTACTTTACTCTCACTAATACAAATTGCTCGATATTTCTCCGCCATCTTGGATTTCATTAAACGCCTCTTGTGAGTTTATTATTGTATTTTATGACTTTCTGATGCCACCAATGGACTTTCCAGACGATTTTACATTAGATTACACACTCTTAACCGTTGTAAGGTAGGTGACCCAAAAGTGGCCCGGCTACTAAGGTGGCCCACCCCTGCTTATTTCAGTTAAATACACGAATTGACGATAAATGGCGTTAGTGCTGAGTAGCAGAATGCTATCGCTTCCCCCACTCCAAAAATCAAGAGCATCGGGCGATTCAGTCGGCGCGAAACAGTGCAACGTCCATTTTTGCAGGTCTTCAGCTAATTTTCACGGAAGTAAACAATCGTAAGAGCTAAGCCCTTAAATTGATTCCACCTTTGACTTTCAATTCATCATAATCATTATAATTTTTGGTGTAACTCGAGTCTAGATTCCGTTTTTGAACGATAAAATAGCATTTGAATACTTATTAATAAAATTTAAAAGGGGATGTACACCTTTAGGTGCATCAAAAATATGAGGGGTGGCCACCTTAGGTGCATGTTTTGCGCGATGTCAAAACTCTACTTTTTTTCAAACGCAAAAAAAAACTCAAAAACAAGCAAATTTTAAAATAAGTAGATTCCTGGAATCTACTTAAAAATGAAATTAACATATGATGACCAACTGTCTAAATAGTAAATTGACATATTTAGTTTTTTTTATCTCTCATGCTCATATGTGCATATTGGCCCCAAGCATAGGTATGGCCACCTTTGGGTCACTTACCTTAGCAAAAGTTTGCAACAGACCCATTGCATTACCCTTCTGATTCTTGCCGTATCAGGGCTGGGGTATTAGAAGCAGATAATGCAAAATAAGAAGAAAGTGGAGCTCGGGAGGTTGCGCAACGAGAGAAGAAACCTTCCCTCTTAAAACTAATGAAACGTAACTGCATTTTAGCAAGATTAAGAACATAGTTGTAAGACAAATTTTTGCGATGCAAAACATTGGATTCCACAACTTGCGATCGCAAAAACAATTTTTCCTTGTCAAACAAATCTTATTTGGGTTCAAAAAAAGGAATTTTATTGGAGAAAGAAGAAATAAAAGAGCATTTGATTGAAAAAAACGGATGAGGAAGAATACTCACTGATTCATCCAAAAAAGCAAGATTAACTGAATTATAATATACTAGATTTGTCCACATTCAATGGTGTGCCATTTACGGACTGCAAGTTGCAACATAACTGATCTACTTTTGACAGGTTTTATCAAAAGAGCAAATTTTTAAGAGCAGCAACAAACAGCTGTGCCACTATCCAAAATTGCAACAAAATGTTTAGAACCAACAGGCAGTAAAACATAAAGAGTTGAGACTAATATATATTAATATGAAGAATTTGCTTTGTTTCAGGTCGTACAATCAAGGAAGAAGCTGGAGAGGAATCATTATGATCTGTCGGCAATAAAGAATTGAAATGATTTAATTTTGGTAATTTATTTTGAACCAAACTCTTCGGAGAGTAAAAACTCTCCGATGCATTTAGTTTTTTGGAATATTACGACATTGTCCTTGATACTGTTCAAGATTATGACACAATAAACACAAAATTACATTGCATCGCTGTTTACCATGATTTCTGTTACATAAATGACTTATGTACAGGGCGTAAAAAAAAAAAAAAGGAGCAGCTCCGAATAACTCGAGTTTGGGTTCGAATTTAATAAAACCCTGACACACGGGTTCCATCATTTTGAGGGGATCTTTTAGGGGGGTTGCCAAATTCCAGACCCCCTAGGGGGGCGGATCCGGGGGTCACCGCACCCGTAAATCACATTTCTCAAATGGGGTCCCTAATTTTTATTACATAAGTTTAAATAACATCAAATTCTAAGCATTTTGGCGAAAATCGCAGGTCGATATCGTTTTTCGTGTTCGAGATATCGAAATTTAAAGTTCGATTTTGACCCATTTTCAAAAGTTCATAACTCCCGCTTAAAAAGTCGGAATTTAAAAAACTTTTAGCTTAAAATGCTCTAAAAAACAATCCTTTTCAGAAAAAAATAAGACTGTTCAAGAAACCTGATTTTTAGGCTTCAAAAAAAAAATTCAAAACGGTCGAAAATTTTGAATCAGCGATATTCCTGTAAAACGGCCCGAATTAACAATTTTGGCTTGAAACCGGTTGGCTGACTCCCAATGAGCGATGCAAAGCTCTCAAATGACCCCACAACCTTATTAAAGTCTCAGAGAGAGGTGTTTCCTGACTCTGAATTTAGCCATGTTCTCAATACTGAATTTGGTCATTTTAATGGTGATTTTGAGACTTTCTTGAGCGTTAAAGCGCTTTGAATCGCTCATTTGGACTCAATTAACTGTTTTCAAGCCAAACACGTTGATTCGGGCCGTTTTACAAAAATATCGCTGTTTCAAAATTTTCGAAAATTTTGAATTTTTTTTAAGCCTAAAAATCAGGTTTCTTGAACAATCTTATTTTTTCTGAAAAGGACTTGTTTTTTAGAGCATTTTAAGCTAAACGTTTTTTAAATTCCGACATTTAAGTGGGAATTATGAATTTTTGAAAATGGGTCAAAATCGAACTTCAACTTTCAATATCTCAAACACGAAAAACGATATCGACATGCGGTTTATGCCAAAATGCTTAGAATTTGATGTTCTTTAAAGATATGTAATAACAATTAGGGGTCGCCATTTGAGAAATGTGATTTAGGGGGGCGGGGACCCCCGGATCCGCTCCCTGGGGAGCCTGGAATTTGGCAACCCCCTTAAAGATGCCCCCCTCAAAATAATGGAACCCGTGTTTCAGCGTTTTTTTTAAATTCGAACCCAAACTCTAGTTATTCGGAGCTGCTCCTTTCTTTTTACACCCTGTATAACAAACCTATGGTTATTTTCTAGTCGCCCTTGAGCCACAGCATCTTGAGTAAGAGGCTAAGGAGCAGGGGAAGAAACCAAGTTCGAAGAACCTGGTTGAGAAAATTGTGGGTAGGGAGGAATTGAACTGTTCAATGGTGAGTAGAGTTGCGAAGATTGGGGGGAAATTTGATTGAAATGGGTGTTCGTTATTCCTACGCCTGTTTCAAAAAGGTTTGAAAGTCGAGGATTTCACAACAGTAAAACTTCGGAATTTAGACTCCAATGATTTAATTTTGTCATCCTGGACTGACTAATAAGAAACCATCTTCGTTACAGTGTCAGCCTCTTCAGGGGCGGACTGGGGCAAAAAGGCCCGAGGTGCTGGGGCCCGGGATTTGGGGAAAGGGACCCACACTGTGTACTGGTCCAGAGGGGAGGGGAGCGAAAATGGAGGGGCCTGGGGTGCTGCAGCACCCCGGCACCCCGGCCCAGTCCGCCCCTGAGCCTCTTCCTTGTTTAACTTGTGAAATTCTTTCAAGTGATATTTCTGAATTGCCTTATTAAGACTGTCAAAATTAGATACATTCCAATCATTTTCTTTTGCGTTAAACGAATAGTTAATACTATCTACACGCGGCTTATTAGCGAGAATTTTAAGACTTGACCGTTACTATGGTAACCAATGTTAAGTTACCCATTATCTGTAGCTTTATCAAAGCTACTCAAGGGTAGCTGTTAAAAACGAGAAATTTAACAATGGTTACTTACCATAGCAACGGTCAAGTTTTACAATTCTAGACCAATTGCGTCCCTCAAAGACAGTCTTAACCAATCGAATATCGCCAAAGTAAATCATCTAGAGCCAAACAGAGACCCTGAACACGCTATGTTTCCCTTGTTTTGAAAGTGAAGCAAGTGAAATGGGTTCATTTTTGTTCGGGGACGGAGGCTCAACAAAACCACGGCCAACAGTCATCCCACTATTCGACAGTGAATATTGCCCCATAATCGAAACCTACCTGACATTTCTATTTTGAACTCATGATTTCAATTAATTAAGGCGTACAGTTTGAAATAATTGATCAGACACCGTTATTCTGTGAAATAACGCAAATTTAAATCATGAAGAAAACCTTATCTATGTCCATTTCTTAACTGCACTAGGCGACTGTTGGCTAAGCTTTGCGCTGGGTCTTTATTTGTGTATGAACTATGAAATGATCAGCTCGCGAAAATTTTGGGGGAGGGTTGAGGTGGTCATCAATGTCAGTGGATTCAGTGATGAATTGTAAGAGGAGAGGGGGTCTGCTCGAACCTCCGCTAGTTCAAATATCCCGCCAGTTGAAGCTGCATATGATTAATGAATTCAAATCTCCCGCTTGTTGAATCGTATTCTGATTGGTCCACCATCGGAACAGCCTGTCTTGTTACCGGCGCGTGGCACTGCTATCGGATCGTTGTTACTCATAATTGAGCTGGTGGCATATGAATTTCAATTCATCCATGTTTCCTCAGAAGTTGAACCATTAGATTGTGCAGGTTTCCGGAGGGAAGAACTCATAAAATATAAGGTACTTGAGGTGAGCTCTCCCCTTAAAAATTAGCTTTAATATTGTATTATAATTTCCCTAAAACAGCACACCCCATAATCTATGAGCTTTTCTTCCAGAGACAACTGGCCGCCTCAATGCTCGCATTTATTATCACTAAAACATTAGTTGCATGCTTTAATAAGGCAACATGAGGGCCAATTATCACGCACCATTGTATAATACGGGTGTGACTCTCAACACTTACTTCCACAGTCCTTTGCTCCGCTTATGCTCCCGAGGCAAGAAAGGCTATAGTGAGTCAGACGAAAATAGAACGTTTTAGTACGCCCCAAAAAAATAAAAATTGGGTCCAATCAAAGAATGTTCTGTCTCACTCACTCTCACATGGTTTCCCGTAAGAAACGGGATCTTATTTTTCAAATGCTGATTCATGCAACTATAAAAACGCGGTTTCGGCAGATTTTATTCCGCGCCAGTAGATTCCATGTACTATACCTTAAAATATGTGTACTTACGCAAGAAGGTCGTTTAGAAAGTAAGTATTGAAGTTTAAGGCTCCCCATTTTTTTTCCTCGACCCCTGATATGCTAAAAAAAATTTGATCAAGAAGCTGCAACTTTTTTATTCCCCCCCCCAAAAATTCTAGGTGCTCCACTGATCAATTTGCATACTAGAATAATTCTGTTCCCAATATATAGACATTGTGAGGAAGACAAAGATGAAACATCGGATCTCTTCCGATAGATATTTGTGATCGAAAATTCATTTTTGATATTTCAAGAACTAATAAGTTGAAGTGAACCGGTATGAAGAACTCAAGACCTCCAGGTTAATGGTTATTTGCGCTATTATAACCACCAGACCACATAGAGGGAACGGTGTTTTGACGCCTGGGAATTTATTCCCTACACACTTCTCTCTCTCTTTCCAAAGTTGTTGATTTAAGTATAATTTTGCCCAGGGTTCGAGCAAAATGTCCCTCACAATTTCTCATCAATTACCGTCGGAACAAAAACAGTTTGACCGCGCACAACGCCCGCAGTGACGTCTCGTGCGATGTGGCAACAACGGACTCTCTTCATCTTAACCAAAGTAAAATAATCGATCTTCAGGGGATATATTGAGCCAAAAAGAAATCAATACTTTCGTATAGGTTCGTATGGCAATAAAACAGGGTCGCCAAATTTCACGAGCCGCCACTGCTCACACGATTAGAGGTCGTTTCTCATTAGACTCCCATCGCCGCCGCTGTTGAGCACACGAGTCCGATTCTTTTCCAATCCGAATCATGGGTGGTCCGTGGGTCCAAAAGTGGGGGGATCAAAAAGTGACGATATCCCCCCACCGCCCGCCCTTCCAGAGGTAGAGCCTGGAGTACGAGGAACTACGGTAGAAAGCAATTTACGTTTTTTTTTTTTTTTTTTTTTTTTAGGAAGGTCGTTGTAATAAGAGCCTTTATTCGATATTAGCTGCAAATCCCCCCTCTCTTCAAATTTTTGAGCCCTTTTCCAAAAAAAAAAATGAGGGGAAGAAGAGCCCCTGAAGTTCCCTCCTCCCCCAAGGACCGCCTAAAATCCAAATTCAGCGCCTTGAATTCCTCTATACGCGATCTTGGTTCAAACTTCAATATAGACTTTCTAAAATGACGTTTCTAGTGGGATGAAACCAGAGCTGCCAATTTGCGTAGAATTAATGACATTTTGAAATTCAACGAAGATTCCTCCGGTTGAGAAAAGATTACAGAGTTTAGCTCAGTGTATGACTGGTAATGCACAAAACTACTAACGTCTTTTATCTTTTCTCAACAGGTATATTTTAATTAATTACGGCGTTTCCACCGATTGAGGAAAGATTACAGTTCAGAGTATTTTCGTGCATTACAGTCATACTCTGAATTGAACTATGTAATCTTTGCTCAACCGGTGGAATCATCGGTAAATTTAAAAATGGCATTAAATCTACGCCAATCGGTAGCTCTGGATGAAACGGGAAAAATGCAACGCTGTCAAATTGCACGCAACATCATTCAAAGAGAGCCGCCGCGCAGGATAAAAAATTGTGGATTTTTTTCAGTTTGCCGGATGTTTTCAAAATTGTAAATTTAATACAGTCCTATACGTGCCTCAAGTTCACTGCCATTTTAAGCTCTGAATAGAACTTCAGAGGTCATGAGGTCAATGGTGTTGATATTTCCTTTTGTACTTCCAGTCGGGCCCCTCATTTAAATCTGGACTTCCTTTCCAAAAATCAAAGTTTTTGAAAATAAAAATACGTTTCCAAACACACACTGAGAAAAAATTAAGGTAAAATTACCTAAATTGTTTTACCTTCAAATAACTGAAAACAATCTACTGTTAAATACAGTCTTTGTAGAAAATGATGAGTACAAACTTATTTGTTGATTTTACAATCCGATTTGTTAAATCAACAATCCAAAAAAGTAAATCAATAATCCAAAAAGGTAAATGAACAATACAAAAAGGTAAATCACCAATCCGATTTGTTTCACCATCAATCCAGATTGTTGATTTAACAAATCGGATTGATGATTTATCTTTTTAGATTGTTCATTTGCCTTTTCAGGTTGTAGATTTAACAAATGGGATTGTATAATCAACAAAATGATTAGTTAAATCAACAAATTACTTTGTACTCACCATTTTCAACAAATATAGACTGTTCAATTACCTAAAAAAAAAAAATTTCAGTGCTGTGCGTACTAGTTTCGGTTGGCAGGTCATAGATCAATTGGCGATGTATCTATATCTCCTCCATATAAGTAAATCTATTAGAGCTGAAGAATCAATCCTCGATAATCGATACTTTTGCATAGGTTCAAATGAGAGTAAATGATAACCGATTGTTCTTGGGTCACCACTGATACAAATCTACACATTACAAATACGTGTTCACTGTTCTTATAGAATATTTGAAGCCCGTCTTTGATTAAAACTAGCTAAAGCCATTGCGACGTTTTCACGACTGTGCAAGGGTTGATTTGTTTTTTCTGAATTCTTACTCTTTGCAATCTTACAATGCTTTCTTTAAGAATAGATCTTTAATCAAGCACATATTTTTTTTTGTTTGTTTTCTTGTTTTTTTTTTGTTTTTTTTTTGTTTTTTGTTTTTTGTTTTTTTTTTTTTTTGTGTTGTTGGTGAGATTAGGAGCATTTGATTTGTTTTAGAAAATGAGCAAGATGCCCGAGAAAACGTTGCAATATATCGTCGGCGGTTTTACCAAGAGGCGTAACTCAAGTTTCGCTACTTTTCAGGAGAGCGAAAACGAAATTTCTGAAAAATCCCCTTTTTTCATTTCGCTACTGACCGATTAATTTTGGAGCTATGGAAATTTTCTTGGCATCGAAATGTTCCCCAAACTCTCAGAATTCCGAATATTTTTTTCAAAAGTCAGAAACACTCATTTTTACGAGCACCAGTGACATTTTATTGATAGGAAGTTACTTACGTCCATTCGTGAGACCGCCGTTTAATGTTTTGGTCACATACGCCCTCCGTTTTGCTGTTTAAGAAGGAGTTACCGTCTCTTCGTAAGGACGATTTAATCCTCCTAAATGCTCAGTTGCGTCTTCTCTTTTACATTACTTTGAAATAAATTAATAGTTCCTCGAGTGATCGAAACTACAACAGATTTACTCCAATATTTGTTATTTTCACTGAAGGTAGTTCGCTAAAGCCTTTCCCAGCATTTGATAGATCAGTGTAATCGTATAACTTTTCTCAATATTTGCAACTATTTTCAGTAACATTTTTCCTTGCATTTTAGAAGATGCTGTATGTATCCTGAAAAATACAGGGAAAAAAGTTTCTAAGTATCTCCAGAAATACCTTATCAGACTTTCATTAAAAAACGATGGTAGCGGATGTGCAAGAAACGAAATTATACAGGATGTAACAAAACTATATACAGTAATTTTCAGGGCGCGTTTTAGAGGTAAAAAGAAGACGACTTTTTTCCCCTATAAACATGGGTCCAAAATTGTAGTATTGTCGAGTTACAGTGTTGCAAAGTTTCCGAAAAACAAATTGAAAAATTGTCATAATTCCCTCGTGAATTTTTCTTTATGCTCGTAAATAAGTGCTTATCTGATGTAATTTTAGGCGTTCTTGCCGATTTTGGCCGTGAAAATGCAGTGTGCAAAAATTTAAGGGGGGTTTTGGGGGTTTTTCTCGATTTGTCTCACTTTTTTTTTGGACAAATTATGTAAAAACATGCTTTCCGATTCATTAAACCCAAAAACGATTAGCATCATTCCAAAGTTTGTAAAAAAATGTGCATTTTTGGTCCTTACAAGTTTTTCCTTTTCGCTACCAAGGATATCGTCCCTGAAGTTGCAGAGGTCGGCCAAGAATTGACAAAATCAAAGAAAAGGCGATTATTGGCCGATCTTTGCAACTTTAGGGACGATTTTCTCGGAAATGGTTTGCGAATTGGAAAAACTTGTAACGACCAAAAATGCATATTAAACGTCCACAAAACGGCAGAGTTGATTTGTATCACTGTTAAATGCAAAGGTACTTTATCTTAAACATTAAAAGATGCTTGATGGCAGGCGTAAGTGAGCAGCAACGCTGTCATAGGTTTTACGAACAGGCGTAACTCCCATGATCCACGCGTTTTAAGACTTACGTCCGTTCGTTAGACCGAGTTTTGTGCTTTTCAGACATACGTCTTTTTGTTTTTCCTTAATAACTTTAAAAGTATTGAGATTTCGACTTTGAAACCTAACTAGATCGATAGAGCACCTAAAAGTACATAGAAAACGATATAAAACGGAAAATGCGAAATTTTGAGTTACGCCTCTTGGTAAAACCGCCGACGATATGTGACTACTTTTGATCCTAGTATATATCCTTCTTTAACGTCGTAATATGTAATAATCTTGGTTTTAAACAGAGCGTGAGAATGAAACATTAAAAAATAAAATGGTATAAAATATTGCTTACTGTATTATGAAAGGTGATGAGGAAATCTTAAGACAGGATTTCCTATGTGACAAGTTTATCGATTGAACATTTCCTGTGCCCTTTCATGGTGAAAAGGAAAAGGAAAAACTGTATGCGCGTATGGAAAATACAGCTAAGCTGGAATTAAAATTAAGCGAGAAGCAGGTATTTATGATGTACTGAGAGATTGTCAGATATTTGTGCGAGTGGTTTTTCTTAAGCATAGTTGGAAAATGTACGGATCATGCCTCATTCCCGCTCATTTGAATCAATGTAAAATACATGGATTTCAAAACGAAATGTGGCAGCTATGGTTTCTTGTAATATGCCGGATATACGGATTATTATACCTTATTCTCCCCCCCCTCATTTGAATCAATGTAAACCAACACAAATATCGTCAGGAAATTTGGCAACTCTGGTTTGCTGCAGTATTGTCAGATATACTGCGGCCAGACCCTATAATCCCTTCCAATTTGAATCAAAGTTAAATACTCTAATTTCAACACGAAATTTCGCCACTCTTTCTGAACGCAGTGCTACCACTTATACGTATCGGGGTTTAACACCCCCCCCCCCCCACCACCATTGGAATCAATTCATAATACACAGATTTTAACCGAAAATCTGACAACTATGTCCTTGAGGTTTAAAGGGCGAGGGGGGTTTGCGGGTAAATGAAGTATGTGCATTGTTGGGAGAATAGGGAATGTAACCCGCAAGAAAAGTTGAATTCTGTTACGTGTGCGTTTGATTATGAATGGTGGCTGAAAAAAATTCGCAGGTAATTTACGTTTTAATTAGACGCGAGATTATGCATTAGCACATAGCATATACTCACATATTCACACAGAGCTGCGTAGAATGTCACACGCTAATGATTATCGATCGAAGAAAATGTAGCTTTTAAAAAAAAAGAAAACAACGGAGCTGGCATCGGCGGAGATACGATCGCCATTCTCCGACATATAACGTCGACATGGTTGCTGGATTTGGCGGGAAAATCTGCAAGCTGTCCGTTTTCAAATCTCCGCGTCTTTGAAAAGTTGTATCGATGCCTCCGAGATTCTATTGGCCAAAACATCCAAATCTAAAATACCCCGTTTACAAGGTGCAACGTTGCCGTATGGAGTACAAATAAAATACAAGATTATTGTTTTATCAAAGAACTTTAACCTCTTGAAAGAAGTAAACAAACTAGATCTGGTGACATTGATGCACTTTCTCACTGATATCAGACGTATTCCTGATGAATCATTATTGAGTTATGAGCATTAAAATATAGTTCAGAGCCAGTGGCGAGGCGTGAAATTTGGCAACGTTTCTTTTTTCCCCTTTAAACACATTAGAAAGGTCGAAACATCTGGTAATCGCCGATGACCGAAGGATTCGATCCTTTCATTAAGTTTATATGGAGAAAGTACATAGTGTTGTCAAATTTCACGCCTCGCTACTGTTCAGAACATGAAAGAGTTATCCAGGCAACCAAAACTAAATCAATTCAGTCCATTTCTGAAGCCCTTTTCCCCCAAAAACTTAAACAAACTGACCAAGCTTGATTGAGGCACATATTAGGAAGCTCTGGAATCTCGGTAAAACGCTTTTTCTATAACTATAATTGCATCGCTGGACGCACTGTGGATGTTTACTACGTTTAGTTTCTACTGATAGCGCATAAAATGTTGGGAAAAATTGGACTTTTAAAACCAAAACTCACAGAAAATTCATAACCCGAAAGAATGGCGCTTTTTGGGCTTTGGAACGAAAAAAACTGAGGATGTTTCGGCCTTTCGAATTTAAATTTTTTATCTAAAATATGGCAACTACTAAACGTCGACAGCGCCCGGAGCAAACTGGTTTTTCCACCGCACCGGTTGGAAATGGGTTACATTTTGTTCTTGTGACGTTAACCCCGTCTCTGTCATGCAAACCTTCCCCTTTGCTTCTTTACACCCCCTCCCCCCACTACCTTGGTTCATACCGTAGCAGGTTTATACACTTACCTTTTTCGTGGCCTCCGAATGCCGAAATGTCAAATGCTGACTTTTCGTTATTTACGACCGTTGCCCAGCAACCCAGCGAAGTCCCGACCGCAAGTATTTGTATTTTGCCCGCGCGCCAAATTTTCAGCGGACAAACACATTTTTACACAGATTTTCACTTTCTCAAATGTGCGCTGTCGCTCTCTACGCATATGGAAGGGATTCTGACGGTGAAAGAAGCTAATAATGATTTAATTTATAAGCGAAGAGTTAATTTTAAACGGAAGAGTAATTTATAAGGAACTTAAACACGGAAAAAACTACGGTGAAAATAACCAAACGGATACCTGATTTTGGCACCTTCTAGATGTTATGGTAATGTTAACCAGAAGTATGCTATGTTTTGACTAGGTACCAGGTGATGTTACCTGATTGCATGTCGAATTTACTCAAAGTATCGGTAAATGTACCATACTTCTGTTCAAGTTTACCATAACATCTAGCAGGTGCCAAAATCAGGTATCCGTATGGTTATTTTCACTAATCTTTTTTTTCCGTGAATGAAGAATACATTTTTTTTTATTTGTTGTTTTTTTTTTTTCACTTCACACACAATAGCTCCGATCAATTAAGATTCATAAGCGTAGTAGCCAGGGTGTCAAAAGTGAGAGACTTTTGAAAAAGTTACCGTTTTTTTTTTGTTTTTTTTTTTTGCCTCTCATTCTGACCTTCGAGGTTCTAAATGGCACTTTTATCTCTTAGAACTTAAAATTTGGGCAATTTCTGAAGAAAAACGCGGTTTTTTTTCGCATCCTCCCTTGAATTAGCGAACTTTCTTAACCTATCCTCACTAAATCTGACATTTTTTATCTTCTTCTGCTTCTTGACTTTTCTGTGTGACCCACAATTTCGGGATGTGCCCCACAAGGTAAATTGTAAAGGTATAGCCGCCACGCCCCACCCCCGCCACTCTCCCCAAATGACGCCCGTGATGCGTTGCATCATCAAGACTGAGTTGCACTACAAAGAAATAAACTGGTACCATAGGACATTCGTTTGCAAAGTCTGCTCTCAGATTCTGTGGAATCAGATGAATTAGTTATCTTTAGAGGGCTATTTAATCAATCTGCATTGATAAATAATTTCTGATTTACGCTCTCCACAAGTTTTTTTTATTACTTCGTTTTTTCATAGATTGTAATTCATGCCATTGGATCTGCAGGTTGCAACTTGTAACAAGGATTGCAAATGTTGAGCAATCACAAATTACAATCTAACGGCAAGTATTTATGTAGGTGGACCGTTGTTTGTCAGATTAACTCTGTGTATCACTCGAGGTCATAGCCGTTGCCAGGAATTCGTGTTTTTCTCTCTCCGCCCATTCAAGCACATGGCTGAGAAAAATATGGAGGGGGGGGGAGATTTCAAGTGATTTCAGCCCTTATATCTGTCCTTTTTTAAAAAATGTGTGATCAAACTGCAAGAAAAGATAAAGACAAATTCCTGGCTGCGGCTTTGTGATTTTCATTGAATAAAATTCTATTGCCGGAAAAAAGGCGTGGTTGCTTGCTTGCATGGATGTTGACCGGTTTTCCAAGAAGTCGTCGTGTATCCAATTCGATGTAACTGGAGTTTTTCAAGTTTCATTATGTTAAGATTATGAGAATTTGCCATGGATCATGGGCTCATATGGGGAAGGTAAGAATTGTATCAAGTGTTTGACATTCCGCCTTCATTGCCCCAAAAAATATCTGTGATGTCAGTGTTTCACAGAGCTGAGTTCCCCAATTATTAATCAGGATCAATGAGCTATAACTTTAGAGTGGCAGCGGGCTGGTCCACCTTGTGCCTCACAGGGTAGAAGGAATCCCGGGAAAAGAGGAATTTGGACGGCAGATTCCGAGGTTTGAGGTTAAATTTTGTAGGTCGTTCGGAATTTGGCGGGAATTTGGACGGCAGACTCCAAGGTTTGATGTTAAGTTTTGAAGGCCGTTTCCGGCGATGCCCGAGTTTGTTTACGAAAGGACCGGAAACAACCTACAAAACTTAACCTCAAAATCGATTTTTACGGCAAGATGGCGGCGCCCTAGGTGACAACAATGAACCAGCGGAACGTTCCTTGATGTGCCACTCTAAAGTTATAGCTCATTGATCAGGATGTGATATTGATTAACGCAGCAAAATTTGATTTTTCCAACAAATGCCTCCTTGCCATAAGCGCCTTATACATAGATGCCTCTTTGGTGAAATCAACCAATCAGAATGGACCAACGAGCTATACCTGTAGAGGGGCTAATAATACATGTTCAGTAGCGCAACGAGACTTTCTTTATCTCTCTCTTTTCTCCATTAAGAAACGTATGTTAGACAAGGATGGACAAGGGAATGAAACCCTCTCTTTCTGTCCTTTTTCTACTTATACATTCAAATGGGAAATGAGAGAGATGGAAGAGATCCTGGTTGCGCCAGGGTACATGTTACATCCTAAAGTGAGGTAGCATGGGTGATCTGATTCCGATTTGTTTGCCTACTTTTTTTTTAACCTTAAATCAAAAAGTGTAATTATTCCAGTGAAAATTGATTTCTAATGAAAGTGCAAGTGTTTTATAAGGATATGTAGAGACAGAATTCTAATGCAGTATACAGGTGAGAAAATGTTGCTTGTTTCTGTCATATGTCAGTTTCTTTATCGTGCAAATTCTTCCAAAAGAAACAGTTTTGTAGATTTCTGTGTTCAGATAGCTACTCTAAAACACTTACATTTTCGTAAATAGATTTGTCTCAACTTTAAAGAAGAAAAAAAAATCAAAATTTAAAAAATACACGGAAAAAAATTCACGGGTACGGTTACTATAAAAGACGGGCGCGGGAACCGTGAATCACGGGTAAAAGTTGGACGCCGTCCAGACACAGTTACGACACCCGTGAATGTACGGTTCAGAGCGAAACCGTACTTTCACGGGCGCCGTGGGTTAAAAAGGTAAGATGATTCATCCGGGATTTGATCCCGCAACGTTCCGTTTCGCAGTCCAGTGTCTTGTAAGGGAGAGGAAACTCCAGTATATAAAGAAGCAGATGTCGCGAGGTGGCGGTCGCACCGAAGCACTCGAGTAACCGTACTTCACGGGTTGTGCCACCGTGAAGTTACGGGTGTCACGACCATAATTATTACGGGCATTCCGACCGTGTTTTTCTGGCTATGGCACCTGTGAAACACGGCTACCCTAGCTGTCTTTTTACGGTTAGTAAATGAACCGGCGTGGATGGTTGTCACACCCGTACAGTTTTTTTTTCCGTGTATGATGCAAACAAACTGAGCCTATGTGAATATGTTCATAAGAGAGATTTTCATCATAGCTGCCTTCGTGCTGCCTCAAAAGCACGTCCCACAAATCCTCTCTATTGGTATAAGCCGTTAGAATGGTCGCCTCCATAGACCGCTTCTTCTTCTTCACTCTCCACATGGCGAGATTCTTTTCTATACTGGGCCTCTAGTCCTTGCCTCCAGAGCCCTCAGTGGTGAGGCGTGAAATTTGGCAGTAATGTATTTTCTCCATTTAAATTCACCAAAAAGAGTCGAACGCTTCAGTCATTGGCTATGACCAGGCATTTCGACCTTTCTAATGTGTTTAGATGGGAAATAGGAACGTTGCCAAATCGCACGCCTCCCCACTGAGAACCCTCAAAAATATCTGAGAACTTTAGGGGCATTATGTCGAAGTCACGCGGACGGATGATTCGGCGCGAGGGCGCGACGGCCGGCGTGAGCGTGTCAGCGTGGCAAGACATTTAAAGAAACACAAAGCCACGAAATGAGCAAGGAGGGAAAAGGAAGCGCTATTTCAGATGAACGTTGAACGTTCCCCTGACCTGAGTTGTGCGATGTGCGCAGTCTGCATGCGCATTCGTATGCGAACATTTACAGGCTGTTGAACTCATTAGAGTGACTTGAAGTGAAGAGGGAACCTTGATTCGTTTTTAATGATCCAACTTTTACGGCCCGCAATTGCGGATTCGCTGCGTCGAGATTTCATCCTATATGCAATGATCGCTAGGCGGCCACGCGGCGCGCGGGTCTCTCCAGAAGAGCGTGGCTCTTAAAACGAGGGATGTGCTCGTTACTAAAGGAATTAGTGGTTTCTTTAAATCTGGATCTCATTTGAAGGGCATACTTCTCGTTTGTGTGAGCAAAATCTTTCAGAGATCCCGCCGCTTCGGTTCGGTTCGGATAGTCTCTCTGCTCAGTTTAAAGCATTGATAGGCTAATTTTAGCTCTTGCATCCCCTCCCCCTCGCAATTTCTGGATATCGTAATGGTTCCCCTGCCCCCTTCCCTAAACATTAGCATTCTGAAATGGAATCTTAACATTTTCCCTAGGTTTCTTTCTCGGAAATCCACCTGCAGACAAATTTGTATACGAAGGACTGACTGCCTTGAATATTGCCGCAATTTTGCTCGAAAAATTTCCAAGAATTTCGCAGTTCTGGAATCAAGGTTTCTGAGTCGAAGAATTTATGCCGCGCTGCCGTTTTTTGTATAGTTGTCAATGGCGGCTCGTACTATTTGGCAACCATGTTTTTAGCGGGGGAAAAAAAATCATGGTAGTTTTTTTGAGTCATGGAAAATGAAAATTATTCAATAATTGTGACAAAGATCACAGATTGACTCCTCCGTCTCCTCTCAACATTATATTAACCAATTCAGTACCAAGTTAATCAATTAACTCGCACCTCGACGCGCTAATTCAAATCGAGTGAGGAGATAAATATTCCTACTCCGGGGTACTTGTTTTTGCCTACATTATCAATTGAAGGCGCTCAGCCGCTCAAAGAAAATCATTCGCTTTTGAAATAACAACTTTTCCGCGCTCTTTCATTTTTACACAAGTGAATTGAAACCGCATGTGAAGCAGATGAAAGTCAAAAGATTTGTACTGACATGATAACTATATAAAGGGTTAACGAGTTCTGCAAAGCAATTTAATTTTGAGCTAAACCCGGCAACGATGCGGATTGACAACAAAAATTGGGAGAGCGTTAAAAAAAAAAAAAAAAAAAAAAAAAAAAAAAAAAAAAAAATCGAACTCGATATAGGACAAGATCACTGCCACTGCTCCACGCATGTATTAATATATCCTTCTCCGAGCGGAATAAATTTGTCATTCGCGTCATTCGTGCTCGTACTTGATCCTAATAAAATTATTTAGACGGTCATAAAAAAAATCGAAAGAACGGTTCCTTTTTTTCTTCTTTTTTTCCCGATTGGGCTGATTCTGATTGATGACTGATCCCTTTATAGATGCTTACTCGCTCGTTCGAGATCCGTCCTAAAATTTCGGAATAGGGTTAGACTCACAATGAATCTGAACAGCTACCAAAAATTTTATTTTCATCGTACCAAACCCTCTATCGGTTTATACAAGGTGAGACAAATCTGTACGCATTAATTTTCTTGGCAGATTCTAGAGGTTAAAATAAGTCCTTTTTTCTATCGACATTTGTCCGAATATACCTGCTGAGCTAAAGCCCACTAAAGTTTTGAAGAATGACCCCCCCCCCCCTAATAAGTCGCGTCCATAATCATTATGAGCCGGATTTTATCAAAATGTTCTCTCCGATATGCTTACGTGTGACATTCAGTAGGATTTGACTGCATACTTTCTTCAGTTAATGTTTTACGGCAACAATTTTATACTACGGAAAATTTGAAAAACGATTGCTGTTATCATGTGGAAAAACTCCTTCTAAAAATGTTTTGACGCGTTTTAAGTCCGATAACTGCCGCACAAGGTGGAAGCTGGAAATACCAAGGCGGGGAGGGGGGGGCACGAAGAGGAGCATTGCACTATGGTCTGAAATCGTCAAAACGTGGCCAAAAATCATAAAGTAAATTGATCATCAATTTGCGGCCAAACATCATAAAGTAAATTGATCATCTTATTAACTTTCATGGCGAATCTAAATCACATAGAATACTTTTAATAAATAACTAAAGCTAGAAATATCGCGTCGTTGGAAAGTTTCAAAAAAGCTTGAGGTCGAAAACGATGATTTTTGATTATTTTTTTCCGATCTCAGACCAAGATGAGGTGTGCAAAGGTGAGGATTGCCACATTATCAATATGCCGCCTGCCGGAGTACAAACGCTCACTATAGACTCTATCAGTGGGAAGCGGGAAATTTAAAATCCAGTAACCTGATTAGCTCACATGCTTTTTTTCAAACGTGAAACCGACATCTGATCGGTCAGTTTTTAATTTTCCGCTTCTCACTGAAACAGTCTATTGCACCTTGCGCGGTGGTTGTCTCACTTAAAATGTGTCGTTTCGTAAAAATGCTTGTGACCGAAAATCGTCCAATAGAGGTTTTCCCATATAATGATCGCAATTACTCTTATCAACCCAGCAGCATAAATAATCGGCAACAAAATATCAGTGACTTATGAAAAAAAAAAAAGAAAAAAATCCAAAGAACCCAAGAAAAAACCAAAACTTTTACCTTGCAATCGGAAGAGTAATCCCCCCCATTCAATTTTCTGCGCACATGCAATATGCCAATACCCAATCTTTTTTAAAAAGTCATAGATCCGCCACTGTATTCAACTCTCAAGCCCACGAAGATCGCGCCTTGCACAGTTGCACCTATAATTATATATTTGTAGTCTGAACCAAGCCAATATTTGTTGATCCTAAATGTTGCGTCCTTACCTTGAGAGGGTACGACGCTACGCGACGCATACAAACCGCTCATTGCGTCGCGGGCGCACCTTCGTCACCTCTCAGAAGAAGAAAAAAAAAGTGCGAATTGCCTGACTTTTATTCTCAATTCTTTTTCATGAAGGCGCGTAGATACACTCTCTCTCTCTCTCTCTCTCTCTCTCTCTCTCTCTCCTCTCTCTCCTCTCTCTCTCTCTCTCTCTCTCTCTCTCTCTCTCTCTCTCTCTCTCTCTCCTCTCTCTCTCTCTCTCTCTCTCTCTCTCTCTCTCTCTCTCTCTCCTCTCTCTCTCTCTCTCTCTCTCTCTCTCTCTCTCTCTCTCTCTCTCTCTCTCTCTCTCTCTCTCTCTCTCTCTCTCCGTAGCGTAGGTGCCAGTTGGGCGGGTGGTGATGGAATGTTGGAATTGTTGACGACTACAGGAGTATAGGCCACTAGGTATGAAGATGCTATCCCCCGTTAGGTCGAGCCGGAATAAATATTTGCGCCTTATAGCTTCGACCGAGGTCCGAGCATTAACGCTGCGCTTGAACTGCAAGTTCACTATGAGCGACGACGTATATCTCGTGAACAGTGCTAACACTTTCTGTTTTATTGCATCGCAGTCACTTATACCTCTTTCCGCTCACTCATACTCCCTTTGTCATACTCACTAGAATTGACTATTCTCATTCTATCCGTAGGAGTTTGAATACTCTCTGTAATTGAGGACGTAAACATGGGCGCCGCGCCGGAAGAAAATTTGCTAAGTGGGGGTAGAATGCAGTAGCGGCCCGTGAGATTTGGCAACCATGCATTTTTCCCACTTAAACTTGGGTATAAAAAATCGATTCAAGCGGAGGCTGGCAGCCTCCTCGAGTTTCGATTGTTTTCCATGTATTTAAATGGGATAAAAACACTGTTGCCAAATCACACAAGCCGCCACTGGTAGAATGTAAGTACTATCGACGAATTAAAGATTGTCGCGAAATGTTCACTCATTTTCAGTTATGGGTGTGAGTGTGGGACTGATCTGTAACGGCTATCCTGCCCCGCCCGCACTGGCCTCTCGCCTGAAAGGTGTGAGGAGTATGTAGAGTGGCCGAACTGGAATCTTGAAGGCGAAGTTTAGCTCGTGAAAATCTCGCGACAATCTTTAATTCGTCGATAGTACATGATACCTACTTTTTTTTTTTTTTTTTTTTTTTTTTTTTTTTTTTTTTTTTTTTTTGCATGAGATTCGATATTCCACATGCCTACCGATATAACATGCGAGAGCTCTTATCCTCTTCAAGAGTTATCTTTGAATATAAAAATGAATCACAATTTTCGATGTAAGGTTTAAAAAAATGAGGCGAAAAAACCAGAATCAGATCGTCCGCATCCTTTCAAATGGGATAGGACTTTAATGACATAGCATAGATATAGCCCCTCTATCGGTATTGTATAGGTCGTTGAAACTAAACGATCTTCTGGAGGTTCAGTATGGACAATTGGAGAGAATCCATTGTTGCCACATTGAACTATCCGCTACTGAGTTTCAGCGACAATGTTGACGTGCTAATTGCATGCAAGTTGCTTGCCGAGGATAATTTTATTCAGCCGTAAATTTACATCTCTGCTGCTTCGCGAAACGCGTCATTGCAATGACCGTTGCGATTCCCGACTCCCTGTCCAGCGCAATGTTGCCAGATTTCCCTACAAATTACCAACTTTTATTACGTCCAATGGGAAAAATCGGTTACTTATCTTAAAAATGGCAACTCAGGTGCAGTGTCCAGCCTCCATAGCCTTGCTGCCAGGTTGCAGAAGAAAATGAGGAAACTTCCGTTGCCTTCGGAAACTGCGAAGTGGCCGCTGCGCACTATCCGAAGTAGCCTAGGGCTGTCGCAAACGTTCGCTACAATTAATCAGATGTGGATCACTACTCTGGTGTCTTATCACTCTGTGAATCTTCCTTGTCAGCATAGAGAGAGTGACCAAATTAAGATAGAAATCTCCTAATAGTAGTGCTGAACGCCGCCATTACACTTAACCAGTAGCGTCATTTGCGGGGGGACAGGGAGGCAACTGCCCCCCCCCAAGGGTCGGCCAAAAGTGAAAAAGTTATGACCTTTTTTTTTAACTAAAATTTTGGTCATTAACGAGTTTTGTTGGAATTTAGGGCCATAAATATAATATATATAGAATATGCAGGGCTGTAGAGTGTCTAAAATAATATTAATGAGCAAAAAAAATCACACATTTTTGCCCCCCCCCCCCAAGCCGAACCCGAAATGACGCCCCTGCACTTAACATTACACTTAACTCGTATTTAAAAGCATTTTATGAATTTGGGAGTGAGTTTTTAGTGCTTCTATATAGGTACTTTTCGAGCTTTTTACCCATGACTCAACCCTTAAATCGCTTACGGCATATGCGTGCAACATCCCATTAAAAGTTTGACTCAAATAAGTAAAATTCCAGGTTGATTTCAATTAAAGCTATATTCACTATAATTAATAGTACTCAATTGTTGGCTGTTGTTTGGCTGAACCCCCGGAAAAAAAAAAATCGAACCTATTCCACTATTGCACCTCACTTTCATAACACGGGAATAGCATGAGCTGGGTGTCCATTTGTCTCCGTTTTCAGTGTAAAATCACTTGAAATATCAATTTGGGCGCATCAAAAAGTTCCAAAATTTACACACAATCTCAATAAATGCGTTTAAACAAACTTCCAATATGGCTCTTGTTGTTTACTGTTTAGCGAGTCACAATAGGCACTGGCGTACGTAGGAGGGGGCTAAGGGGGCTAAATCCCCCCCAGACCTCCGTTTTTTAGGGGTGGAGGGGAAGGGGGAATAATTTTCAGTCAAACGCTCATCAGTGCTAGCCCCTCCAAAAAAAAAATCCTGCGTACGCCACTGACAATGGGGGAGTTCCATGTTACTCTATGATGACATAGATCGATCCTTTTTATCAGATGAAGAAAACCCCTTTTGTGACACTAAAACTTATACACATGCTCTCAGCAGTATTTAGAGGTGATTTGACATTGATATTAGTAGCGCAGTAGCGAGGCGTGCGATTTGGCAACGTTTCTTTCTCCCATTTAGATGCATTAGAAAGGTCGAAATGCCTGGTCACCGCCGATGACTGAAGCGTTCGACTTTTTTGGTGAATTTAAATGGAGAAAATACATTGTTGCCGAATTTCACGCCTCGCCACTGATTATTGGTCCTCTTCAATTCTTTATTGCTACAGTAAAAGTTCGTAAGAAGCCGCTACGAACAAACTTTTCTAGATCTCAAGGGAAGTGGCACATGTTCAAAATGCGGAGGAAAATATATTCAGTCAATGAACTCAAGACCCGCCTCTGAAAAAAAATCGCTCCCCCCCCCCAGCATTTTGATTATGGACGCATTATTCCCGTGTCCATAACCACCCCCTCCCCTCTCCGCTCACCCATCTCACGCAGTTACACTTGCTCGCAAAACCGCGCTCTCTACTTATATATTGTGACCAAAATTTTGGCCAGTTTCATTGTTAACCACTCATCGGTATATTCAACCGACGATTTATCAAATTTTGAGAAGCTTAAATCTCACAATCAGTTACACAGAACTGTATTTTTTTATGTCTTTAATACAGTCATCTTCATCTATACACTTTAGACCGGTGGGTAATTCCTTATTGCGTTCAAAAATGTTGCTAAATTCGCAGTCCAGACGCGCGTACTTTTTGACGCACCACATTCGAATCGTCAACTCATCACCCTCCGAGAAGCTTAGGGATCAATTTTATCGATCTGTTCTTTTTTAGATGCCTCAATTTTTTTCTTAATCCTCGATACAAGATACAGGTGTAATTCCTCTGAAGTATTAGTTATTGCAAGCGTTAGGGTCCCGCTAATTTATTCGATCGATTAGGACAATTACTGACCACCAAGCTAGAATTATTCCAATTTAAATGCGGGATCGCCCGGGGGGGGGGGGGGGGGGGTTTAAGGCCCGGACTCGACAAATAAGCTCCGCAAATCGAGGTGCCCGCTAAGTAGCAAACTCACCCATCATCAGGAAACGGGCTTTTAGCTTGCTGTGACGAAATCCCACCACTCATCAGTCCTCTGTTGACACGCCCAAGAGTTCGCTCAACTCGTAAAATCTTATATTCTTAAATGTTTTTTAACAGAGCAGATATCTTTCTGTTATCAATATAACATTGCTCTGAAATTATTTAAATCACTCTCTTTAAAAATACAGCGTGAAAATCTTGAGGCTGGAAGTTTCCATGAATCCAATCTTGAAGTCCGTTTCCCTAGCCCCCCCCCCTTTCTTTTAATTTCTCAAGTTATTTTTTTACAGTTAACTGTGCCTTAAAAAATGAAATTCGTATGAAAATTTACTTAAGCACATTCAGGAGCTAAAAAATTAACGAAGGTGATGGTATTAATAGATTAGGCCTTTTTTGTCGAGTCTTCGATTAAAATGGTTGAAAAGAAGCCTTACAAAATTCTGTTAGATTTTATTTTTAAATGTCTTTTGTAAAAGAACTAAGTAATTAGAAAAAAAAACTTGAGCTCTGAATACAATGAAACAGTAAGTTTAATTTGTTTTGATCATGTAATGTCCGACTTGTTACGCTGAGAAGAAAAATGTACATAGAGTCTAAAAATAAGCCTTTTTGGTAGCAGCAGACCGATGCACGTTAAAAAATTGTCAAAAATCAGAAAGTAATTTCTTATCAATTTATCATTTATAAACTATCAAGACCACTTCTAATCAAAGAAGACACTGTTATCAAAAAATGTAAACCTAAAAATGTCACTAAAAAGTTTCATTATAGACTTAAAATGTCGAAAACGGTGGTTTTTAATAAATCTTTCGTTTTTTTCACTGATTTATGGTCCCTTATTCTTTCGATCTCAAACCATTGTAAACAGTACTATGTTGAGCCGAAATACCAACACCAAACTCGAATAGACTTGCCACCAGTGGCGTCGCGTGCAATTTGGCAACAACGTATTCTATCCATTTAAACTTATGTAAAAGATCGAATTCAGGGGGTGCACAGTGCACAAGGAAAATTCGATATATTTAATGAGTTTAAATGGAGCAGTTGCATTGTTGCCAGATGGCACGCGACGCCACTGCTTGCCACCGAATAAGCTTCACGGAAAAAAACTACGGTGAAAATAACCATACGGATACCTGATTTTGGCACCTGCTAGATGTTATGGTAATGTTAACAAGAAGTAAACTATGTTTGACTAGGTACTGGGGTGATGTTACCTGATTGCATGTCGAATTTACTCAAAGTATCGGTAAATGTACCATACTTCTGGTCAAGTTTACCATAACATCTAGCAGGTGCCAAAATCAGGTATCCGTATGGTTATTTTCACTAATCTTTTTTTTCCGTGTTGCACAGGTACCGATGTCACTGCAAGCTCGAGATAAAACACAGCGATTTTATAATCGGTTTTCTTTTATCCTCATAATGATACATCATAAAATCGACATTTCGTCGTCAGCCGATTTTTCTTCTTTTCTTTTTTTCTTTTTTTGCTCGCGTCGGTCAAGGCGCAGACCTATGTCCTTTGCCCAATTCGTCCACTATACAAACGTGAATAATCTTATTTCATTATGCATGTAG
The DNA here is from genome assembly GCA_011764245.1 of Trialeurodes vaporariorum. Taxonomy (NCBI): domain Eukaryota; kingdom Metazoa; phylum Arthropoda; class Insecta; order Hemiptera; family Aleyrodidae; genus Trialeurodes; species Trialeurodes vaporariorum. The sequence goes on from VMOF01000220.1 coordinate 21,126,973, forward strand.
TCTTTTGTCATTACTACTGCGTAGACATCAAACAAATGTAAAATCAGAATGGTAATAGTACCAGACCACCACCGGAAACTTATCAATGTCAAAGGATATCTTTCTAAAATTCCGTCATCGTCGAACGGAGAAACAGACGATCTTTCACCTCGGCGGATGCTACCGCCAAATTTTCCTCGGTTCGTGTCAGACTTTTCCAGTGGCGCAACAAGAAATTGCCTACCTCTCTTATCTCAATGGGCACTTGCTAACTTTTCCTTCAAGCGATTGAATAGGGGTTTTTTTTGGGGGGGGGGGGGGGGGGGGGGGGTAAATTCAGGGAAAATGGGTCTGTTGCATACTTTTGCTACAACAATATAGAACCTTGATTCTTATGTAAAATTCGGCAAAAATAATGATGCGCACATTAAAAACGTTCAAAATCCACTCATTAACTCAGGAAATCACTTCAATTTCAAATAGCCCGCGCTACACTAGACACTATTTGCACCGGTATACTACTACACAGACGGAACCACCTTGCATAATAAGTAAACAACATCGTAACTACAAAATGATGGAATTTCTTTCTTAATACGTGAAATATAAGCTGTGTTTGCTGTCTGGTCTTTTCGGTTTATCAAAGATTACAAAATAATATAAGAAATGTACGCATCTAAACGAAACATTCCAATGTTTGTAAGTTCTGTTCATGTTTACTTAAACGAGATGGTTCCATCTATGTAGTTATAAGTCGGTGATATATTGTCTAGTGTAGCGCGGGTTGTTTGAAATGGAAAGTATTTTCTGAGTTAATGAGTGGATTTTGAAAGTTTTTAATGTGCGCATCGTTATTTTCGCCGAATTTTACGTTAGAAACAAGGAGTTATATTGATGTAGCAAAAGTACGCAACAGGCCCATTGCGATGAGCACATTAAAATATCACGAAAGGTACTCAAAGACTGGCAAAAGGCCGTCATAGTGTAAGGCGTAATGGTGCAGCTACGCAGTTTATTCTGTGTTCTATTTTGTCCATTACAGTATTTACATATAAAATGTCGGAAAACGATTTGTACGCATAAAATGTGCTTACAGAGTGTGTTTTACAGTATGCGGTGGCTCGTGATTTTTGGGTATTTTTTTTACGATTTGAACCTTTGTAGGTTTTTCGCAGGAATTCGGTGAATCCCTCAAAAATTGATTATTTTTCATAGGTTAAAATCCGTTTTCCGTCCGTTTTTGCCACGTTGCACGAGCCGCTGGTGACCTTTAACAATTAACAATAATACATGTCTGAAGTTTTTCTCCCAATCTGCCCAGATTTTAATCAACCTGTTTTGAAAGAGTTCATTAGAATTGGTTAAGGTTTGACCTAGACCTTTATGTACTCTATTTCAATGTCTCTCCTCTCCGTCTTTAACATTTTACGGCAACTTTTTTATTTGCATATTCGTCATTTTTATGGTTCAAATACATACTTTTTCAATAACAAAAAATATCCATTCAGTAGTTTTTCTTTACACAAGAAAAACAGAAAAAAACACTTTGGTCGCGCTGACAAAAACTTCGGAAAAAAAATGACCCGGCAAAAGACTTCAGCTGAGCCCACCACATCTTTGAGTCAGCTATCAAAATTTCTTTAGTTAGACGTACGAAACCTTTGGTTAAACCTCTACTTAAGTCATAGCGTAGCGTGCAATTTGTCAACGTTGCAATATTTAAACCCATGAAAAAGATCGAAGTATTCGGTGAACACCCTCGCATTCGACCTTTTACATGGTTCTTAATGGAAATATACAACGCTGCCAAATTGCATGCTACGCCACTGACTTAAGTCTTTCGCTGTGTCATTTTCCTACCGACGGTTTTGTCAGTCAGCGCTATCAAAACGGCTTTTTCTGTTTTCTTCTATGTGTACATAATTCAAAACAATTTAAGTATACAGAGATTTGGAGGCTCCTATTTCATTCAGTGCTAATATTTGTATATGAAAATTGCATAGTTTGGAGCTTAGATTTGCACAAAATTAAAAAGAAAAAGCCCTTTGGTAGCGCTGACGAAACCTTTGGTAGAAAAACGACCCGCCTGAAGACTTTAGTAGAGCTAACCAAAGGTTTTGTTCGCCCAACTAAAGACATTTTTCCAAAAGTTCCAAAGATTTGAGTGACTCAACAACAGTTTTATTGCTGGTCACACCAACCTCCGTTAACTCAACGCATCGTCATCGTCTCAGAATCGATACGACATGTCAGTTGCCGAATTTGGATGTCTCAAAAAAGGACTTTGGATGGTCGCCTCTTCCTTTTATAATATCCTGAAAGCCCCTCCGACTTAAACTTTTCTTCTTCTTTCTTTTTTCACGTGACTTTTTTTTTTCTTTAATAAAGTTGTCCGCTCGTCTCGTTCTTGTTTTCCTCTCGAGCCTTTGATCTGCAGTACAGTCACATTCACACTCACACATTCACACATTCAGCGTTTCCTTCCAAATCAAAATATGAGCCACGGAGGGTTTCGGGCCTGTCGCATGGTCAGTATACGTCCTAGTCGACGCAACGTGCGAAACGTCGGAATAGGCGGATCCAGGAATCTGTCTTTCTCTCTCTTTGCCCATTTGCGAACGCGTGTTAGAAAAAGAGGGATGAGTGGCTGTCACGTGACTTTCGCCCCCTCTTCTATCTTTTTCTAATGCATGTATTCGAATGGCAGGAGAGAGAGAGAGAGAGAGAGAGAGAGAGAGAGAGAGAGAGAGAGAGAGAGAGAGGAGAGAGAGAGAGAGAGAGAGAGAGAGAGAGAGAGAGAGAGAGAGAGAGAGAGAGAGAGGAGAGAGAAGGACGATTTCCTGGATCCACCAGTGAACGTCGGACGTCGCGTCTTTTAAGCGTCGGTGTGCGCGCGAGCGTACGTGTCTGCGTGTGCGATCGTGTGGGCGGGACGCGGGACGGGGTTCCAAGAAGGTGGACAGGTTGGGGGGAGGAGGGGGGGGGGGGTTCTGCGGGAGAGGAAGCCGAAGGCTAAAAGAGCGAAAGAGTGGAATGAAAAATATGGAAATGGAAATGATTGGGCTCGAAAAATAGAGGTCAGTTGAGTGTCGGGGAGACGAGGAGCAGTGAGAATGGCGGGGCGGGGAGGAGTGAACGAAACGCGAAAGACGAAAGGAGTCGATATACGGAGGAGGAGGAGGAGGAGGAGAGGAGGAAGGGGGTACGTTGAGTGCGTGGGGACGGGGGGGGGGTTCTCTGGGAGGTGAGGTGCGGGTGTATTAGTCACCTGCAAATTCATTTTCAACGCGGATCGCGGGAGTTGGAGTTCGAGTGAGGAACGTATACATACATACATATATATATATCTATACGTATAGTGTGAGTGAGTGTTTGTTGTTATGTTATGCGAGTATATGTCCCGATGACCCGCTGTTCGGGCTGTACCGTTACAGGGTGCGCCCGCGCCCGCCCGTAGGCCTTTCTCCCCCTCGCCCCCCACTAACCTTGCTTCCTAACCCCCTCACACCCCTCCCCTTCCCCGCCCACCGTGGTCGTAATGCCGATGAGAGCTTGGCACTTTAGCACCATGCCATCGCCACCACCGCGTATTATTGGCGATACGACTTGGTGCCGGGTATGTATTGGTATGAGTAAATGGTATGAGTATAGTGAGAACTTCGCCCCGGTTAGTAACATCATCGCATATGACAATTGACACGATCCTTTCCCCGGTCTATGGCTGACTCTGTCTCCCGGCAGGTATCACAATGCATTCGTGTGGTATACCTATAGCATTCTTGTGGCAGGAATCGATGGAATCAGAAATGGGGATTTTGCTAACTTTTGCCACATGCGATCATCAAACAGTTGATTCTTGCGTAATCACCAGCGAAATTGACGCTGAGTGTTCTATAACAATTCACGAAATTTACTAATAAACTCACAGAAGACTAAAGTTGAAGGCGTAATGGTGGAACCCAGGTGCGTACGCAGAGGAGGGGGCTAAGGGGGCTAAAACCACCCCTCCCCTAGACCTCCGATTAGGGGTGGAGAGAAAGAGGGGAACAATTTTTAGTCAAACGCTCATCAATGCGAGCCCTTACAAAAAAAAAAAAATCCTGCTTACCTCACTGGTGGAGCCGTTGCATATACCATGGAAGATTCCTGTCTAATTTGAGAATTTTCTCTGTTCGTTACTGGTCTCCATTGCTGTCGCGCTTCGTCAAAAAATCACTACATCTTAAGACAAGACTTTTCACCGGATTTTCGGTATCAGAGAGGAACTCTAGTCCACGCGGATCTCTTCGCGTGCGTGGAATGGCGTGATTCGATTCCTACATTGACCTGAGGTCATTACTCTTATTTCCCGAAAGCTACTGCGACAGCTTTATATTGGGGGCAGAGGCCGCCAAGAGTGTACAAATCCGCGGCAGAGTCCATGTGGGGCCCGGGAATGAGAATGAGGGGGAAAGTTGAACATGACAGTTGCTTTCAAAGTATGTTTTCAAAAATACTTTTTTTTTTTTTTTTTTTTTTTTAATTTTCAAATTCATTTTCTCTCCTGCACACCCTCTTAAAATTAGAACCACGGTTGACATTAATTGAGGGGAGGGGGTATCGCCAAGTCAACCGGCATTGTAGTTTTGGTTGTGACTGCTATAATAGGTTGGAGGCCCGGATCCATAATTTGTCATATGGAGCCCGAAGTTCCTTTGCGTGGCAATGATTGAGGGTTACCTCCTTGAACAAAAGAGGGAGAGAAGAGAGAGGGAGAGAGAGGGAGAGAGAGGGTGAGAGAGAGAGAGAGAGAGAGAGAGAGAGAGAGGAGAGAGGAGAGAGAGAGAGAGAGAGAGAGAGAGATAAAGAGATAACTGAGCAAAAATAATCTGATCAACATTTTTAAAATTGTGTAAAAATGATAGTAAAACTGTTGAAAACATTTTGAAAATAGTATAACGTGAAAGTTGTCATATTTTCAACAACACTTTTTCATTATAATATTTTTAAGATTATTTTCGTAAATACTCTGAATATTTTCTTAATATCTTTAAGACCTTATTCTAAAAGTTTTCTGACAATGCAAAGACTTTCACAAAACATAGATATTTTTGAAAACATTTTCATAATGTTTTCTGCAGTTTGCCGACAGTATTTTCAAAATATTTCAGTGTCAACTGAGAGGGTTAGTGAGGAAGTATAGTATTTAAAATACATACCTTGAGAATCAAAATTTAGCTAATTCTGAGAGCGCATTCGCTGGGTTGCGGTTGGCAACAAAGCAATTTTCGCTTCGTTTGGCAGTATACCTACTTGGCAGCTCCTACGTAGAATGCATACCTCGGAGCCACGCATACCACAAAACTTGAAGAACTTCACTTCTGTCTTCTCCGCGACTTAACTCACCGGTCACTTTTCGCCATCGAGGCACGAAAAGAGGAGAAGAAAACGTTAAATCCTCTATTCCTCTCAGCATGTTGAAGGAAAAATAACTCTTTCTTTTTTATGAGCTTCTTCCCCTCCAAAGCTGCTGTTTCGTATGTATTTAATGGGATTTTTCAATTCACCGATGATTCCGCTGGTTCAGTAAAGAATACTCACAATCAGCTCAGTTCACTGTATGCACGAAAAAAAAGACTGGTAGAATTTACCACCTGCATAGTTAATTTTGGAGTCTGCCAGGAAGTATGGTAAATTTCACTAGATCATGGTAATACGTAACAACCGATTAATTTAATTATTTACCTCAAGGTACGTTGCATATATCATATTATGGTGGAATTTGCCATACTTTCTAGCAGACGTCAAAATCAGCTATGCAGATGGTAAATTCTAGCAGTCTTTTTTTTTTTCTAAGTGACTGTAATGAAATATACTCTGAAAAGTAAAGTAGTTTCAGAAATGAAGGCTGGGTCTATCAATGAACAATAAAAGAACATTGTTCAACTCAATCCTCTTCCGGGCACGATAAAATACATGATGCAGGGTGTTTGGTTGTTACTTTGCACCTAAAAATGTTTTAAATCCAAAAGTAAAGTTTCACGTGAACTTCTTTGTGTTTTGGTAGAATCCTATTATAAATAGCTATATTCTTTTCCAGTGTATACAAGGAGTGCAAAAGTTTCCTTTCCGTGCTAACTTTTTTACGGATGCTGCAGATGGAAAGAATTAAAACTCGGTGGATGTTCATAGCTTAATGAGAGCTGTGTAATCTTTTCTCAACGTGCAAAGTCGAAATCTACTTAAAAAATGTGCGAGTATTTTCATAGTTTAACGGCCAGTGCCCTCGCGAGAACGGGTCTGTTGCAAACTTTTGCTACAACGATTAAGAGAAATTAAGCTAATGTAAAATCGCGTGAAAAGTCCATTGGTGGCAACAGAAAGTCATAAAATACAATAATAAACTCACAAGAGGCGTTTAATGAAATCCAAGATGGCGGAGAAATATCGAGCAATTTGTATGTATGCACCGCGAACATCCAAGGATAGCCAACCTCACAATCAACAAATCACAACGTAAACAAACACATAACCTCTACCTCTTTTTTTTTTTTTTTTTTTTTGCTTGTTTTATGGCTTATACTCCAGTAAGGAGCCTACAGCCAACTATAGACTAATGTCTGTGAGAGAATGATTGTTTAATGTCAGAAGACAACAGGGGACTTGAAACATCCATGCTCAAAGCACTCAGATTTCCACTGTAATCTTTGCCGTGGACCCACTTTTAAGGAGACCGAGCGACAAGACGAGTGAAAAATCTGCTGCCACTACCGGGATTCGAACCCGGGACCTTAACCTCTACCTCTAGTGGAGGTTGTCTAAGTTGGTCATCCTTGGATGATCGTGGTGCTTGCATACAAATTGCTCAATATTTCTCCGCCATCTTGGATTTCATTAAATGCCTCTTGTGAGTTTATTATTGCATTTTATGACTTTCTAATCCCACCAATGGACTTTTCAGGCGATTTTACATCAGATTAAACACTCTTAATCGTTGTAGCAAAAGTTTGCAACAGACCCATTACAGTCATAAACTAAACTGAACTATGTGAATCTTTTCTCAACCGATGGAATCATCTGTGAATTTAAAAATGCAATTAGATATACACAAAAGAACTGCCCTGTACCTCTCTTCTTGTTTCCACCATCCTTCGCATTTTTCCCCCTTCTTTATTTCTTCATTTGCTATGAACCTGCGTCCCGCGTCCAATTAATTACCTTATGACTCTAATAACATTGCCCTCTGCCAGAAGCGTAAAGTACAAGCAAGCCTGTCTTTGCGCATGCGCAAATGCATGTGTATATATTTGTGTATATACATTTTATATATGTGTGTCTTTTGTTTCATTGTTCTTTACCCTTTTTCCTTTTTCCCCCCACTTCTGTTTTCTCTTTACCTCTCTTTTGTCTTCTCTCCAATACGAATTGAGGTCAGCCATATCGATAGTCGTAACTCATATGCCCACTCAGGAATGCTATTTTTCATTTATATCGCTATTTTTATATGTATATGTAAGTACGATTCTTGAGAGATCCTTTTAAAGCCCCGTAAAAAGCTTGCATTTATATCTAATCACTTGACATCGTTCATCAACTTTCCATCCAGTCTGTTTCTATTTTTATTATTTAGTGCATGAGTTGTAGGACGCAGGTTTAACGGATTAAACCAACGCTGCCGTTTAATGTATGTAATGAGACGCATTTCTCGTTTAATGTATGTAATGAGACGCATTTCCCGTTTAATTCGATATAATTTTTTCAATTTCCCGCCAAATTTTGCAACACAGGATAAAACTGGTCATTGCCAGATTTTCAGTTTCTTACCGAACATTTGCGTCACGACGAAATGGAAAGGAGGCAAATCGTTTCCTGATTTGTTTCACCCCCCCCCCCTTCCTTTACATTATGATTTTTCATCGAGTTTGAAGTCGCTCAAAGATTACAGCGCTACCGGACTGGCCTGTTATTAATGGACCTAAAAAAAAGGAGACACATAGTCTGTGTACCGAAAGTCTACGGATTTCAAATCTTTTACTTCCGGGTTTTCAAAACAAATCATCGCTCGCCCCATTGGTGGATCCAGGAATCTGTCTTTCTCTCTCTTTTCCCCGTAGAACGCGTGTGTTAGAAAAAATCCGTCTTTTTCATGTTCCCAATTGTCCACTGTGAACTGGTAGATGAAAATTGTTCCGCGGTCCACAAGCGTTCACATGCTTTTAAGCTTGTGAACGTTTATGAACCACAAAGGAAATGATGCGGGAAGGTTTCAAGATTCAAATTGGACTAGATGCAATGAGATTCTTTCATAAGAACAGATACTTTCATGACCGCGTTTTGTGAACCGGGAACGACTGAGAACATAAAAAAAGACGGCTAAAGACGGATTAGTTTCAGTCACATGCGTTTTTCGCCCTCTCCTGAATCCACCAGTGGCTCGCCCGCTCAAATAAAGTCACGAGTAGTTAACTATTCCTACTCTGCGGTGTTCATTTTGCCTACACTACAAATTGAAGGCGCTATATTATTTTTCAAACCTCAATCACTTTATCGTAATCTAACAGGTTTGTTCAATCAAGCAATCGATGAGCCGAAATCCATCACAAACGGCAAGCAAGCCAATCGTTGCACTTTTCTGGGTAATTATTGAGTTTTGAATCACGAAATAAATACTAGAACATGACACAGCTATTAATTTAGGCAACCAAAACAAATTAATTCAGACCATACTTAACGCTCCTTTCAAAGGCGGATCCAGCAATGTGGCAACTGTGCATTCTGCCCATTTGAATGTATGAGAAAGAATCGATACGTAAAAGGACCATGCCTTGGGCCCCCTTCAAGAATCGATTGTTTCTCATTCGTTCAAATGGGATGAAAGCATAGTTGCCCGGTTGCTGGATCCGCCTTTGGCTCCTTTTCTCCAGAAACTTAAAAAACCGAACGATCACGATTGGAGCTCATGTATTTATAAATAATAAAGCTTAAATCTCACAAAAACACTATTTAAATTATTTTCATTGAATCATTGGACGCGCTTTAGATAAAATAATTTATGTAAAGAAAAACATTGAGAAAAATTGGACGTTTAAAACCAATAATCACAGAAAAACCACACCCCTATCAAATGGCGGTTTTTAGGCTTCCGAACGAAGCTTCATGGAACGGAAACTGGAGATGCTGCTGCCTTTAGATACCTCAGGCATCGGATAACGAATAACCTCGAGCGTGTCACTGAAAGAGTTGACCGGCGAGCAGTAGCGGCTCGTGCAGTGTGGCAACAACGTATTCTCTCCATTTAAACCTAGGCAAAACAATCGATCTTCTGGCAGTGCCATTGCACCCCCAAGATATCGATACTTTTGCATAGGTTTAAATGGCAAATAAGCTTGGTTGCCAGATTGCACGAGCCGCCACTGCCGGCGAGGAATCCGGAAAACTGGCAAAGTGGCAACGCTGCTTGAACGACGAAGAAAAGTAAAATTTGTCAGATATTTTGATACGCTTTCTTATGCATGGCTTCAAATTAATTCAAATTCTAAGGTTACTTATTTATAATCTGAGTTCCTAGCGTCTTTATGGGAGTAGGTATTAGAGCTGACCTTCTTGCTTTCTTTTTCTTACTTTTCCTGCCACCGCCATGCGCAATGCGCATGCGCCGCCATAGAGGTCTTTACATGTCTGATAAATTGAAAGTTACTCAACGTCTGACAACAAAAGAGGCGCCTCTGATTAAAGGTCCCCACATACGCACTAAATTAGTCTGGTAGTGCTGTAATCTCGTCGTCTCATTAACGCAATGCAATAAACACTGAACTTTTGGAACGTTGCTCCGGAAAATCAAGCCCTTTATTTGGTATACAGCAATGATGAGCAAAAATCATTTTTTGAATAAGCATGAATAATAAACTAAAATCATTCGCACTATTCTCTTGTTATTCCTATTATAGTAAATCAAAGTTTTATCACTACCAGTCATTCATCTTAAGACAGATAAATATGCTGGTAGTGTCAAAATGTCGATTTTCTGATAGGAATAACAAGAGAATACCTAATGCGAGTAATTTTAGTTAATTATGCATGGTTCTTCAAAAAATGATTTTTGCCCATCACTGATATACAGGCGAGATTTCCGGTTTGGCTGAAAATTTTCAGGCACTACCGGGGGCTGCCTGTGAAGCTTCGAGCTATATCTATTGAGAGGATTTATGGGACGTGATTTTGAAACACTAAGAAGGCAGCTATGGTGGAAATTGTCCGGCCCAGGGGCCCCCAGGGCCCCTGTTTATTGGTGGCTACAAGGACTCGAAAGTCGGAGCAAACCGTGTAAAATGTCTTAAGACCACTAACCTATTGTTCAAGTAAGTATTAATTCTAGCTCAAACAAAAATTGACTTCTAGGATAATCCTTTAAATTATTGCAATGGGAGCTCCTGGTGTGGGAGGTGATCCGGGTTATATACTTAGAACTTAGATTTTAATAATTAGGTGGATGAGATGCTGCGTTGCCAGATTGCACGTGACGCCGCCGTAGGCGACACTTCATCTGAATTTTCTTAAAAATATCACCTAGAGCTCTTGTACACTGAGCTACTCATTGTCAGAGTATAGTCGGAGTTTTGCTCCGATACAAGGCTTTCACACTGAAAAAAACAGCTGTCGTAAGATTAACCATAACTTGGTTTAAATTTTCGACAGTCCAAGAAAATTATAAATTTTACGTCAAAGAAGACATCTTGAACTCAAACCATAGAACACGTAAAATTTTCAATTTTCTTGGATTGTCGAAAATTTAAACAAAATTGCAGTAAATCTTACGATAGTTTTTTTTTTTTTTCAGTGCATCGCTCATATTCGTCGTATCTTCCCCCCCCTCTCTCTCTTTCTCTCTGTCTCTCTCTCCCCCACTCTCTTTCTCTTCTCTCCTCCTTCTCATCAGAGACAGAGCTCTTCATTCCAGCCTGTTTTTCAGTTTGCACGCCTTACAAATCTAAACTAATTGCTCTAATGTTCGCTGATACTTACCCGACTTAAGCCAAAATTAACTTGGGCTTATTTGATTCCGCTATTTGGCCAAATCTGGTTTAAAATACCTGGATTAGCTGGTTCTTATCACAATGTTAGTTTAAAGGCCGTAGTGTGTTCCTACACCTGTATACATGCTTTTTATACATATGTTTTTTGGCATTATGCTTTTCTCATTGGTTTGCGTTTTCTTAATTGATTTTATTGTTCTCTGACTTTTATTTCTTTAAATATTTTAAGCCGCTGGTGATGCTTTAAGACCAAAAGCCTCTGGCTCCAGAAGTGAGTTTATTTAATACAAGATTGACTAATTGATATGAAATTACTTTAATTTTATTTCCTTTTTCTTTTACTCCAATACTTCTTGTTCTGTGCAATGTTTCAAATCAATTACTTTTGGCCTGTAATGGGACTGTTGCAAACTTTTGCTCTAGGGGATTGAAGAGTTGATTATTACATAGAAATCCGTAAAAATAGCGATGAGTACACTTAAAAATCACTAAACTCACTCTCAGAATCGGGCTTAATGGCGGAGAGACGCAGGTGGCATGGGAAATTCTATCTAAATTGAGACACATCTCTGTGTTTCCGGAGAGAAAGTGACATAATAGACAGGAATCTACTATGACACCTGTGTTGAGCTGCCATTACAAACTTGCCGTTATAGCAGTTATGTGAGTTTATTACTGAATTTTAGACTTTCTGAGTGTGATTTTCGCGATTTTCGCTGGTCCTTACTTCAGATAGGACTGTTTATTTGCTTATAGAAAAAGTTTCCAAAAGCCCCATTTGATATTTTAATCGATCGGTGGCGCTTAGGTGACATCAATCAGCCTCAAACCACAGAATACTCTAATCAGAACGGAGGCTCTAATTCATTTTGAAACATTCTTTACTTCGGGCCGCCATGTTCGAAAGTGAGCATCTTCAGCAATCTTCGGCAGATCTTCGACAACTGGCCGGGTTGTGATTGGTTGTATAGCCTAAAAAAGCCCCTGGTAAAAATGACGACTATACGACTATTCCAAAAACGACTATGAACATAGTTGCCGACTATAATCTATAGTTGGCCAACTATAATCCATAGTTGGCCAACTATGTTTATAGTCGTTTTTGGAACGGTTATAGTCGTCATTTTTACCATCAGGGGCATGTCCGCCATCTTGAGAAGTGAGTAGGCACAGTTGCCAGTTTGTGCCAGTAAATTCCAAATCTTGTCACCATTGGCTCTTATGGGAGTTTCCGTTCGGATTAGAGTATTCTGTGCTTAAACGATGAAGATTCACCTCATCTTGACTAGTGACAGGGAGAGACAGGGAGAGAGAGAGAGCAGAGAGAGAAGAAGCTATGGGAAAAAATGTTGGATGTCTGATTCTGAGTCCAATGTCAAGTAAGGATCAAGTATCAAATGACCATCACCGGAAGGAAGGTTATGCGACGTTTGATGACGGCAATAAATTCTATTCCAGTCATCAGCAGTCAGCAGCGGAGCGGACAGAGAAGGTTTACTGTTATGCCAAATGGTACTTTATGGTATCGCGCTCTTCGCTCTTGGTCAACGGCGTCAGACGTCAGCCGCGATTCCTTCGTCCGTCGCAAGTCACAAGTCGCTCGCGATGCCCGCCGCACTATGCAACGCTCAGTGGTCACTGGTCAGTGCCAGGTGCCCCAGTGGACTATCCATCCATCGATCTATAGCATGCTGATTCCGCTCTTTTGAACGAGATGGGACGAGATCAGGGCTGCCGTTTTGCGTATAATCAATGCTATTTTTCAATTCATCGATGGTTCCACCGGTTGAGAAAAGATTACACAGTTCAGTTCAGTGCATGACTGTGATAAACTAAAATACTCGCATCTGTAATCTTTTGTCAACCGGTGGAGTCGTCGATGACTTGAAGAAACTTGCGTATATTTTAATTAATCAACGGAGTCTCCGCCGATTAAGGAAAGATTACAGATCAGAGTATTTTCGTGCATTACAGACATACACTGAACTGAACTGTGTAATCTTTTCTCAACCGGTGGAATCATCGGTGAATACAAAAATAGCATTGATGATACGCAAAACGGCAGCCCTGGACGAGATAGCGAGAATCGATTGATCCCATTGGTTGAAACAGCGGTGTGGGGTGACAGATTTTAAGTCGTTCAAGTCGTTCTAGCACGATTGTTTTTTTTTTTTTTTTTTGTTTTTTTGTTTTTTTTTTGTTTTTTTTTTTTTGTTTTTTAGCAGTTTAAGTTTCCGTCATACTCCATTAAGGGGCCCCTTAGACGAAAATGGAAGCGAGAAGAAAAAGGAGAGATGAAAGAGGGAAGATTCACATTCATATCCTTCCGACACTGGCGCAACCAGGATCTCTTTCATCTCTCTCATTTCCCATTTGAATGCATGAGGAGGAAAAAGGACAGAAGGAGGGGGTTTTATCCCTTTGTCCATCCTTGTCTAACATGCGTTTCTTAATGGAGAAAAGAGAGAGATGAAGAAACTCTCGGTGCGCTACTGCCTTCCGAGATGACAAGATCTGAGTCCAAGGTACTTATATTTAACAGGTATGCTCGACTCGCTGCCAGCGTCATCTTCAGTGGCGCGCAGTTCAAAATCATCAGACAAGATGGCCGACAAAAGAAGAAAACAAACCGACTCACTCGGGCGACTCCGAGAGTGTCACGCGAGTGAGGTCGGCGTAACTCGGAGTCGCCCGAGCGATGAGTCGGTTTGTTTTCTTCTTTTGTCGGCCATCTTGTCTGATGATTTTGAACTGCGCGCCACTGAAGATGACGCTGGAAGCGAGTCGAGCATACCTGTTAAATATAAGTACCTTGATCTGAGTCCATCAAATTTTGTAGACCCGGCCGGGATTCGAACCCCGGGACCTCTGGGTTAGAGGTGAGTTGCGCTAACCGCCAGACCACGGAGACCGACTCCAGCACGACTTGAAGTCTTTCAAACGACACGAACTACTTCAAATCTATCTTTTGACGCCGTTTCAACCAGGGCTGCCGTTTTGCGTATCACTGTGCAACAAAATTTGGGTTTTGCTCTGTCCCCCTGACGAAACCTATTTTTCTCGATCCCATGGGTGTTAAAACGAAAGAAAATCGCCGTCAGAACCCCACATCTTGGGCGGGAGGGCTAAAAACCCGCCATTTTTGAATTTTCGCCAATTTTGCATACCTTTGATCGATTTTTCCAATTTTTCGGTACAAAAACCAAACGAACAAAAAAAACTAATTAATGCATCTGAAAGAGCATTAATTTGCTACAAATCCGTGTAATCAGATTCATTTTACTGTATTTTTTTCTTTGGAATAATTACGCATATTCCGAAAAATTACCCTCAAAAATTGCCCAAAAAAATCGACTTTTCCTCAGTTTTTCCCTTATATATTCAGATCCAGAAATTCAATGTCAAATCCGTTTTCATAGTCTTAAAGCGCATAAAATTTGCTACAAAATCACTGCAATAACCATCGTTTATTCAATTATTTGGCGTCGTCAGGTGCCATACAATGAGTGCTCAAAAACGTCAATTTTTGCGATTTTTCTCCTCATATAGACTACCATTCAAACCCAAATCGCTCCAGGTCAACCCTATGAGAAGAATGCACCACTTTTCTTTTGAAAATTGAAAATATGGCTGATGGGAAACAATAATTGAACACCTTGGAGCCCTCTGCTTTCCGAAAAACTCCAGATTTTGAGAGAAAATCATCTTTTTACATACTTCGAAAGAGCTGTCAATTTTCGCCTATTTTCTCTCGTTTTTTAATGCGGTGTTACCTACTACGCCCGAATGAGCAAAGTTTCGCAATGATTGTGCAGAGCTAGACCTCGAATTTTTTGCTCTCCTCAGTGAAATACCGTATCTTAATGGTTTAAATTTGAAGGTTAAAGAAGGCATTCCATGTATTGGGTAATCGGGAGTTGTGTTAGGCTCAAGATTAGGTGGCCCTGAAAAGGGCTGTTTTGAAGGGGAAAAGAGATGGGTTGTTTCATCTCCCACAAGGAATGGGCTGAGCATAAACAATTTTCTTTTTTTCAGGGATGATAGAGCGATGCGTAGGGAGTTTGAAAATGCTCATATTTTGTTTTAGCCCCCCCCCCCCCTAGAACCGGGGGGGGGGGGGTTGGGGGTCAATGGAAACACAATTTTTGGCCATAACTTTTCAAAGCTTACAGATAACAAAATATTTTTTTTTTGCAAAGAAAGAATCATTGAAATACCTGTCTGTTGATGTATAACATGGGTAACAAGTTGTAAAGCCTCCAATTTTCATCAAGATATTGCCTTTTCAAAATTTAGAAAATTTCAAAAATCAGATTTTTTACAATTCTCAATTCGGATTGCACGGAGGAAAACCAAAATCGCCCAAAAGAAATATCTTGTCTTCCCAGTTAAAACGAGTCCACGAGATTGATTTCGGGAAACCGTTCGTCTTCGAGTTATGAAGTTTTAAAGTCAACCTCTATCTGCTAGGCAGCCATCCTTGGCAGTTAAAAAGTTTCAAAGTGTCAGAAATTGCTATTCTTGCGTTTTCACGGATAACGTTGTTATCCGTTACCGTAACGACGAAGCCGAAAAAAAAAATCCTCCGCATGGAGTCGACCAAATTCGATGACAATGGGTCTGTTGCAAACTTTTGCTACAGAGCCATAGAGTGTTCAATCTGATGTGAAATCGCGTAAAAAGTCCATTGGTGGCTTCAGAAAGTCATAAAATTCAGTATGAAACTCACGAGAGACGTTTAGTGAAATCCAAGATGGCGGTAAAATATCGAGCAACCTGTATGGATGCACCACGAACATCCAAGGATAGCCAACCTCACAATATCGATCACACCCAATCACAACGTAAATAAACACATAACCTCTGAAGCGGTGAGGTTGTCAACGTTGGCAATCTTGGATGTTGAAGGTGCATGCATACAGATTGCTCGATATTTTACCGCCATCTTGGATTTCATTAAACGTCTCTTGTGAGTTTATTATTGATTTTATGACTTTCTGATGCCACCAATGGACTTTTCGGGCGATTTTACACACGATGAAACACTCTTTATCGTTGTAGCAAAAGTTTGCAACAGACCCATTGAAAATGGCGGGCTTTTTATGTCGCAGAATTAAATTCCACCATCAGGTTTGAAAAAATGTTAAAACCAAGATGGCTGCCTAGCAGATAGAGGTTGACTTTAAAACTTCATAACTCGAAGAGTCGAAGACGAACGGTTTCCCGAAATCAATCTCGTGGACTCGATTTAACTGGGAAGACAAGAGATTTCTTTTGGGCGATTTTGGTTTTCCTCCGTGCAATCCGAATTGAGAATTGTAAAAAATCTGATTTTTGAAATTTTCTAAATTTTGCAAAGGCAATATCTTGATGAAAATTGGAGGCTTTACAACTTGTTACCCATGTTATACATCAACAGACAGGTATTTCAATGATTCTTTCTTTGCAAAAAAAAAATATTTTGTTATCTGTAAGCTTTGAAAAGTTATGGCCAAAAATTGTGTTTCCATTGACCCCCAACCCCCCCCCCCGGTTCTAGGGGGGGAGGGGGCTAAAACAAAATATGAGCATTTTCAAACTCCCTACGCATCGCTCTATCATCCCTGAAAAAATGAAAATTGTTTATGCTCAGCCCATTCCTTGTGGGAGATGAAACAACCCATCTCTTTTCCCCTTCAAAACAGCCCTTTTCAGGGCCACCTAATCTTGAGCCTAACACAACTCCCGATTACCCAATACATGGAATGCCTTCTTTAACCTTCAAAATTTTAAAACCCTTAAGATACGGTATTTCACTGAGGAGAGCAAAAAATTCGAGGTCTAGCTCTGCACAATCATTGCGAAACTTTGCTCATTCGGGCGTAGTAGGTAACACCGCATTAAAAAACGAGAGAAAATAGGCGAAAATTGACAGCTCTTTCGAAGTATGTAAAAAGATGATTTTCTCTCAAAATCTGGAGTTTTTCGGAAAGCAGAGGGCTCCAAGGTGTTCAATTATTGTTTCCCATCAGCCATATTTTCAATTTTCAAAAGAAAAGTGGTGCATTCTTCTCATAGGGTTGACCTGGAGCGATTTGGGTTTGAATGGTAGTCTATATGAGGAGAAAAATCGCAAAAATTGACGTTTTTGAGCACTCATTGTATGGCACCTGACGACGCCAAATAATTGAATAAACGATGGTTATTGCAGTGATTTTGTAGCAAATTTTATGCGCTTTAAGACTATGAAAACGGATTTGACATTGAATTTCTGGATCTGAATATATAAGGGAAAAACTGAGGAAAAGTCGATTTTTTTGGGCAATTTTTGAGGGTAATTTTTCGGAATATGCGTAATTATTCCAAAGAAAAAAATACAGTAAAATGAATCTGATTACACGGATTTGTAGCAAATGTAATGCTCTTTCAGATGCATTAATTAGATTTTTTTGTTCGATTGGTTTTTGTACCGAAAAATTGGAAAAATCGATCAAAGGTATGCAAAATTGGCGAAAATTCAAAAATGGCGGGTTTTTAGCCCTCCCGCCCAAGATGTGGGGTTCTGACGGCGATTTTCTTTCGTTTTAACACCCATGGGATCGAGAAAAATAGGTTTCGTCAGGGGGACAGACAGGCTGTTGCACAGTGTAATCAATGCTATTTTTCTATTCACCGATGGTTCCACCGGTTGAGAACAGATTACACAGTTCAGTTCAGTGTAAGATTGTAATGCACAAAAATACTCTGATCTGTAATCTTTCCTTAATCGGTGGAAACTCCCTTGATTAATTAAAATATCCGCAAGTTTTTTAAAGTCATCGACGACTCCACCGGTTGAGAAAAGATTACAGATGCGAGTATTTTAGTTTATTACAGTCATGCACTGAACTGAACTGTGTAATCTTTTCTCAACCGGTGGAATCATCGGTGAATTAAAAAATAGCACTGATTATACGCAAAACGGCAGCCCTGGTTTCAACAAATGGGATTGATCGATTCTCGTTATCTCGTCTCGTCTCGTCCAAAAGAGCTGCGAATCATCTGACAGTCCCTACATAGGTCGGTCTCGGAGACAGTATATACTCGAGTTTCTTGATGAAGATTTTGTTCCGGAACGACGTTTAGTCGTTTATGCATTTGAATGGAGTCGATCGGCAACCTGCACGAATTCGGCGGTTAAATTCGACGGTGTACAAGCGGATTTGCCGGAATTCCAGTCCGTTCCCATGCGTTTCCCTCCTCTCCTCTTTCCACTCATCGACTCTTTTGTACGTAGCCTTCGATGTCTTCGACTCCTGCTAGCTTTTATTTATTTATTTGGTACAGTTTAGCCTTAGAAAAGGCTTGGTACAAGTCATTCCAGAAATAAAGTAAATATTACGCAATACAACAAAAACAAAGAGTTAACATGATCATAGTAAATGGATTAATTAAGGATAACATATATTGCAAGTTTTAAGATTCAAAATATTCCTTGACGTGGTAAAATACATGTTCGATGAAAAACTGCTTGAGATTTATCAAGAAGACTCTGTTTCCTGAGTCTAATAATGCTATTTTTTAGGCCTTCAGGGAGTTTGTTAAAAAATTTAATGCCTGTTTCTCTTATGTCGTTTTTTTTTTACATACCTTATGCGGACATTGGTTTTTAAGAAAATTTTCCTGGTTTTTGACTTCTCTTTACTTTCTTTGACCATCCCTTGATCAATGAATCCTAGTAAAATTGATTGCTTTATTGTAGAAAAGATGTATAATGGAAAAACCGTCATAATTTTAAACTCAGGGAACAGAGTCTTGCATGATTCCATTCTACCCTTCTTTCCTTGAAAGCCTAAAACCAACGACCAATCAGAACTCATTGAGCTCGTATCGGTATACTCCCTGGAAAAATTACCATCAAGGACGGACTCTACATCGCTTTCAGGATCAGCGGGCCAATCTTTGAAATCATTAGACAAGGCTGGTAGACTGGATAAATGAAGCGCTGCAATTGGTCCCTTCAAAGTGTCTATCGGAGAGACGAGATTTTTAATCAATTATCCTTCCGCCACATTCGATAAGCTATCGGGTGTTTCAAGCGGGAGATCATCGAATGTAGAGAAGGGATACTTGGTTAAAGATCTCTTCTTTTTGATAAACACTTTAAAGGGACCACTATCATTGCTTCATTTATCCAGTCTACCGCAGCCTTATCTAATGATTTCAAAGATCGGCCCGCAGGTTATTTCGTTGAGTCAACACTCACTAACTCCGTTTGAGTGGGTAGTTAAACGTTCCTATACTCCTTGGTATTCAGTTTGCCTATTCCACAAATTGAAGGCGCTCAACAGACCATTACATAGCAAATATCTACAGTTTGGAGTTACTTTTAATGGCAGTAAGAAATTGACCGTGCGTAAAAGAGACTTTGGTAACGAAAACGAGTATACTCGCGATGCGCGCATCGAAAAGGTCATGCTAAGACCGTACTATAGCCGATATCGCGGTGGTCAACTTTTTTTCGGGGATTCAACAGAATAACATAAGAAACAACATCCAACTAGACCATAAGTTGACTGATGACCAAGACAAAATTCCGACATGCTTCGCTCTCCTGCTACTAACCACAACAGCTTTGATCATGATCAAAGTTTCCATTAAGGGTCTGTATTAGTCTCAGGACCAGGTTAGATCATGGTTCATGCAATTGAGCAATATGGACTTGTTTTGTTGAGACCTTAAAAAAAAAAAAAAAAAAAAAAAAAAAAAAATAGAAGTTACAACGCGATTTTAAATGGGCGAGATAGATAATGCGTGATCTCTGGTATATATTTCTTACTGTCTCAGTTTGGACCTAACCTTATTTCCACATATAATCTTAATTATAAATTGTAACTGGTGAGGTATTTTGCAGATACATTATAGGATACACACACACTTCCGATGGTTATTGAGTAAATATTCAATGAGTGTCTACTGTCTAACTCTCTGTTTTCTTAAAGATACACCATTTTTGGCTTGCACCTTAACATTCATCGAACGGTGGCAGAAATGGTAGCAAAAATCGGTAATCGACGCGGGAGATTCGCCTTATAGAGCGGCGAGTCGCGGTACAGCCAAGTTCTCGAAGTGGGCGGTTCCGTGGTCAAGTGCGAAGTGACCTTAACCGCAACGAGACGCTCGGAAATGCAACCAATGATGAGCCCAACTATTCACCATTCACCATTCCACAACTGTTGCGCAATATATAATCTATGGTGTTCCAGTCTCGCCGTTTGCTCGCTCGCGGTATCTCTGATTTTTTCCGATAAAAGTTGAAGAGGTATCTTTCGAGCAATCTCTCATAAGAGTTCACCGAAGCACTAATATTTGAACGCTATTTCAGAGAAGACCCTTGATAGAGCATCACGAATAGACGTTTTTAGTGATGACGCCATCGGGTAAAAAAGTTCGTTGAGCGTTTCAAACTATCTCTCTCACTTTCACGTAAAAATTTGGAGCACATTGGTCTAAAAGGCGTCACGTGACCATGTAAATAAGAGTTGGAGTCGTTCAAGTCGTTCGTTTCAGACTGAATGACTTCAAATCTTGTTTACGTGTTTACCACGTGACGCTGTTTAAGCCAATGAGATTGATATCGTCTGGTGTCGGCCAAAAGAGCGAAATCAGCCTGATGGGAGGGAAACTTGTAACTTTCAATTGGCAAGCCCCTATGGAACGGGGTAGTGGCAGAGGCGTAGGGTGCTATTTGGCAACGTTGCAGTTCATCCATTTAAACGCATGAAAAGATCGAATGATAGGGTGTTCGGCGAACACCTTCGAATCCGACCTTTTACACGAATTTAAACGGACATAATGCAACGTTGCCAAATTGCACGCTACGCCAGTGGGTGGTGGGTATGTCATTCGACGAAGGGCATAAAAATAAGACTCTTACAATGGGTCTGTTGCAAACTTTTGCTACAGCGCTATAGAGTGTGCAATCTAATGTAAAATCGCCTGAAAAGTCCAATGATGGCATCAGAAAGCAATGAAATGCAACAATAAACTCACAAAATGTGTTTAATGAAATCCAAGATGGCGGCAAAATATCGAGCAATCTGTATGCATGCACCACGAACATCCAAGGATAGCCAACCTCACAATATCCATCACAACCAATCACAACGTAAATAAACACATAACTTCTACCTGCAGTGAGGTTGTCAAAGTTGGCAATCCTTGGTGCATACATTCAGATTCCTCGATATTTTGCCGCCATCTTGGATTTCGATAAACGCCTCTTGTGAGTTTAATATTGTATTTATTGACTTTATGATGCCACCAATGGACTTTTCAGGCGATTTTACATTGGAGTAAACACTTTTTATCGCTGTAGCAAAAGTTTGCAACAGACCCATTAGTGCAAACCGGTGGTCGATAACTTCAAACAAACGAAATAGGGGGGGGGGGGGGTGGTGACGTTTACAACTGTACAAAAACGTAAAGCAATTACAAAACAGCAAAGTTTGATAACGCAAATACCACAGTTTCTTGACCAGGTCATAGACCCAAGTATGGGGGGGAGGTGGGGGGGTTACCAGTTATACGGGGTGCCTTTCAGGAGTCACGGGAGCGCTCGGAGTTAAATTGTTGAACAAGGGTGAGGGGAGGGGCTCAACTTTTTCTTAGGAAGTTCTAAACCCCCCCCCCCTCCACGCTCCCCCTGGAAGGTCACTGGTCTGAAATACCGAAAGTAAAATGCCTGCTCCGCTGTGTCTCTGACCAATTAAAACGTACGATTTAATGTCATTTCGTTTGATAACATGGCGGGGCAATCTGGCTAGTTGGAAATACTCCTCCTATGTAACGTTATTTCGGGCTCACCAAAAAAATACTTTTAATGATTCGCTCGAGTTACGTCTCTCTGCTTTGTCTCTAATTGTTCCGTTTTATTACTGTTGTAGTTGTTACGGAGGAATGGAAATCATGTGAGCAAAGTACTCACCGTCTCTCGGTTTTCACAACAGTTGCTAAATGTTTTAATCGCAGCGCATGAACACGTAATATAATGTATTAGCTCAAAGTGGAAGGGGACTTGTATAATTAATTACAGCAACCTTTGTATACCTGTACAGAGGAGGCCTTCGACTTCAACGCCTTTTTTGTTGCTTGCTGTATCGTATACCTGCGGTTTCTGATTTGTACGTCTTGCAAATTTCATGCTCTGAGATTCACTGTTATCCTCCAAAGATCGTAAGCATCAATAAAATGTCCATCCTTTTTTCTTTCAGTTTCAGTTAGACCTCAGAGTCCCTTGGTGGAAATTAGCCGTCTTTTCTTACCCGTTCGCGGTGTTAGCAGAATTTTACATGGAGTCATGCGGAATACTGTGGATGACTGTGGACGTTTGTAGACGAGGGGAAAAATTTGCTCCTCGGGATTTTTTGAGCACAATCCTTCGAGAACATAGATTTTTGTCCAATAGGACGAAAATCGTAAAGGAAGCAAAACACGAGGCGTGACTCAGAGGGCAACCAACAACGGACCAAAAGGGATGTCAAGAAATCACCCATTAAGAGTCTTATGTATAAATAATAATAAAAAAAAAACAAAAACAAAAACAAAAACAAACAAAAATCACTGCAACCGTTGCCACTCTCCATGCCGGTTGCAGGTAGTCCTTCCTCACGCAGGGTATTTGGCATACGGCTAGGCCCACCGCGTTCTCTCCTATCCTTTTACCCCCCCCCCCTCCCTGAAACAGTATCCGGGGGTTTTTTAGGTCGCTGATTTCATTTTTGGAGTCCAAATTTCCTTAAAACGTGATTCTACATATAAGCTTTTTAAGCTTTTATCAAAAAATACAGCTTTTTAGATAAAAGCTCAAAAAGCTTATCTAAATCACGTTTTAAGGAAATTTGGACCTTCTAAAAAAGAGAGAAAAAAAATCTATCTACAATCCTTCGAGAACATAGATTTTTAACAAAATTTGACACCCAAAAGAAAAAACGTCTTGGCCTCCAACCTTAAACAATTTTTTCACTCAGTTATTTTTTGTATTTTAATTCTTAAATTCCGAGTCTATGGATTCATTCACACACTCTAAATTTTTAAGGGTTAAAACTACTTAAATCCCCTCCCTCCATGTTGGGTCCATATTTTAAATTCATGGGCATGAGGAAGCGATAAGAAGTTCAAAGCGCTCTGAGCCAAGCTGGACTTACTGATGAGAACTTGTATAAGTGTGTGTATTTGTGTGTCTGTTGTTAAGCCCTGGTGATGACCGGCCGCAGTGCGGTCAAGGGGGATGCTAATTGGTCGTTTGAATAGCCATTGTGTTGGTCGTACATTGAAGCGAGGCGGGGCTCTGGCTAAAATTGTTCTTTGGTTCAAAATTAATAATGAGTCCCGCGCAGTCGCGTCGTCGACAGTGACGCCGCGCCGGACCAAATAAATAAAAAGGAGGGGAGAGGGATAAATTTTAACAAAGTAAAATACTCGAATTGTTAGAAATTAAAACAAATATGACTCATCCTCAAAAAAAAAAAAAAAAAAACCAGTTTACGTGGAAGAAATCCCAAACTTGAAGTTCCCCCCCCCCCCCTAAACAAAATTGTTTGGAAATTCTGCGTTACAAACTAGCTAGGGTCGATGATGGTTTTTAAATTATTATTGCTACAAACTTTTGTTACTGACCCGTTACCAAGTAAATGTTTACCCCTCCACCCAGCTCCAAGGAGAGAAAGTACTATCATCACGAAAAATTTGAAAGTTGGGTCCTTTCCGATTCGAGGCATTTCATGTCCTCCTGAGCTCAAAAGTCATTCCCAAAAAATGTAAGTCCATCTGTCTGTGGCACAAATATGAGGCGATCCTGCACACAACATGTGTTTATCTAAAATTGCAATATGATTGCTGAAAACCGGAAATAAACATTAAATTGCAATAATTCCAATTCAATAAACACTATACAATTTTGCCCGGACTATTGCTATAATTTAGCAAAACCTATCGCTAGTTTGCAAAAAAAAAAAAAAAAAATGCTAGGGAAGCAAAATATATGACTTAATCAGCAACATTTTGAGCTAAATTTAGCATTTACATATGTTTATTAAAATTTAATTGTTGCAACGGAAAAAGTATTTCCAGTTTAAAGCTTTTCTTTTTCCCTTTTTTTCACTTTTATTATAATTTTTTGTGAGGCTATTTTTTTTTTTTTTTTTTTTTTTGGGAGATTTTGTATGAAAGTTGGCAACTGAAATCGCGAATGTCCATGGTCGCGGCCACGCTCGCGTTATTCGCGGTCGCGGTCGTGAGAATCGGCCAATGGTGCGGTCGGCAATGGTGATGGCGTTGCCATGACAGCGAAACCAGCACGCATCGGTTAAGGTTAGCCGGTAATGTCATTTGGCGCGGCCAGGCGTACTTGCCAGCTTAGGTGAAATAATCACCCGATTTTGTAGCGATTATTTATTGGAAAAATAGATATTCGACAACTTTTGGCCGACAGACAACAAAATGGCCAGATTTCTTCAGCTTTTCTGAAGCGCTGCGGTGCCCAGTATTTGCATTTTGCAATAAAAATTTATGGAAGCCCGCCAAAATGTTTAAACAACCGACGCCTCTGGTATCTAAAGACCGAAACATCCCAGTTATTAGTTCGGAAGCCTAAAAAACGTCATTCTTTCGGGGGTGTAAATTTTCTGTGATTTTTGGTTTTTAAAAATTACGTTTTTCCCGATATTTCTTTACAGGCACTATTTCGTACACAGTGCGTCCAATGATTCAATTATAATCATCACTGAATAATGTTTTGCAGAGATTCGAGAGCTTCCTAACATGTGATTCGATCATACTTGGTCAGTTTCTTTTAAGTTTGGGAGATGGGGGGGGGGGGGGGGAAGTGTATTGAAAATCAGTGGCGGCTCGTGCAATTAGGCAACCATGCTTGTTCGTCATTTAAGCATATGCAGAAGTATCGGTATCTGGAGGTACCTACTGAAAATCGATTGTTTTACATAGGTTTAAATGGAGAGAATACGTTGTTGCCACATTGCACGAGCCGCCACTGTTGAAAATAGACTCACCGAATTAATTGTTTTCGTTGCATAGATATCTCTATCGTGTTCTAAAATTTATTTTGTGGTTCGCAGCTCAATAATTATCCAAAAAAGTGCCTGATCTCTGTGAATAAAAAACATCGATGTTGCAAGATCTGTTGTGTTTATTTTTTCCGAAAGGTTAAAATTCGTTGATAAAACCACCTACATTCTTCATTTTATTCACAATCCACCATATTAATGGGGTTCTATGTACACCTATAACAAAAGAGATTTTGCTGGGTGAACCAAAGTTTTGGTTGGCTCAACTAAGGTCTTTGGCTAGATTATTTTTTTACCAAAGGTTTTGTCACCACTATCAAAGTGGTTTTCTCTATTTTTCTCTGCATGGCAGCTAAATCGGGGTGACTAAGCAAAAAAAAAAAAAAAAAGAAAGATAGAAAGGTCATCTTTAAAAATTTTTATTCGTAGGCGGCAAGTTTAGCAAAAAAAACCCGTCATGGACGGGTGCGGGGTGTGGTTTACCCTGCTTTCTGAAAATGTCAAAAGTTACCAAGAAAAAAATTACCCAATAAGAGCCTCAAAATTGACTCCAGTAGAATAAATTAATTATCTCAATTCGATGACCAAGAACATGCGTAACAAGAGCATGCTCAGACTCTCAGAGCGGTTGCTGCTAACAGAACTAATAAATGGGTCGTCACTCTTTTTTATTTATTTATTTATTTATTTTTGCTCCTTTTTTGTCGGCACTGAACCAATTTTCTGGCCTCTTAATTACCTCTATGACTCATGCAGTTCCCACGTGCAAAATTTCAAAGAGCTTTTTCATCCATTTGCGCTGGTAACTCGCCAAGTTTTCCATTCGCCAGTCAACATATTCCGAATCGCGAATGAGAATTTTCCTGGAAAAGTTTCCCTTTTCACGAGTATATAATTAATTAGCATTTTAGGTGTATGGTAGATAGATTTAAGTATATGAATTTACCTTGTATATCACCTCCTGTCTTTGATCAACCCATGCATGAGTCGAAACCAGAATGAACGTTTCAGTTATATTCATTGTGACTTGTGGTTGTGAGTAATTCGAAAGACTGCGGTGAATATGTTTATCACTTTGTCCTCAATTTATTTTACAAATCCTCGGTAAATGCTCTTGTTTTCATTTTATCCCAGAAGAGGCCATAGGCAGCGAGTATTTGACATTCTATGAGCTCGGTATTTCCCTTTAGTTCGATCCAAGTCAAAAAGCACGTATATCTCATTTTTAAAAATAGAGGCGTGCGTACGGAAACTCGTGGATTCAAATGGATATTTATGGATCCATATTATGTATATAATATGGATCTGTAAGGACATCAACTTGTATATTATATATCCATACATATCCATATGGACCAATACATGTCCATACGGTATAGGGAATTGGTTATGGACCATTTTTACTAGGGCAGGCAGACTTGTCAATTAAATCTTATGGGAAGTTTCGCCGGCCACATATGCGCTTATAAGAGCTGGCCTATCCTTGGAATTAATGTGTATTCATATGCCATGGCATGCAATTTGACAACATTGCATTTCATCCATATGACCACATGAAAAAGGGTCGAACTATCTGGTGTTTGGTAAACAGCTTCGCATTCAATGCGTTTGTATAGGATTAAATGGGCAAAATGCAACATTGCCTAATTGCACGACGGTTGGTATTTTTTCACTTTAGCTGGTTGTGTTTAAAAATGAACCAAGAAATCCAGGTTTATAAAATGAGGCGTGAACGAATAAAATTAAAATACGTATATAAAAAAAATACTATTTGAAAATTAGTTCAAAAGATGAAAGAACCCACCGTGTTCTTTAGAGAAGGCCATTTGTATGAAATGGTCCTAAGGAACTACGATTGGCTCCAATGAAAAGAGAGCTTTAAAGTTGCTCGCAAGCTTTTCGTTGAGCCGTTTTTCTTCTTCTCCTTCTAAAACATCCTATTTCTTTTTTTGATCTGTATTTCTCTCTTGTTTAGTATCTTATTATAGTAAACAGTCACATACTCAGGTACCATATGCGGACGAAGTCTCTTATTTACCTAATTGTCGATGAGTGATGATATTGGTCCAAAATTGAACGCTTCCTATCACATTGAAAGTGTTTATCTTTATTTTATTTGTACTCCATTTATGACGCAACACTGCATCATATGAATGGGGGCTTTTCGATTTAGATGTTTCGGCCTCTAGAATCATGTTGGCATCGCTTTACGTCGTTTATCTCCCATAAAAACAGTGGCGAAGCGTGCAATCTGGCAAAATTGCATTTGGATCATTAAAAACCGTTAAAAATATCGAACTATTTAGGAATCGGCGATGACCATCCGATTCGACCTTTTTTATGGGCTCAAATGGACCAAATTTTATGTTGCGATAATATAGCACGCTTCGCCACTGCATAAAAATCAATGTAAAGTAGACGGCTTTTAACCGCAAATCTGGCAACACTGACGTGCGCAATGGCAATGAACGTGGCAACACGTTGGCATTCGCTGTATACTGTACTTACATGCCGTAGCTGCGTATGCAATGCATTCACTCGTGCGCGCTATTCTTATAAACCGTGCCGCGCCTAGCAGTACAGTACAGTACAGTACTATACATATATACACATACGTGTGTCGTGTAAACTGCGCCTCTATCTTTTCGCACTTGCATTGATAATAGTGAACGATAAAGATTATAACATCTGAATTGAATAGTTCTCACCATGAAGAAAAAGCTCCTAATTAAAGGCGACGAGACACGACTTTGAAATTAAATCCTTTGCCACGACCGCGGATTTAAATATATGACGTGAATTCTTATTCGCTGTCATCTGTGTACACGTCAAAGTGCCGCGTGATCGAAGTTTGGAGTGTTTGGAAGTTGTGGGGGGGGATAACAAGGGAAGTTCGTTTCGGAGGCCCCATAATCGCAGACAGAAGACAATATCCTTAATAAATTCCCTTTATGGGAATTCTTTGTTAGGAGTACGGACAAAGCTCATCGAGTCCTGATTGGTTGTTTGTTTTAGGCTTTCACGGAGGAGCGAAAAAGAGCTGGAGACATTGAAGGCTCCACACGGAAGAATTGATGAAGGGAAAGAGGAGAGGAAGGATTATGGGAACGAACCGGAATGTCGGCAAATAGAGAGATTGAGATTTTCGTTGAACCGTTTTTCTTCTTCTCCTTCTCAAAAATCCTCTCTCCTTTTTCGCTCCGTATTTATTCCTTGTTTAGTATCTTATTAATGTATTAGTTAGCCGTGCTGCTCTGTACCATGCGGATGAAGTCTCTCATGATGGAAATATAATGGTGGGCGCATCTCATTTTTGGCCGCCATTTTGCGCATCATCGCGGTACAAATTGAGCGCGGCGTTTGAAAATGTACCAGAACGTACCGCAACCAAATCAGGTGTATCGCGACTATTTTGAGGCGGCGAATAATGTATTTTTGAACGAGGATTCAGAAAAAGAGCTTGATCTTGAATATTTTGTTAGTACCACCGACAAATCTGCAATACCACGATCATCGAGAGCGAGACATGAATATAACCTCAAACTTTTTTTTTTTTTGCTTGTTTTATGGCTTATACTCCAGACAAGGAGCCTACAGCCAACTATAGACTAATGTCAGTGTGTGTATGTTTGTTTAATGTCAGAAGACAACAGGGGACTTGAAACATCCATGCTCAAAGCACTCAGATTTCCACTGTAATCTTTGCCGTGGACCCACTTTTAAGGAGACCGAGCGACAAGACGAGTGAAATTCTGCGCCATTTGGTTCAATCCGGTACAAATGGAGCGCGGCGTTTGGAAAATGTACCAGAACGTACCGCAACCAAATCAGGTGTACCGCGACTATTTTGAGGCGGCGAATAATGTATTTTTGAACGAGGATTCAAAAAAGCTTGATCTTGAATATTTTGTTAGTACCAACGACAAATCTGCAATACCACGATCATCGAGAGCGAGACATGAACATAACCTCAAACTTTGTTTATGCCCCCGCGTACCCTGCGTACCGACAGGTACTAACGTCATCCACCAGTCATCGTGGTACAAATCGCGGGATGCGCCCACCATTATATTTCCATCATGGAAGTCTCTTCTTTTCCCAATTTCTTCGTAAGAATCGAGCAAGAAAATGCATCTGCACGAAGCGCCTACAATCCGAACAAAATGAAGTATTTGTTTATTTTATCGGACTTAAAAAGCTGCTACAAAATTGCTATTGGACCCTAAGAAAATCTACTTGACCCCTTTATGAAAGTCTAATTGGCCCCAGAGACAAATAGAGACCCAGCACATGCTATATGCTTCCTTCCTTTTTAATAAATGCGAGGCAAGTAAAATGGTTTCATTTTTGTTCGTACGCTCAACAAAACAATCATCAACCGTCACTTACTATGTTGAGCATTGAACATTGCTGCAGCAATCCAAATCTATCCGAAATTCCGTTTTGAAGTCAAAATTTCATCAAACTGTGGCACACAATTTTAAGAAAGTTCGTCAGAAGCCGTCATTCTGTCTAAGAAACGTACATTGAAACCACGAAGAAACCTAACCTATGTCCATCGCACAACTGTAAGCAACTGGTGGCTGTTGTATCGATGAGTTCTGACCAAAATTTTGAGCTGGAAAATTGGACACCAGTCGCGTGCTTTCCGCTGAGTTTCTGTTTGTCTCTGGGAAAATCCGCCTGTCCACTACTGTTCCACCGCCGAACTTAACCTTTAAATTCGTTTATGCGGTCGACAAGAGGCGTCTCTACTATCCATACTGCGTCATTCACGTAAATATTTTCCATCTGGTGTCTGTATCCTCAAGGAAAAATAAATAATTCAAAAATCCCCAATTCGTAAGCAGCTTTGTAGCAACTGTCCCCTTTCATAGGGTAGTGCCGATCTAAACTGAGGAACTAGCAGGGGCAAAGATACCTATGGCTGGCCAGGTATGTACACGCAACGCACAAGATAGCGTTCAACACGACGAGTATTAAATGCGTTGCGTATTGCATACTAGACAAGTTATGCAATACGCATCGCGCCTAATAAATATGTTGAATAGTACTTTGCGCATTGCGTATTGCATACCTTGGCCAGGATATGCAATACGCAACGCTCCCAATAAATGATACTTTGTGAGTGTATATTGCATACCTTGGCCAGGCGACGCACCTGTATATATGCGTTGAATATTATACAGGGTGTCCTTGACCACCCGGGCGAGGCTTTTATTTCGAGAACGACTGGTAATTAAGTTTTAAAATTGAAAAGAAGTCAGATAAAGGATAGATCCCAAATTTTTCAGTTCTGATTTTTTAGCTTGATTTACACGTGTCGGCACTGTTGGGGCCATTCTCCCAAAAAGTGATTAACATACTATTTTATAAATGTAGAACGCAATTCAGTGGTTTTCATAGAAGTTTTCTGATTCAAAAAGATTAAATGGTAACATGCAAGCCAGTTTTTACTACTTCACCCCTTTAATCTATGGGTGCGTTTAAACGTTTACTTTCGTGATGTAGTACCTACTAATAAAGGGGCATTCTACCAACAGTTATTATAATCGTTTGTGAAGAAGTTTGCACAGATTTCCTCTCATCAGCACGTATTATATTTTATTTCATGGTGTCTACAGATGTAAGTAAAACACTCAGACACTTAAAACATTGAGAATTTCTGAAATTTTCACGCAAACCCCTCATTTGCCGCCCGTTTAAGGGTCATCCTGCCAACAGGCGGTCACTCTGCCGATAGGCGAAACAATGAGATATGCAATATAAATCAGTAATAGGGCTGAAATAAAGTTGTTTTGCTTGTCAACCCTGTGAATAGCTTTAAAAATGAAGCAGTGAACGTAAAATATGAGTCCAGTGGCGTAGCGTGCAGTTCGGCAACGTCGCCGTTCATCCATTGAAACCCATGACGAAGATCGAACTCCAGGGTGTTCGGTGAACACCTTCGCATTCGACCTTTTACATGTGTTTAAATGGACAAAATACCAAGTTGCCAAATTGCACGCAACGCCACTGAATATGACGATGGTCGACATTTTTGACCGTTCTAAATTTTGAATAGGTTTTAAACTCAAAAAGTCCTGTTGCCTTGCAATCACCTGTGCAGTCATATTGCGTGAACCAAAGATACCGCATCAGTATAATATAGCTGTGAGTGATATCGATGATTTTACTCGTTCAAGTCCAACCCGTTCGATCAGAATGATTACACAATTCGAAGAGAGTAAAATAACCGAGCAAGGTCAGAGACTTTAACGACCGGATATGAAAGTAGAGGGTTCTTGCACCAAATAGATTGCATGCAGTGGCTTACTGACTCGTGTGGTGTGGAATTTCGGCTACAATTTGCTCGTTGATTGAGTTGAGGCAACCGAATATGAGATTCCTCAAATAAATGAACCACCAACGAGGCAACGAGCTATGCTACACAGAAAAAAAAAAAAAATGGGAAAAAAACAAAACAAAAAAAAACTATTTGAAACCTTTTGTTGAAAAATGACCCCAGCAAAAGACTGGTGGATCCAACCAAATCTTTGGTTTGCCCAGCAATATCTCTTTGGTAAAACGTACGCAGCCTTTTAAAGCTCTACCGTAAGTCTTCACTAGGATCATTTCTCTACCAGGGTTTGTCCGTGCGTTTTTTCTGTTGTTGTTTTTTTGTTTTGTTTTTTTTTTTTTAACAGCTTATAATCAGAAATGAACAGTTTTAGTAAATTTATTTTGATATTAGTTCATACGCCATGGACCATGCGCGCTATGATAAAGGTAGGTTCAGAAGTGTAGGCACACCTGCACCGATAATCTTTGGAATTTGTCGCAACATTATTTCTTGATATTATAGGTACTCGATAAAAATGAATGAAAATGAAATTGAGCCTTAACTTTACAACGAGGAACACTTTTAAAGCCAAATAATAAAGTCAGTGGCAAGTTCGGTTTTGATTTGAAGGATTGAAGTTGAAAATTCGCCAAAGATTATGGTTTAGGTGCGCCTACACTCCTTAAACGAGGTGTAGTACACGGCAATTATGTCGCGTGCAATCTGGCAGGATCGCAATTTTTCCATTTAAACCCATGCAAAATATTAGCTCGAGGGAGTGCAGTGTGCTCTTCCAATAGCTCGACCTTTGTCATACGTTTTAATGGACAGAGTACAACGTTGCTACATTGCAGGCGACGCTGTGCCACTTGTACACGGAGAAACAAATCATGATAAAACTGATATTCTACGAGTTTACTATTGAAATGCCATTTCTATGTGGTCCTCTCAGTCATGGAGAGATATTTTGCGGAGACATTCTTCAGATTATTAACTAGTGCCTGACAATGTGTTTTCTTGAATAAAAATAACTTTTGAGTTGTACTTTAAAATTAATCAAATGTAGCGCTCTGGTGGGTGGAACTGTCTCCAGACGCCGAAAATTCACCTTGAATATTCAGTTTCGTCTTCATTATTTTCCCGAAAATTCGACGTGTTTAAGTTATGCGGTTTCAATTCACCGACACCGAATTTCACAAACTCAGTTTCTGACTCATCGCTGCAACCCCGTTCACCGCTTTTTTTTTCAGTTATTTATTGAAATTCTCGGTTTCATTTTCATGGTGCAAGTTTAGTAAAAAGGAGGAGGATCAGTTTTGTCAAATTTCACGTTTAAAGTCAGGTGTAATTTTGGTTGATTCAAATAGGATATATACGGCTTGAAGCGCAGTATATCTTGCAACACTGTATCAAACCAGTGCAGTGTTGCCAGTTTTCGGGTTATAAAAGCCGCGTTTATATATGTTTCATTCATTCTAATTGGTGGAAAATGCGTTCCTAAAGCCTTCGCAAATCGGGCAACGCTGCCGACGCCAGTCTTGTGCACCGCGCATGCGCAATCAACTCGCCGATTTTCTTGGATTCGTGTTTATTTGTGTTTGCTGCGCATATAACTGTTTTTCCTCAAGGTTTTTGAACTTGACTTCTTCGCTTCGCTGCTTCTAACTCCCCCTTCCCCCTTCAAACCACCAATTTCCTATCAGTCGAGACAAAAAACAAGAGTGACGAAAAGTAATCGCTAAGATCGCAGGTTTCTGTAAGCCGTGGACCATAGGATTTAAGGATGACGCCGAAAAATTCTCGAAAAGATGACGCTCATCAGAGCTGATGTTTTGTGTATATTTAAAAGACGTTTTTTAATTCACCGATAGCTCCTTCGGTTGACCAAAGGATCGCACAGCTCAGTTCGGACATAACTGTAATGAGCGAACACGCATCAATAATCTGTTCTCGATTGGTGGGATTACCGTTGACCAAAAAAAAAAAAAAAAAAAAAAAAACGCAATTTTTTTAAAGTCAGTGAAAAACCGTCATCAATTTCATCGTTTTGGACCTATTAATCCAATTTAAAATTTTCCATTGGCATTTCTTGGTTCAAAGTACTCGTTAAAAGGTGATTAAAATTTCTCTTAAAAGCTTATGAATGATGAGACATTTACTTTCTGATTTTTAGCCACTTTTTGACGCTATCAGAGACCATAGTACATTAGTTCCATAATCCAATATTTCACAGTTAACCATTTACCTCATTCGAGTCATTCGCCCTAAATCTTCCCCCAGTTTAACCTCATTTCCTTCCGATCCTCCGTGTACTTCAAATGACACTTTTTAAGCCGAGGCAGTTTTGAGGAAAAGTCGAGGAACGTGTTATAATTCGGCCCTTAACTTAACTCATTATTGCAAAGCGACATTTCTGAAGATTTCATTTGGCTGAATTGAAATTCTTGCTCAATAGATAACGCTGCTAGTCGATTTTGAAGAATTTGACTTTGTAGTATTATATTTTTTTTTCTAAAAGCATTAATTGAAAGCGGCGTCCCCATAAGAACTGCGTGATTTCTTACTCACTTTTTTTTTTTTTTTTTTTTTAAGCCAAAGGACAGTGTTGGTCCTAGATTGACGGACAAATCAAGCACATAAATGCTGACTAAATATACTTAATATTGAGATGTGTCACATTTTGAAACGTCCGTCGTCCCCACCTACATTGCTTAACATTTTGCCGAAATTTCGTTACTTGTTTTCTCCGTCAATCTAAGACCAATATTATCTATTCGAATTTGGCAAATATAAAAAAAAGTCACATTATGAAACGTCCCTACCCACATAGCTTAACATTTTCATGAAATTTCGTTATTTAAGACCATATATTGTTCAAATTTGGCTATTGGAAAAAAAATAAATCAAATAATAAATTACGCAGTTTCTGTGGGGACGCCCCATTTTAGTTGATGCTTTCAGAAAAAAAGTATGAACCTTTCAAGTCAAATTCTCAAAGAGAGACTTAAAGGCGCCTTCTATCAAGCCATAAAAGCTCACTTTAGACTAAGTGAGGGATAACCTCGACATGTGATGTGAATGGCAGGAACGTTAAGATTTAGAAAAGATCAATTATAAATGAATGGTAATAGCATTAAGATTCATCAAAGACTAATAAAGTGAATTCAGTAAGAGCGTTAGAATTTAGCAAAAGGACTGATCCTGGAATGATCAATGGGAGGAAAAGGAGGGTGAGGAGATCTGGTTCGGGGTCTCGGGGCTCCAGATTTGACCCGTAGTAAGAGCATGCGCAAAGCGTATGCTCTCTCAACATTGTATTGTGCTCTTTTCCTTAAAAATACCGTAATAAAACATGACCAAAAGAGAATGAGCGGAGAGCTAACGAACGTAATACATAATACTAAAAGTAAAACTGAAAAAATGTTACCCGTTTTCATTTCATCTTCTGCTGGCTGGACTGGAGGGTCAGAGGGGAGCGACCAGCGAAGCTGACGGTAGGATGGACTGCTGTCGTCGCAGAGCAGTATAGAGAGAGAGAGAAAAGAGATCTAAAGATATTCGAGAGCGAGAGAGACAAATACTAAATGAATCGGAAGAAAGAGAGAGAGACGGAGGTGAAGAGAAGGATAGGTTTTGAAAGTAAACAGTTGTGTGGGAATGCGCGCGCAGTGGTATCGGTAAAATGGTATTGGTGAACTGGTATACTGGTATGGTAAAGCGAAGTCTCTCACTGGCACAGGCTTCGAGTTAGCCGTGATCTTGGCAATGCAATGTAGCCTCCGTCCGCAACCAATCCCCACCACTTTTTTTTTCGTTCCCTACCTGTGGCTTCAACCTGCCTGGCGTTTGAAGGTCTCTTACACAACGGAACATAGTCTCTGGCCGGAGTTGGTGTTGGTGCCATGCCAGTCGCGCTCTGGTAGAAAGACCGTATTTTTCCTCAGTCTTGTTTTGTGTGTGTTCCTTCCTGAAAAGCTTTGATTTTTGATTCAATATACACAAACAGTGTTTTCTGCAATCCGCCATCGCTTCGCTACGAATTTCGGGTTTTACAGTGTCGAGTCTCACGAATTGTGAATGTGAATATTCCGCGATTTGTCTCCGAATCAACCATCGGTGAATTTCGTGTTTTTTTAATGTGACGTGTGCTCCGCTCTGCCGTTCAAACAATGATTTTAAGAAATGCTTTTTGTCTCAGTTGTTCTAAACGTTTCTCGTTTCTCATGAATTTCAGTTTGATTTGATACTTTTTGTTTTTCCATTATTCGAAATCCTGTTGTTTGTTCTTTTTTCTTTAAAGTGTTACGAATTTTTTTCCGTAGTGCTGAATTTTCTTAGACGGATCGTCGACGTTTTTTCGGTTTCTTCAAACGTCGGCCCGGTCTCCTTGCTCGCTTCCCGAGCAATCGGAGGAAGTTTTTTCAATTATGTTTTTCGTCGTAAACAGTGTGTGATTTTTGTGTTGTGCGCCACGATTCTAATTGGATTAATTCAAGATGCCGAAGATATTCTTGCTGAAAAATCGGCTCCTTCAGCAGCACCAAAATTTATTCGCAAATCAGAAATCGCCGTCCCATGCGGATGACCAGCCTCTGTCGCTGATCGTAAATAAAGTACCTGGTAAGTCCCCGACCAAATTTGTTTCATGGGTTTCGGGTAAACGTAGTAATTGGGTGAATGGTGGCGCAACCAGGGGGGCTCGGGTGTCCCCCCCTCCCCTCACAACATAATTTTTTCTGGTGGCGTATAAATGGCGACCCTGTTCCTTCCAGCATCGAATCCAGACCCTCAACGATTTCGATCTTCAGACCGACTGATTTGAAGCAGAATCTGAAAACGTTTTCAGGGAAAATCGACGCCTGGTGTAACGGATTGCTCCAAAAAAATTCACGGAGTAAATCACCATGGTAAACCCGATAAATAATGAATGTTAACTTGTAACTGCGTTCTATAAGAGGTATCATGAACCGATATTTGATGATCAAAATCGATGTGCTCAAGGGTATATCGAAAATTTTCTTTTTTTTTTACAACCCCTCCCTCTTTTTTATAATAGAAGGAAACATATTTTCGTGGTTGCGTCTTATTTTTAAACTATACTTGTTTTTTAACGTTATTTCTTTTTCTATCGGAAGGACCTTACTTCTCTATCAATGATAATTTTATTGGGAAGGGCACACGTAATGTTTTTTTTCTACTGTAGACACGCTTAACCTGTTAATTTAATTCCAAGCAATCCACCTGTGCCTTTATTCGCGACGCGTGTTTTGAACGGGGTGGGTACAGGTACACCCCACGGGCATGCACGGAGGAGCTGAAAATCGGAATGCATTATGCTACCCTCGACTCACCATTCAACAGTCGACGAGTTTCATTTTGTAAAGGTCGCCGAGTAGAGGGTAACGTTAATGTTGTATAATAGGTTTTCTGGTCTTCAAAGACAAGTGCATTTTTGTCTTCTTCCCCCTGTGGCCATGGAGCATTGGAGCATGGTGCTCTCCGCTGCTTTTGCTCATAGCCCACCAGCTTACCCTCCCCCTTTTTATTTCATTTTGCACTTGTCTTGTTTGACACTCACTTCCTCTCTTTTATATATATATCTACCCTGAGTCGTCACAATTTTTTCTGAGGAATCCCTCTCACCACTCCCCGAGTCCCTGGATTCTCCCGTAATATGTTTATATGGGCCCTGAATGGCCGCGGCATTTCCTGGCCCGTTTAACTTGACCTGTGCGATAAATCGGAATTTCAAGCGTACCATCGGAAGATTCCCGAGTACGCGATCGTAACAAAATGTTTCGAGGTTTCAACCGGTCGTTCGACACTGCTAAAAACTTGCGAATGTTTTTTTGTAACGTTCACCCCTGAATTAAAATTTGAGAAAGTTTACAAAGTTTCGATTGATCGAAGTTTCAACATTTTCGTTTCGATCGACCGTTGTTTAAGTCGATCGCAGAGGTCTACATTAGCGTAGCTAGGAAATTTTTCTGGGAGGGGGGGGGGGTATAACCCCAACCCTCCCCGACATAAAGCAAGACATCAATGTGTTCGGAAAAAACAGATGCTGGAAAAATTGATACAAAGTCTATAATTTTCTGCGCCTGAGGTAAAAAAAAAGAAAAAAAAAAACGGCAAGAAGATTAGCAAAAAAGTGGACGAGAGAAAAACGTGAAAGCATTTTAGGTTGTTTTACTTTTTTAGTGAACCGGTTCGGATTGAACCCACTGTCTCTGTGACCCTGAACAGCGAACCAATTTTATTCTCAAATTACGAACCGAATCTAATCAAAATTGTTGCCGATTTAAATCAACGAAAGAAATAGAGGATAGCAGGCTGTGGTCGAAAAAGCTTGAGGCATCCCTAATTTGATATACATTATAAATTTTAAACGCATAAACGCATTAGAAGCTTGGTTGTACGAATCAGTGGCGTAGCGTGCAATTTGGCAACGTTGCAGTTCTTCCATGTAAACTCACGAAAAATTTCGAAGTATTAGGTGTTCGGTGAACACCTTCACATTCGACCTTTTACAAGGGTTTAAATGGACAACGTGCAACGTTGACAAATTGCACGCTACGCCACTGGTACGAGTGTAATATTTACTTTTTATTACATTTGGTTTTACGTTTTGAAGAAAAGCGTCGAGGTTAATCAAATTCCTGGATTTTAAATTTCCCGCCCGTCAGTGAAGTCGATACTCGAAATCAAATAAATAGGATACTCTCAAGAAGGTTAAACGTTAGACCATCTCATACGCGCGAGCCAGTAAATTATCATAAACATCAAAGCCTCCAGTATTATTGATTTGAGTTTGACGCGTTTCTCTTGATTTCAACGAAACTTTTTGAGAAAGAAAGAGGGAGAGAGCAAAGACAAAAATGATTGATTGATCACTTCGGTTGAAAAAAATTTTCCGGACTTGCGTCGAGAGGCCGAGGAACGACACTCGGAGTGGAAGGCGCTTGTCCTCATTTGTGAATGTAAAATCACCGCTGAAATGAGATTCAAACCCTTTGCTGCCAGGTGTGGCGAAAAGTTTACGAATATTGTGTATAATTCAGTGGAAAGGTATGACCTTTTTTCCCTCTACATATGGCAGCATTGTTTCAGACAAGCCAACGGTTTTCTTTTACAAATTTACATTTTTTTTTTTTCACCTTTTAT
The DNA here is from genome assembly GCA_011764245.1 of Trialeurodes vaporariorum. Classification (NCBI taxonomy): domain Eukaryota; kingdom Metazoa; phylum Arthropoda; class Insecta; order Hemiptera; family Aleyrodidae; genus Trialeurodes; species Trialeurodes vaporariorum. Next base: position 21,165,492 of record VMOF01000220.1, read on the forward strand.
CCGCATCACTTCAACTCACAGCTCTGTTTTATATTTAGATTCAAATTGATCCCAAGTTCTGTACTCTTGCCGTCGTGAAGGCGCGGCTTGCATCTCGCTAACAATTCAGATCGAGGCGAGGCAAAAAAAAAAAAAGCATAGCGACGAAAAAATTTGGAAGTCCCACCTCTGCCTGTCAGTATGTATAGTCGGAGACAAACAGAATGTAAGACGACTCCTTTGGTTTTGGCTTAGGTACCTTTAGACCACCCGCGATGCTTAGATTCATAGCTAGTTAATTGGGCTCACGATAACTTTTGCTACAAGCGATTGAATAGTTATTACTCGCGTAAAATCTAGCTAGGAATACTATGAGCACCTTAAAAAATTATGAAATTCACTCACAAAATAACTTTAAAATTCAAGGCGTAATGGCGGAGCTTCTCAGGTACTTACGGTGAGAGATTCCTATCTAATTTGAGGTTTTCCTCTCTGTGTTTCTATACAGAGAGAGACACTTTAGACAGGAATCTCTTATGAAACCTGCATAGCTCCACCGCATCCGATTAACTTGAATCCATGATATATTAACAAAAATAATAATAATAATAATATTTCTTAGACTTTCTCTCTTTTTTTTCACACTCTCGTCTGAATAGTAACTACATCATTTTCTTAAGGGGAGAAGGAGGTCCCAAATGAAAAAAAAAATGGGTTTTTTGTTTTCAATTTTATTTGAAAGAGGACATTCTCGGCCTTAAAATGATATGATACATTGTATAGTTGAGAAAAGAAAGCAATTTTGATGAATTTTTAAATTTGAAGAGTCCTTATCAGGTCAGCTGATTTTTAGTTTTTTCTTTTTGCGATACTGAAAAACCTGGTTTTTTACCTATTGTCGCACTTTTTTCAGGAACTAGTAATGCTATTTTCATGCACTTTTTTTTAAATTTTCCTCAGAAAAAGCTCTATAAATGGAATTAGGATATTCTGTGTAGCTCCTTTGCATTTTTTTTGTAGACATTCAAAGCTCAAAAAAGTGAAAAATCAACCGAACTTTCAACTTTAAAAAAAAAAAGGTTTCCAATAATTTTTAAAATCCTAGTTCCACTGACAGCCAACATTCACACACAACTTTATGCAAAATTGCAGCCTTGTAGGTCCAATAGTTCCTGAGAAAAGTGCACCAGAAGTGAAGCATATTTAACTTAACATAGGACCTCCTTCTCCCCTTAAGTCATTGTTAACGAACTGATTGTGGCTACAACGAATAGAGGATAAAAAAAGGGAAACATTTATAAGTATACTTCCCATTTCAAGGTGCATGTAATAATTAATTAATAGTATCGAATCTTTGTTGGCCCTTGACCGTAAGTCGATGTGTTTGAAGGTACTTTCCGTACTTACACAAATAAACTGCTCCAACGCGCGATCGCTATATTCCATTTTATTCAACGGTATTCCAAAGGAGACTCCTGAGTTAAGCTCGAAGACGTAAAGTCGTATTGCTTCTCGGTTATAATTCTTGGTGACCCTCCCCTTGAAACGCTGCTTCAAGTGTGTCAAGGCTCAAACAGCGTCTGGATTCCAGTCGCAGACTCAAACGCTAATCTGCGAATAAAAACTCTTCTTCCGTGTACTGTTATTCAGTTGTGAGTGAGATAGACCTCGTCCTTTCGGTCTCGAAACGAATGCCGCTGTTACTCAGCTTTTAACGCTTACGTCGTGACGTAAAGGGAAACGAGTAGACGCCAGCATTACTTCGTGCTTTTGTACAATACATGGACGAATATATCTTTCAAAGTCTTGTCTTCACCGTCATTCTTTTGCCGTATTCTTCTTCTTTCTTTTTTTAATCTTATAATACATGGACGAATATAACTTTCAAAGTCTTCCCCGTCATTCTTTTGCCGTATTTTTCTTCTTTTTTTTTAATCTTTTTTAGTTTGATCTTTTTTAATTTGAAAATTTTCTGTTTTACACATGTGGAATAATCTTCTTATATACGTGGCTAAACATTTATAACCCTACCAGAGCTCTCCTTTCACACGCAATTGTAAATCTAACCGATAATCTTTGGATCCCCCCCCCCCATGGAATTAAGTGAAAATGAATTTGTGAGCTTGCTTTGGCTTTTTTCACTAGTCCATGTTATGTGTGTCATTCCAAGTGAGCGGAGGTGGTGAGATCTGATTGGTTCTCACACATTGCGTGATTTCAGTTTATACTGCAAAGGTCTGCTTTGCGGACCAATCAGCGCTTAGTTAATGTGAGCGACAAGGTCTATTTAAAAGCGCTTTAAAATATAAATGCCAACCTCTGGCATGTTTTTTTTTTTTTTTTTTTTTTTTTTTTTTCCAAATTTGATTTCAAGGAATGATTCGATGACTAAGATTATCGATTGTCTTCACCTAGCTAGAAATAGCCGTAAGCAAATGCGCCACTCTTCGCTAAGTCGCTGGTTTAGTTTGGGGGTGCTCTAGAATTCAAAGGACCTGTGAGGTGGTGAAACTGAAATTATACAATATACAGAATAGAAGGAATTTTAAAATTAATCGATCTATCAACCGTTTCTATAACACTTTTTACCGACTTAATGAAGATTTATTCAAATGCGTGCATTCAAGCTGAAAATGAAATTACATCTCCGGTAAGTGAACCAATGTGCACAGATTATATCATAGTTCGATGCCGACGGTGTATACGACGTCGGTTTACTGGACGTGAACTTCCATTTGCGCTAACATAAAGTATACCTACGTATTTGACAAAATCTTCATTATTTGACTAAACGTAGTTATGACGAAACGGTTGATATCAGTTTTACCAGATCTCCGATCCAAAAAATTCTACATCGCTAGTAACCTTATGACTTTTGAACTTTGAAATAATACCTTTTTTTCGGCGAGCTGAGACACGGTGAACGCGCGGGAATCTACTTCAAGGTTTGACGCTCTTTCGTTTGAGATCGTAAAAAAGTGGCCAAGAAACAGAAAGGAGATTTCTCTTAAATTTATATTTTATATATACTTAAACTTTCAAGACAAATTTCAACTGCCGAGAGTACTTTTATCAAGTAATTTAAACCTAGAACGGTCACAAGATAGTTTTTAACTAAGCCTCAAAGGTCGAAATACACTGAAAAGAAATAAATAGTTAAAAAAAAGTACAGAGCAAAATGATTTGCGAAATTAACCCATAATTTTGTTAAATTAACAACTGAAATGCTAAATCAGCAATTCATTTTGTTAGCTTATCAACTCACTTTGCCCAACCAGCAAATCAAATAGTAAAAATAACAATTTTTATGCTGGAATATCAAATTAGTAAGTTAAATCAGCAATTTATTTTGCTGATATAACAAGCTTAATTGTTAGATCAACTAATTGGGTTAAGTTCTGTATATTTTTTACAATTTAAAATTGCTAGATTGACAATTTTTTTCACTTTCATGTATTTTTTTGTTTTGATGATGAATAAACTCTTGCAATTTAAAAAAAAAAAAAAAAATCCATTTTGTTAAAAGAACACCATTATGTGGTTGATTTAACAACTATTTTTGTAAACTCAACAAATAAATTGTTAACTTAACAGAAAATTCTGGTTGATTTAGCCACTTTCAATTTTTGTTAAATCAGCAAATTTTGAATTGTTGCTTTAACAATTGATTTTTTTCAGTGTACGATGATTCTTGATGACTTTTCTTCGCTGATTTTTGGTCCCTTTTTTTTTCTATCTCAGGCTATTGTGTGAAGATAAGGTAACAGAAATCTGACCAATCCACGATTTTTACTTGCTCAGGCGTCGTCTGCACCGAAAGAGGGATTTGTATCAACCACCACCATCGGATGACGTGGCAAGTGTTCACTTCATCTGAGGAAGGTTGCGCTCGGATGATGCGAATGAATGCGAATTCAAGCGGAGGCTAGGTAGCAGCGCACTATGGTCTGAGATCGAAAAAAAGTGGCCAAAAATCCAGTGAAAAATAGTAATCAAAAATCATCGTTTTCGACCTTCTAAGGTTTTATTTTCTAAGGTTTTTTCTAGACTTTATGGTGACACTTTCAAGTTTAAATTACGTGTTAAAAGTGTTCTCTGTAATTGAATTTGGTATTAAAAGTTTTTAAATGATGAATTTATGGGAAATTCATTTTCTGATTTTTGGCCACTTTTTGACGATCTCAGACCATAGTGCAGCGGTCAAATCCACTGGGCATTCCCTTGATTAGCCTCGGCGAAGGACATTCTTTGCGGTTTCTAGAACCACCGGGTCACCTATTTGTCAGTAGAAGTGCCCTTTAAGGTTTCCCCAGCCACTTCAAATCTGAAGGGTATTCGGTCTCTTATTTCTCCGCCAGACTTCTTATACTTTGAAGAATGCTCTCCATCCCTCTTTCTCTTCACCACTCAGTGGATTGAAACATCGGTTTGTCGATCGTGAAAAGTCGTTGTTTTTAGTGCTTGCTTTAAAAATATTCTAGTGATGATATCTTCTTTCTAAAACCATGTTATTTGCCTCTTTTTAAGCCCTTAAATGAAACTTTTTTTTACAAATGTTTCTAAGTTTATCGCTATAATTGCAACATATATGGCGGAACATATAACTGGCGGAATGGCTATAATAACTTTACAATCGCCATCAACGCCGACTTAAACGTGATCCAGAGATGCTTATGCAAATTCACCGACAGTTCCACCGATGGACCAAAACTTTTTACTGTTTAGAACAGTGTTTGGATGTACTCTACAAGAAAATACTCGCAACTTTTTTTTCTCAATCGGCAGAATCATCGTCAAATTATAAAAATATCCAAGCTTTTTTTTTTTTTTTTTTTTTTTTTTTTTTTTTTTTTTTTTTTTCTCTTTTTTTTAAGAAAAAATCACAGGTCAGAGTATTTTTGTGCGTTACAGTAATACACTGAACTGGACAGTGCAATATTTTGGTCAACCGGTGGAATCATTCATGAGTTGCAAAATTACATTAAACATACCCAAAGCTGTAGCTCTGTAAATTTAGGGATTGTCATCCCTGAAAACTCCCTGAAAACCCGATGACCCGATGGAGATGTCTCGTTCAGCCAGATAATAGATAAATTTAAACTATAGACCAATCAAAATTATTTGTGTACACTGAGAAAAATTTCCTGTCACAAGAACCGGAATTTCGTTTAAGATAGTATTAAACAGAATTCTCGCTAAAGTAATTGGAATTCTAGTTACTATAGAAAAATTACAGGTTCAATACTTTCCTAAACGGAATATCGGTTGAATGAGTAAACAGGGTGATCTTTCTCAGTGTGGAAAAAGCTTGATTGTTGAATGAAGTGAAACGCAGTAGCGCACCCATCCTGCAACCATTTGTTACCCTGTTTCATCTAATGTTAATATTTTCGTACATAGTATTTGGCGACAACCGATTAGATTTCATGTAGACGCATGCGCGGTCACGGTCATTAAACTTCCTAAAGAATAAACAAAAATTATAAGATTAATAACTCTTTGTATAGAAGCATGTCAGTGGTGTCACGAGGTAGGGATCTGCTGTATTTTTCAACGACTGTTATTACAGTAAATGTTTATACATGTTCCGATTTTCTCGATAAAGAAAACCCCTCTATAGGAATACAACGGGAATTCTCGTAATAGTGCTTTGAGATAACTTGAAAATGATGTAAGTGAGTACCTAATCAACTTTAAACAAAGTATTTGGGTTTTATTTTAAACTCAACGATTGCGAATTCTTTCTATTCGGTTTGCGTTGTTGCCAGTTTGAAATAGTGAGTTCTGACTTTAGAAGAGGCAGCTATTCCCAAAATTAGGAATCAACGCATGAAACTCTTCGCTGGTTCCTAACCTATTTTTCCATGAATAAGAGAAGGGATTTTGTAAACCTTATAACATTTTCTCAATGTTTATGCTATTGATGGTTTGATGAAACGGTACTATAGCGAGGGTTTCGTTTTGAACGTTTAATTAACTTGCTGCATTATACATATATATTTGCACTTGAAATTTCGAAGAGTGAATCCTGACTTTGAAATTGTTCTCTCCTTCAAAATTAAGAATCTACTCATGCTCTTTGCTCTTGTTAAGTTTCCTTTCCATGGATAACATAATTTGTTATAGTTTTTTCGACCGTTTTTCACTTTTTTTTTTTTTTTTTTTTTAGAGTTTTGATAAGTATCTAGAAAATCTCAGTTTTAACCGTCAACGTGGCAACAATGCTGTGATAACATTTGTATCGATCATAGTCGCCCGATGAATGTGTAAAATCGTCCTTTTTCCCAATCAACCAAAAGTAAAAGTAAGATAATTTTATTAGACAATCTGGCAGCTCTGGTATCGATCATTTGTCTATAGCGATAAAGATCGAAGTCCCGCCTCACTTTGCGGCGCGTTTCGATAAAACGCTTTGTTCATTTGTTTGTTTGTTTGATGACTCGTGTGTGTTTGATGTTTGATTACAACGATGACATATGCTTCGCCTGCACGTTTCCATTTAGTGTTGATATAACTCACGTGAAGCGTTTTCTTGCCGGTCTTCTTATACACGTGGGGAAACGTCTGTTCGGTGTGCGATTTATCGATGAGGTATCCGGTATCGATCGACAGTTATTATAACCAGTCAATCCTCCGTTTATTGCCGTATTCATCTGCATCAAACCGCGTTATGGGAGCTTTTACTCATATAACGAATTTTAATGTCTCTATCAGCGCATTGTTTCATCAGTTTCTCAATTCGCTAAGGTGATAATAATTATTTTATTTTTCGAATAAAAGTTTCCTTGTTCAACGTCATGAACTTTGAGCGATGGAAAAAGTAGAAAGAGGAATTTTGTTGCAAACGTTATACGCTGCTTGTATTTATAAAAAAAAATTATATGAAAATGTTTTCTTTCTTTTTTTTTCTTTTTACAACCCATAGAGTCCACAGCCCGCCCACAGGGGTCACAAATCTGTTAGAATGTCAAAGTGAAAGTAAAAATCCGCCTCACAACTATGCAGCCCTTTTAATCTTACTTTGATTGCGAAGGACTTTTCCGTCCACATATTTCCCCAACTTATCTCTTACAGGTTTGTATTTTCACGTGAAGCCTGCGCGTGAAGAAAATCTTTGACATTTTATGGTTCCCGTAGTGGCGCATAAGCACTATCTCTTTATTTTCATGAACGTATAAGTTAAGTAGGAATAAAACTAAGCATTGGCCTCTAATTTCAACAAATTTTTTTTTTGTTCTAACGTTACCGTTTTTTTTTTTTTTTTTATTATTAAACTTAATATTTTAAAATATTTTTTTTTCATGTAATGGAAAAGTCGTATCTTTCACGACTGGTTGAACTCATTTTGATGAGAAAATATAGTTTATTTTTATAATTTTTTTCCTCTCTTGCGATGAGATCTCGCAGTGTTTGTAGTCTATCGATGATGTTGAATCGACTGTTTTAGTAGAAGCAATAAGTCGTATCGACTGCCATCTGAGGATCTTTGGTTCCAAACAAACTCTGATCCAATGTATTTTCCCCCATAAGCGTATTTTTGAACGAAAATTTAAGCTGTATTAATTCAAACAGTCAATGCGACCTTTTTGCGATTATGTATTCTACGTCCTCGAAAATGCTCAATCATGCCTGGTTCCACGTCTGAAACTGCCAAAATCAATATTTGTATTACAAATTAAACTATGCACTTGGAGGTTAGACACCCGAATTCTCACTAGATTCCCGCCCATATTTAACAGATTAAGATTCCTACAACAGCAACAACAGCGATGGCATTTGTGTCATTCTAACCTCCAAATGCATCGTTTAATCTAGAATATCTTGTTAATTTCTACAGTTTCAGTCGAAAATCTGCCGGCATAATTAAGGATTTTCAAGGACGCATAATTCATAATCGCAAAAAGGTCGCACTAATTGTTTGATCCAACAGCCTGAATTCCTGTTCAAACATGTACTTAGGGGAAAATAGATTGAATCAGAGGTTGTTTGGAGACCAAAGTCCTCGGACAACAATCGAATCGCTCCTCTATAAAAAGTCTATCCTGACTTAAATGGGAAATTTGTGCAATGAGAAAAAACTTCGGTTCATATAGTGTTCGGTTACAGTAACCGAAGTTTTCAGTTGTGAGTACCGAACTTCAGTTAGGAGTACCGAAGTGGCTCAGTAGGAACGAAATGTGAGTCATAGTATTAGTCACACTTACCGAAACCTTCGGTACTCCTAACTGAAGTTCGGTTCTCACAACCGAAAACTTTGGTTACTGTAACCGAACACCTCGATGTTCCATAAGAGCCGAAGTTCAGTTCTTTTAACCTATTTTTTTTCTCCGTGTGTATACCTACATTTACGATTGGTGGCAGCTCTGCTCTCCCTCTGCCTCTGCATGTTGTCTGTCGATAACGTTTGAATATTTTTTTTCGCCGAAAAGTCGAGCGACAGGTGGGAAGCAAATTCGATAACGTTGACTGTCAAACTATACGATACATACATGCGCTGTGTTTGGTGTGCAGGTTATCCGCGGACCCGGGTGGTTGATTCGCAAGTAAGGTCACGTTAACACTAACAAGGTAATTGAAATGGGGCGGAGAATCACGGGGGGCCATGTTTTGGGAGACCCAAGTGTACAGTGTACAGCACGGCGGCTCAAAATAGACACCAAATAATAATTTGCCAGCGCGTGTATAAATCATCATTCATCCAAACTTCGACCGAACAACGCAACGGCGGGATTCCAAGGTCGCGCCGAGTCGCAGAATGGACACTCGCGGTGTGATTCCTGTTATGTGATGATTAATGAGGAACGGAGTGTCTGATTTCTTTGTTAGAGCCGCGTGATAAGTTATGAAAGCCTGAGGAATAAAGTCCCGAGAACGCTAGAAGGGAAAATAATGGCACTAAGAAAATGGCGAACATTCGTCTTGTTAATTATGATTCTCGTAAAAGGTCCCCGGACGCTTGCCCTAAAACTTTTTATCTAAAAACAGATTACCTACTTCTTTTTTACCTAATGATAGTTGCCATACCAATTTTGACCTAAAACGCATTTTACCTCAAAAACCTTTTACCTAAAATCTTTAAGGCAAAATGCCTCAATAAGTAAAAATTGGAAAAAGTGAACATAAAACCAAAATAAACCTTAAAAACCGTGAAAACCGTAAAGAAAGAAACCGAAACTTTGACATAAAATGAGTTTGTTAATAACAGAGCAATTAATAATTTTGACATGCATAAAATTCCGCGGGAAAAATTTTCATTTCCTTATAGGTTTAGTATATGAAAATTATTCACGCAGTTTCTGTCCTCTCTATAGAAACAATTTTTTGAGAAGGAGACGTACATGCCAGCTGATAATTTTAGGCAAAGAAACATTTAGATAAAATATACTTTAGATCAAATTGTGTAGGATAACTATTTTTAGACAAAAAACCTGTAGGTAATCTGCGTTTAGGTCAAATACTTTAGAGCAATAAATGACCCAGGACCCTCGTAAAATGAAGGTATAAGAATCCTCATCTACTTTGAATGTCACCGTCCAATCGCGATCTTTGTTTAAAAGGGGGCATCACACAAGTTTTTCCCTTCAAATATTTTTCTACACTCCTAACAACTTTTTTTTTCAGTTTTTAGGAAAGTTTCACTCGGCCTCTGCCTTACAGTACAGGGGGAGACTTCTGAAAGAATTTTTTTCTTTCTTTTTTCTCGCGATTCCATGATAAAGAAACGCCAAGCCTTTTTTCCTTTTTTAAAACTTTCTTTAAATCTTTCTTAGTTTAACCCTTTAACTACCAGGCTACGAAGACAAATCAAATCTCATTCGGTCAAATTAAGTGGGTAGATAAATATTCCTACACAGCGGTGCTGATTTTGCATACACCATGGATTGAAGGCGCTCTAATAATCATTATTTTTTAAATTTTAACAGTTTGTAGTCGCAACTGCTGTGAATGCAAAACTGAAATTTTGTGAGGTAGATCTATTTGCAGAAACGAGTATACTCGGGCGTGGTACTGAAAGGGTTAAACAGAAAGAAAAATAGATGTATCAATGGGTTTGTTGCAAACTTTAGCCACTGCGTTATGGAGGATTGGTTTTAATGTAAAAACATCACTTAAGAATACCGTAGATAGCATCAAACGGTTCCTAAATTCATTCACAAAGTTAGTAACTGCGCGTTTATAAAAATTCCACTATAATGGTCGAAAGAGCGGGTGAAAATGGGAGGGGGGTCCCATCTATTTGCAGTTTTCTCTTTAACGAATCACCCTCCTTATCACAGAAAGTTGCCATTAGATGGGACTTCCCCAGTGGCGTCACGTGTCATCTGGCAACAATGCAACTGCTCCATTTAAACTCATCAAATATATCGAATTTTCCTTGTGCACTGTGCACCCCCTGAATTCGATCTTTTACATGAGTTTAAATGGATAGAATTCATTGTTGCCAAATTGCACGCGACGCCACAGGACTTCGCCCATTTTCACTCGCTCATTCGACCGCCATCTTGAAATTTTGTTACACGCAGTTTCTTAGTTGTTAGTGGATTTAGGAACTTTTTGATGCTACCAACGACACCAACGTTATACTTAAGTGGTTTTATATTAGAACCAACCTACCATAACGCTGTATCAAAAGTTTTCAACAGTCCCAATTCTGTATAGTTTAAAAAAAATGAATAGTAGACGAAAAAAGAAACAACATTCTTAGTTGACAAAAACAAAAAAAAACCAAATGCTTGCAGTTATTCCACCTTAAAATGTTGAACCTTCTTTCTGTGGCCATAGCTCCTACAGCTTCGTTACCTGTTTTTACTTGCGATTCTTTTGATGTCTAAATTTTATTTATAGTCCATCATGAATCTTTATGCATGAGTCACTCACTCACGTGAATCGGTGCGTGTTTTAGAAACGAGGAAACACTTTTAAAAAGATGATAGACGATTTCCAGTCAAAACGACGTTATATCCATGCATCTTTACCTTGTTTTTTTATCTCTCAAAATAATTCCTGAAAACTTTTTACTATAACCGTGCGAACGATAGTGATTTAAATCTAATAAGAGCGTGCAGCCAATTGCGGACACTTGTCTTGTTCCTCCGGATATTCTCAGGGTTGTTCGCTTGTACACATAATTCAGGCTTCTTAGTATAATTCCCATTATTACCGCATACTGTTTCTTTATTATACTGCTTTGTAGTCATTGCCGAAATTTTGCTCGTCACACACAGGAAAAAACCGATGGTAGCAGCCATGGTGTTGGTGCTGCGCACCTTTTTTTATTTTATTTTTTAAAAGTGCTAGATGAACAAAACTTGCGGTTTTTTTTCTTCCTTTCTTCTTTTTGAACACAGGATTGTGAATTTAAACGGTTTCAAAGATGCCAAAATTTCAAGCTACTTGAAAAGGTTCTTGTTTGGCCGGTAACCGAAGATTGCGTAATAGTGTAGGATATCCGGTGACCGATATCCGGAAGTAGTCCATTAGCGTGGCATTACGGTCATTGAAAAGTTTTGTGCTTTAAGGATATCAAATTCTACTTACGGTCTCCGTGTAGTTTTCGTCTACATTCTGGTGTTGTGAACTAATTAATAAACGATTGGCAACTCTGGTGCGGACCTACACTATTGCGCAATCGGAAGTTTCGCGCCATTACTGACATTTTCAAAGTTTCACCGCTACCCTGAACTTATTGTTGCTATTTATCAAATAGAGAGGAAGTTTTCAGAGTTTTCTTGTTTCTTTTCGCTTTCTCGTGACATTTTACTGAAGATTCAATTATTTCTGCCTTTTTATCAGAAGTGCGGAACCGATCCCATTTACTTAGGTAGGAAAATAATTTACTCGGCCAACCAACCGTCTTGTAGGTATTTTGTGACCATCAATGCCACTATTAAGGATCGTTATTGTTTTGTGCCAATTTTTGCCACCAAATTGCTATTGTTAGGTTGATGTATAATTACAGGTCGAAAACTCGCTTAAAATCTTAATTTGACGTTTTTTAATTCATGAGAAAATCTTATCGGAACCGTGTGCTGAAATTTCCAAAGAACTCGCCTAAAATCTGAATCCGACGATTTGTTACCAAAAGAGAAAATCTTATTAAAACCGCGAGCTGAGATTTCAAAGAACTCATTTGAAATCTAAATCTGACGATTTCAGGAAGTGAGTTCCTTTCACTCGCATTTTCTTGCGATCTCATTGATTTACCTAATTTTGTGAGCTCTATCAACAGGTGCTTCAATGGGACAGTACAATCGTTCGCGAATGAGCTGAATGTCAAGCGCGTAAAGAGGGGAAACGTGTCAAAACCGTTTAGGTCAAACGAATCAAAGGAAAGAGCTCTTTTCTTTCTCTCTCTCTCTCTCTCTCTCTCTCTCTCTCTCTCTCTCTCTCTCTCCGACCCACCTCTCTCTCTCTCTTCCATCCACCCTTCCTTCCTGCCTTCCTCGCCGATTAGTGATGTGTGGTCGTGCGGGGGAGGCGGAGGAGTAGTTTTGTTTTCGTGATGTACGAGGGCTCTCCGCACTCTGGTCAGAATCCGAAATAAAAGTGGCAACAGAACAGTCGAAAGAGACATAAAAAAATTATATTTGTCGACCTGTTCAGTTTAATTAAAACATTTCCAGAAACATTTCTGGGGTTATATTATACTTGTTAAAAAAGTTCTCTGTTATTAAAATTGGTCTTGAAAGTTTATACATGATAAATGAATGAGATATATTTTCATTATGATTTTTGGCCACTTTTTGACCATCTCAGAACCATTGTGCGCCGGCCGCCGTATAGAGCGAGTGGAGTTATAAGAAAATGCAAAACTCTTCGAAGTCACGTTAAGTTCAGTTACGTGGATGTGTAATAAAAGAATAGAAGGTCTAGGATATTCTTCGCTTCTCCACTGCTCCAACCATGACCGGATGGTGAGGGGCGGAAGAGGGGATGGAAGATGGTGAAGACTGAGGAGGACACAAAAGAGTGAGAATGAGGGACTATAAGAAAGACAGACCGCCCCTCCAATCCCCTCACCCACCCCAAAACAAGCTATGAGGAGGAGAACGTAGGATGGGGGGGCGGCAGTGATGTTATGCCTTAGCTCAACCATAGAAGAAGAATTGGTTTCGCTTTGTAGCAGTACACTTGTACTTGTAGTCAGTAATCGCTGTGCGACGAACATCGTTGTCAAATTTACGGAAAAATCCAGAGACGCATGGAACCTCAGCATTCGATATCTACAAGAAATTTCGCTCTTAGGTGAGAATTTCAATTACTTCAGGCATACCAGTTAGAAATAATTAATCAGGAACCGTCATTGTGCCAAAAAAATTCCTATTTACTCGTAATCCATGAAGATGAAGAAAGTCTAACCTGTGTCCATCACTCATCTGTAGGCGACTGTTAGCAGCTGTTGTCTGCATGCGTTTTTGACCTAAGTTGAGAGCGAAAATTGAACACATGTCGCAAGTTTTGAGCTGGGTCTCTGTTTGTCTCTGATGATAAAAACCAGGAAGAAAACCTAATCTTTGTCCACCTCTCAATTTTAGACGACTGTTGGCTGTTGTGTCAATGAGTCCCGACCAACTTTGAGCTCGAAACAGTGGACACCTGTCGCAAGCTTTGCTCTGGATCTTTACAGACTGTTTAAAAGTAGGGCTATGTTTTGCATCCGTGGACCTCAAGTTCCAAACAAGCGCTCATTCATTGTATTTTCAGCATGAAAACATTTTTGAAAAGACATTTTTGCAATTAGGCAAACGATTGATGCTAGCCACCTTTTTGCGATTATGAATTCTGTGTCCTCGAAAATGCTTAATCATGCCTATGGATGGACGAGTAAACTTGCCGAAAATCAAAAAATCATTCCAGATTAAATCGATGTATTTGAAGGTTAGAATCATCCGAATCCTCTCGAGATTCTCGCCCATTCCACGACAACAACAATAACATTTGGGTGATTCCAACCTCCAAATGCATCGTTTAATCTGTAATATTTTATAGATTTCGGCAGTTTTTTAGTCGTTGACGAGGCATATGCATTTTCAAGGACGCAGAATTCATAATCGGAGAGAGGTCACCTATTAATTATTTGATCGGATAGCTTAATTTTCCGCTTAAAAATGCGCCAATGGGGAAAATACACTGGATCGAAGTTTGGTTGGAACCAGAGGTCCTCGAATGGCAATTGGTACGATATATCGCTCTACTTAAACGGTATCTTTGTCTCTGGAAAAATCCTCTTTGATACCCCTCGAGTCGAGGTGGATTTTGCTCCTCTTTCATCTTTGCATTATGGCAACACAGAAAGCCAGAGCTGAGAACAAGATAGCCGTAGCCAGAGCGTTAGAGCTGGTGGATGCGGAGTTGCGGAGTTAGAGTCGGTGCAATGAACCTGTCGTGTGAAGAGGAACGGTGGTGGGGAGGAACATCCAGAGGGAGAGGGGGAACGATGGAAAGGGACGGTGGAGGGAGAGGGAGGGGGGATCAAATATTTTATAGCTACTGCAGTGTGACGGGAAAACTGTTCCCGGCGGGGGGTAGTGGTGCGCGAGGGATCGGAGGGGCCGTGGCGGGGGGAGAGTGGTTCTCGGCAGAAACTTGCGCTGACGACCGACCTAATGGAACTGAACTGAACCGTGCTGTGCCGACCGCGGAACGGAGCGGGCTACCAGCGAGGGAACGGGAACGTGGAACGGAGGAGCGGAGCGCGGAACTGCGAACTTCTCCGGACCGCTTGCATTGGACCGTGAGTTGGGTTGGGAACTTGAACGAGCGACCGCAAGGAAAATTCGCTGCCCCACGATCGACCGACCGAGGACCGAGGATGGTCACTGAAGCAGTAGCAATTGACGGGGGTTTTTCTTCTTCTTCTAGCGAAACGCGGGAAATTTGAATTCGTTCGATCGGATGCTTTTTTTGTGTTTGCCGTCTGGTGTCAATTTAAAGGTTCTTTCCAATTCTTTGATGGAGCTACCGGCTAACTAAAAGAATGCACAATTCAGCTCAGTGCTTGATTGTAATGCTCGGAAACATTCTTATCCGTAGGTGATCTTTTTTCAACCAGCAAAGTCTCCTTATTCACCAAATTAAAAAAAAATTGGGGTTATTTTGAAAAGTGGACGGTGATTCCCTGGCGATTAAGAAAATATCACATCAGATGCGAGAATTTTCGTGCGTCACAATCATACACTGAGTGAAAACGGGCGGTTCCAATTCCTTATTTTTATTTTTATTATTTTTATTTTTTTTTTTTTGCACTATCGGCTTTATGATTAGCCTAAAGTCAAACATGAAATTCATTGCAAAAAAAACTGCGTACCCAAGTACAACCACCAAGTTACACCCCCTTCTTTGCTCTAAGCTTTAACTTGCTCGAACAATTGCGTAATAAAGCGTGTCGTGCTGTCGAGAATGAAGAGATCGATCAGTATTAAAGTTTATTCGTGGAAATATTTCTACGTTTTAGTTTTCGAAAAAAAAATATATATATATTTATATAAGTGTCACCCTTCAGAGGAAATCAATTTGTGAAATTGTTGGGTGAGGTCAAGATTTTATTTATTCACTTATTTTTTTTTCTTCCTTTTTTCCGAACTATCAACAAGGTGTCTTAGTTATTACATTTTTCGTTTTTGTTCGCTCTTTTTCTTTTTGCCGCGCAAAGCGATTAAACATTTCTTTTGTTATTTATAATCATGCGATGAATTTCCCCCTTTTCTTGCACCAACGATTAGTTTTCCAGTGTATTATCGAACGTAAATAATTTTATTCTTAAATAATTTAACATTGAATTTTTTATTTTTAAACAATTTAATTTTTTTTTTTTTTTTTTTTTTTTTTTTTTTTAAGTTTTTCAATTTTTTATCATTTATTGTATCACACTGGTCTTCGCCCTTATTTTCGACGTCGCGTCGTTTTCGTCAGTACTTTTTTCTACCTCTCTCTTCTCTTCATAATTTTTTCCACCTCAGTACCACGGTTTAAGTATTACAGTTTGATGCACTTTTTAATAAACTGTAATGTTGTTACGTTAGCCATAACGTCGTCCAAGTACTTACATCATGAGAAAGTAACTGTGTACTCAGCACACACACATCATAAGAACTCTGTGCCCAAGCATTTTCACTGCACTCACGAATAATGTGTAGCGTTTAACGCCGACCTTTAAAGAACTTGTGGCGACAAGTAGTTGTAGTCACGGTACAGGGCTTCCAATTTGCGGATCATAGATACTTTTTCAACTCACCGATAATTCCACTTGTTGTCAAAAATAATAGTATAACCGGTATCAGTATGACTGTGACGCAAGGAAATACTTTGATCTGTAAAATTTTTGTCATCCGGTGGAATCACTATCGATGAAATAAAAAGTTTATTCTAAGCTCCGCACACCATAAGTAATAACCCTCTTTCTTCACTAAATCGTATGTTATTGCACCCCTTTGTTCTTATCACTCGAAATCAATGACGTAGCGTGCAATCTGACAGAGTTGCATTTTATTCAGTGCAACCAATGCAAACATGTCGAACTTGTGGATGGAGTGAACATCCTCGAATTCAACTTTTTGCATGCATGGATTTTGATCAGTGGCAAAGCGTGCCATCTAGCAAGGTAGCATTTTGTCCATTTGAACTCGTATTTCGATACTTTTCATGAGTTTAAATGGAACAAATGCAACGTTGCCAGATTCTACCGTACACCAATGCTCGAAATGCCACGACACGGAACTGATTAGTTGACTGTCCGCCCTTACAAAATCAGGAATCCGTAAAACCTATATCGAGAAACACATCGCGGTCTCCTTCTGATTACAATTACGATCTGGAACCGGACTTGGGTTCCACCCTAACCAAAGAACCGCTTTGTGGATTACCGGGACTCAGGCGGCATGATCATCCAATCCAACCCCGGCCATCAGAAATTCCTAATACAGGAAATTTCCGTTGAATCACTTGAATCCTCGGCATTTTCATCTGATGTTTTCCCCCCTGGCTGTGTTTAATGAAACCAAGCGCAGCAAACCTCCCCCCCCCCCCCCCCGAGGCCAGTCTCCTGTCTCCTATAGTTAACGTTATTGATACTTACCTACCGTCATTCTCATTCAGACTATTCCTTCCTAATACTTCCTAATAGCTAGCCGGGCATGTATCAAGAATGAACTCTGAAATTAGATATCCTGAGCGTTATAGCGTCGCGGCGCCGAGGATATCATCAGACAGTCCTCAGTGTTGCCACATCATCGGCATTGGATTACAGCCTTCCTTATATCTCTTTCTAATACTCTATGGCCTGAGATTGTCAAAAAGTGGCCAAAAATCAGGAAGTAAACTCATAAATTTATCGTGTACGAGCTTTCAAGACGAATTTTAATCACAGCCATTTTAACTTATAGCAATGGTGTAGGAAAGTGTTAAATTAATCTTTAAAGGTCGTACCGAAACAATGGTTTTATGCAGTGGCAGCTCGTGAAATGCGATGTATCGATGTCTACTCCATTCAAAACTATAGAAAAGTATCGATCGTCAGGGGGTGCAATTGAACCCCCGAGAAATCGATACTTTTCTGTAGTTTTAAATGGAGTGGACATCGATTTATCGCATTTCACGAGCCGCCACTGATTTTATGTAATTTTTTTTTACTGGTTTTTGGTCTTTTTTTTCTCGACATCACATACAGCGGTGTAAGGATACAGTGTTAAGCAGAGATGAGGAAAAATGTGTCATAACCCTAATTTTTAAAAGGGCATATCAGGAGCAAATTTCAGAAGTTTACATTATTGGACGTATGAATCAACCATCCTAACTGCTGTATTAGAAGTTGTAGATCGCCCCCCCGTTCATGGAAAACCACATTAACAGGCGCATACATTTAATGGTAATAGTTTCAAAACAGACAAACACTAGAGACGAAGAAAACCATGACTATCTTAAAACACCCTTCAATATATAGTCAAACGGTTTCTTCATAGCAAGAGAATTTTCGGACTTTTTTTGTCGATATGTGTGGAGTGTGGCAACTGTGTAAGTTATCTTGTAGACTCGGGACTTGACAGAATCCATTTCCCGTAATTATCGACCTCTTTTCTTGTGACGCGTGATTACTCGACTCAAATCTCGAAACGTGTAAAGTGCTCATACCTTTCAGGATCAACTTTTTTTGAGCCGTCTCATACAGAGGACGAGAGGACCGATTGCTGGAACTGTGCTGGAGTCCCACGGGCTGATTAAATTCGACGACAACTTGTTCACCGGTTGAGATTTTATTCTGAATCTGAATGATGAAACATTTATAACATTTACATGATGAAACATTATTTCCTTTTGAATTAAGTAAAACCGCACGAACAACCATAAAAAGTTAGAACTGAGCGATGGCCTCATAAATTTTGTAATGTTACAAAATAAATAGTTTTAGTGTAGGTGTTTAAAGTTTTTGCTGTCAGGTCTATTTTTGCGTGGCATACTTTGAGATTCGAAATCCAACTTAGCTCAAGAAACTGATTATCGAGCTCCTTTTAGATAATCTTTGGAATTTTTTGGGCGTTATTTTATTTCTCATATCAGATTATGGAAATGAATCTAAGCCTAGGCTTTTCACCGAACAACGCTTTATAATCTAGAAAATAAAGTTGTAAGCAAGTTTTGTTTTCATTTGAAGGAATGAAAATTGAAAATTTCGCCGAAAATTATTGTATTAGTGAGTTCCACCTACGCTCATCAAATGAAAACTATATATAGGCACACGGACAGCTATAGTGTAAATCAGCTATTCAGTTCTCTTCAAAAATGACAACATTTGATGATTTTTGACCTTCATTTATTTTGTCAGCCTTTTTATAAAGAGGCATGGTTTAATCAAACGTTTTAAAATCTCCAACCACGGGGCTTTCCTCCGCAATGGTGAACCGACGAACGAATCTCCATGACAATTTAATTTCATGCGAGATTTTCGAAATTTATACCCCTTAGGAGAAAAAAAAATCAGGAACGTTCTTAAATACGTTTTCCTCTAAAAAATGAAATACCTTAAAAAGATTTTGGAACAGCAAATTTACTTACGCCTTTTTGTAAAAGCAACGAAAATTCGGCAAGTAATTTCCAAATATTATACTTACTGTTATTAATTTGACTGACCCTGCCTCGACCTATCATCCAATTGAAACTAGCGGAAGACCAAGCTCATCAGAAGAATATCAACAAAGAACCTACGGCTACGTTTATACTCGACTGTTGAAGTCTCCGTACGTATTTGTGAATATTCATGGCTATCTGTGAATCCGGAAAAGTCGGCCAGTTGTCACAGCGAAGAGTAGCCCTGAGACGGCCAGGGCCATGGCCAGGCTGTAGTTTGTTCCTCCGTCTGAGGCCTCCCGCGCTTAAATACTTAGACACACTCACACACACACAGACCATCTACTCGAACAAAGCAAATAAAGAAATTGGGCAACCTTCGGAGTTTGCATGTGTCAGGAAAACGTGAAGACCTGTCTACGAGACGAAACACTCGTGCAAAAAAAGCGGGGGTAAACATTCGAATCGTTTTGTGTTTCGGACCCAGGCATTCGGCATGGCTCTGTTCTCTCCTAATTTGTCTGTTTTTCAGGACGTTTTCGAGCAAGGGCGTTTTTATTCATTCGCCTGCCCAAAGCAAAGCAAAGCAAAGCAAAGGTCCGAAGCGGACGAGAACGAGGATGGGTTGGCAAAAGACCCTATATTTCGGGATCTGATCTGATCCGTAACAACCGTGAAAAGGCAGGCTCCAACATTTCCATTATTTCTCCTCGTCTCTGACTTTCTCTCCCTTTAATTTATGCTTCGCCTTTTCTAGTTCATTGTTACCGTTTTCTTTCTGTTTTCAATCCCGCAGTATGGTGGAAACGATAAAGAGAGTGAGTGAGAGAGAGACAAAAAACCAACAGCAATAAAGAAAATATGTATATTTACGGTTTTTCTCTCTCATCGACAAGTCAATCTTCGCGGTTGGATTTTTTTCTTCTGAGATTTGTCAAAAGCACCGCGCAGTAATATGACGTTTCTCTTTTTCTGCCTCTCCCTCCCTCCTCTGACCATGACAATCCTTTTGAGAGAATGAACATTTCAACATTTTGACGACTTCCTACCGTAGGCCTTACAGACCCCTTCATCGTGGCCAACGTCACAACACAGCCGTCGTTAAATCGATTGGATATAGGAAGCAGTGTTGCCATTTACGGCGAAAATTATCCGAATTTTAAATTGAGTTAAATGAATAATTCGGATAAGTTCTGCCATGTATGGCAACATTGATTGGAAACGCGAAGCGTTGAGTTTTCGAGACATCTTTGATTTGCTTGGAACCAATTCGATTTATTGGAAGAGCGTTTTGACGTCACACAAAATCGCTCTTTGTTTCGACGCGGTGTTATCTTCGACGTATTACACGATTAAGTGTTGCACAGAATTTTCGGGTCTGCTTTTCCGCGTTTCAACCTCTGCTACTGCCAGTCCGTTTGCGAGGTCAGCTTTTTTTTTTCGTCCGGCCGTGTTATCTAATTCGGCCCCGACGTCGTAACTGCTTGTTTTAGAGTAGGAGTTTTTGAAGAAGGGGAGATAGTGCGTGGGCCACAGTGGGCAGAAATTTGAATTTGGCGGTCAAAAATCTCCTAATTAATATAATCACTTGAAATCTGAACTGATTTTATACTCTCTATGTACTTATTCCTGCTAGGTATAGACTCGAGTATCAGAAGTGGTTTAAGTGAGTAAAATTAAGTTCTGGAAGCTTTTAAACGATAAGTTTTGGCGATTTTAAGGATTTAATGACTTTTGACCGCCTATTAGTTAATTTCTTCCCATTGTGCCGGAAGTGGGCGCAAGCAGCGGGTAACTGGGCATACGCGATGTGCCTCGTTCGGTGTGGGTGTTTTTCGGTGATGGACACAATTTTCTGTTTCCCTCTTCTGTTTGTGTTTTTATATGTTCGCTTTGTTTTGTTTGGACGGATGCGTGAAGGAGTTGACTGCGGCCAAATTTGATTGGATTGGCTCAAGGTCGCGATTCGCGGGTTCTCATTGTTGTCGGATCGAAGGGGTTTTTTAAAAAAAAAAAAAAAAATGTTTTATTTTTATTTTTTTTATTATGAATAGCAGCTATAGATAATTAAAAGTACAAGGCATAATAGGTAATGAATACTACATTTCCATAGCAATCCCTTTCCACTATCCAATTTTTCACACAAAAAAATAAATAAATGAAAAAAAAAATAAAAAATAACTCCATCATGAACTGAGATACTCAAATAAAGGGATCAAATAAACCGCTAATTTCAGAAACCGGAGGAGTCTACAAAACTGAATTTCACATCAGGAACAAAAAAAAACTGTTTTAAAGTCAAATAGAGGTGGTTTGAAAAATTAAGGGGGGATAAAACAATTTTTCTATTTTTAGTCTAAGGTTCCCAAAAATTTCAAACGTTTGTGTTTTGTGTTATTTTGGGCCACAAAAAAAAATGTCGCTTAAGAATTTTGGTATTTTCTTAAGAATGACCCACAAAACATTAAGAGGTTTTTTTTATGACAACATTGCCCGCGCACAATTCAATCAGTTCGAAACTTGCGGCACAAAGAAGTCTTCGTATCCCGCTGCGGAAGTGATCTCAGGTGATAATTTAATCATTCCGTGGAGTTCAATTCGATTCGTCCCTCCTCGCATCCGCTCTTGTAATCTCCGCGGATTCTCCCGCAATCAGCTTGGATTGGCCCGGGCCCCCTTCAACCAGCTCGGTAATTGCCGTCACTCGAGAAAATCTGCGAAAATTAGTGTGTACTGCGCACCCATCGCAGAGGCGGCTCTTAACCATCTCCCCCCCCCCTCTTCATTTCTCTCCTCCCATTTGAACGGGTATGTCAGACAAAGACGGAGATCGAGGTTACAGTCAAGTGATGGCCCCTGCTCCTATCCTTTTCCAACACTAGTGTTCAAATGACTTGAGAGAGAGAGAGAGAGAGAGAGAGAGAGAGAGAGAGAGAGAGAGAGAGAGAGAGAGAGAGAGAGAGAGAGAGAGAGAGAGAGAGAGAGAGAGAGAGAGAGAGAGAGAGAGAGAGAGAGAGAGAGAGAGAGAGAGAGAGAGAGAGAGAGAGAGAGAGAGAGAGAGAGAGAGAGAGAGAGAGAGAGAGAGAGAGAGAGAGAGAGAGAGAAGGACGAAAGCAGACTCCAGGGCCTGCGCCGCACTCTCTTGCAAGTCGTTTCACGCTCTGTAATCATCTCGTTAGGTAGATTAATACAGGTAGATGCATAAACATATGGTGGATAAATACAGGTAGATGCATAAACATATGGTGGATAAATACAGGCATGTAATAAACCGACTTTCGTCACGAAGAAAGCAGTGATTGGTCAATTTACGAGGTCGATGTATGCGAGGACTCCATTCGATGGATGACTCCTCCGTTTGTCGGTTCACGATCGCTGATTGGTGATCGGTGATAAGCTCCCGAAAGAAGTATATGTCGCACATTCGGACAACGCTCCAAATAGGTTTTAATGCATCTATACCTGGATTAATCTACCTTATTTGCCACGTAGACAAGAGGTTTGCGTCGGGAAGGAGAAAATTGAAATAGCCTCTAACCTCGCCAAAGTCTCCCGCTACAGCGCAGAATAAGCTCGGAATGGTTAAAATGCCAACATTTGAACTTCAAGTAGGGAGAGACATCTTTTCTTGGCTCTAATGAACTCGAGAACTTTTTTTTTGTTTGTCCAAAGTTCAGTTCATATATTGCCATTTTGTATACATTGTGTACTCGTCCCGTGTTTCCGCTGACGCTGAAAAATTTCTCAGAAATTGAATCATTATTAAATGGTTAAAGTTAATTCCACAGTAACTTTGATGTTTGTCCAAGATTATAGATGCGAGTATTTTCGTGCATTATACTCATACAGTAAACAGAACTTTGGTCTTTCAGTTTAAATCATCGGTGAATTGAAAAATGTCATTAAGTATTCAAAAAGCAACGGGTCTGCCTAAATCACAACACTCACGCCAGTTTACCCTCAATTCTTCCAACATAACGTACTATAGAACATAATTTTCGTTCGAAAAGGCGCAATATTTGTTTCAGTTCGCGAGGAAGACCGAGGAATTGGATTGCCATGGTGACCGAAATCAACAACGCTGATATTCTCTATGCTACCCATTTATAGTCACGACGAATCTTCGCAGGCTCGGTATCACGCAGGCAGGGCAGGCAGACTTTAGAGCAAAGCAAAGCTCCTCGTCGAGCCAAGTCTTGGCGTCTGCGCTTGCACGGAACCGCCGCAAGCTCGTCGACCGGCGAGTGCGGGTGCGTGCATTCGCGTTCGTTCGCCAAGTCGAGCCGAAGCCGAGCTGGCTCCGAGCAAAAACCGTGAACTGATGACATTGAATTTTTTTTTTTTTTTTTTTTTTTTTTTTTTTTTTTTTTTTACTGTTCGTCTCCCCCCCCCCCTTGTCGCGTCGATCTGTGTCTATAAGCTCTCAAAAACGCGGCTCTCCCTCCGCCCTCGCGCCTTCTTAGCCGCCGCGCCGCTCTTGGGAGCCGCAGTGAGTTATCCTTAACCGTGTCGTGGATCAAGGTTTCGCTCTTCAAGATTCGTTCTCTGTGTCGGAGATTTTTCAAGATCGGCCGCTTCTTCGCGGTCGTCTCAACGTGCCCCCACCTCCGTTGCCAAACGTTCTCTTTTTTAATTTTATTTTGTATTTGCTGTAAACTTTGCTGGACTCAAACGAAGCGGTCCAATTTATAGTCTTCCACAGAATCATTCATGATGAAAAAAAACCAGAACGATGGCATTAGCGGGAACCAAAATACCTGATCTATAGGTAGGCAATACGCAACGCATCTGATGAATGTGTGAAACAGTCAAATGGTAATTTTTGTGTTGCGTATTGCATTTCTTCCTCAGGGTATGCAATGTGCCACACATCCGACACATGTGACGATTGGTAATTTTTGTGTTGCGTATTACATATTTGGGTCAGGGTATGCAATACGCATTGGGTACACAGAAAAACAAGTTGGTCAGTTTTCTTTGTGCCCCCTAGTATTTACAAGTATAGCGTCGCAAGTCCTGCAACAATGGTTCGACGCAACCCGCATTACACGTGAAAATAACGTCCTCTTTCCTGTTGCTATCTCGAAATCGAGAAAGGTTCGGGCAACACGAAATGCGGGTTGTGCCGAATCATCGACGGAGGACTTATGCAACCGCTTGTAAGTACCTGGTGTAAGTATAAAAATGGTACCTCTGCGTTTTCGGATTAAAATTCGAAACTTGCGGTAGTTATCTAATGGTTTGTCAGTTTTCTTTTTCTGAAATGCAACTTTTGAGACTGCTGAGAAAATAGGCAAAGGTTCTCAAAAACCTGTTATTATAGATTCTTCATTAAAATTTTTACTTTTTTTCTCTGGAGCTCCTCCTCCCCCCCCCCCTTTAGTGATACCAGCATTTTTTTTATTTTTTTTTTTTCATTAAGAAACTTTCAAAAGGCGGTTAAAGAAGGAACCTTGCGAATTTTAATGGGATTGACAAAGAAACCCCCTCCAATTTTGCAGCCCAGTACTTCAACGATTATGAGATCTGTCAGGAATTCGCGACTTCCGGAATCGTCACCGAAGTTTCGCCTCGGTCGTGGCCATGTGTTGATGCGGTAATGACTGTCACGGGTCACGGGATTAAATAGATAGCCTATTAGCCATTGTCGAATGTTTCTCGCGGTTATGTCCATGTCCCCCTAAATCTGGATTGCTGGTGGAAGCAAAATGCTTTGTTGACACCGTGAATTTGCTCTGAAACTAAAACGAAATAGCTCGCATCATTGTTTTCCCTCTTCCCTCTTTTTTTTTTTTTTTTTTTTTCTTTTTTTTTCCCGACAACAATTATTGATTGTGCTGAATGCGGGTCCGTAGCACAAATTCCCCTCTTTGTCGTATATACCAGGGCCTCATATCACACAGGTGATTATAACAGTGTTGCCAAATCTGGCCGGATTACTCAAATTTTACTTTGAGTCAAATGGGGAAATGCATAAAAAATTGCGCGAAACGGCCGCCCTGGATTGTAAGTATACATTTGGGGGACTCGAACAGTTTCCTGCCAAAGTTTTAAGTGTTGAATTCCGCGCTGTTGCCACTAATACTGGGGCCCATTGATTCGAGTAGTAAACATATCGACCGTTTTGTAGTAAACCGGTTTTTTCGATTCATCCATATACGAAGAAGAAGAAAAATTAGTCATGAGAACTGAGGTTTGGTTAATGTTGAGAAGTTCGGTCGCAGTAATCGGAGTTGTACGAGTAGGTTTTGAGCATTGAAGTTCAGTTAGGAGAACCGATGACTTCGGTAAGTACGGCACAAATTTCGTCCCTACTGAAAACTTTGGTACTCCTATTTTAAGTTTGATACTCACAACCGACATTTTCGATTACGGCAACTGAATACTTCGGCGTTCAGTTGTTTTGCTCCGAGTAGATCAATTGGTGTCTCAATTCATCGATAGATCAATCGATTTACTAAATCGATATTTTTCTGAAGTTTCAGGGAAACTTGAGTATAAAATACAAACTTTTTTATGGAATCTGCAAAATTTGTTTTCGAAATAATTCTCAAACTGTGGAGTCATTTTTCCGAAGAATTGACTTGATACGTATGTAGTTAAAGCAGTCAGAAGTCCTAAACATAGATATTGTTCTCAATTTAAGTCACTGAATCCCTGAGAAATCGATACCTTTGCCTAAGATATTGTTCTCAATTTAAGTCACTGAATCCCTGAGAAATCGATACCTTTGCCTAGGTTCAAATGGCATAGAGATATGGTTGCCGAATAGGTAGAGCCGCCACTGATATACACTTAAGACACAGTTAAGCTTTGCTGTCTCTATACAAAAAAAAAATTCAGCGTGTCTGTTATTTAAATAACAAGTACCAATACCACAAGAAAATGTTCATTCCTGTCTTAAATCTCCAAAAGAGAAGCTTGCAATTTGACAACAGCTATTATCCTCCATTTAAGTCTGTATAAAATATTCGATACTTATGTATAAACAATCGCTTCCAGAAGAAAAACTATTATTTTCCATTACTTGGAATGGATTGAAACCACTATTTCCGAATTGAACACTGAAAGATTTGTAGCTTTCTGAACGTGAGCCGTACAATTATTTGATTTGTTTGGCAGTCAATTGTAAACTTACTCGTGTTCTTTTCCTTGTCTACAGTTCACTTACGTGTACTCTTACCTAACTTGTATCGAGAGGGGCAAATTAGACCACTTTAGATGATGACTGTAAAAATATGACCTTGTTTTGCTATTATTGCGTTGGGCCTCCATAATTTGTGACCTACACCTTGATTTCAGTCACTCCCCCCCTTGTCGTATATCACCTCAAACTCTTATCTATTCATCTTCATATTATCAAATCTCATAGCAAAGAAGTCTTGCAGCAACAGTAATAGTTCTTGGTGCGGCCTCACTTGCTGAAAACGCTGAGCACCAACGCACTTGTGGCACTGTGACGACAAGGTTAATTTTTCTGATCATATAATAGTTCCTCTTAAGGAGGGCGAAAGAACACTTTTGGTGTACTCTCCAATGGCGTATCCAAGGGGGAGGGGGTACGCCGTCCCAGAAACCATTATAATTTCGATTTTCATCAACAGAAAATAGCCCCAAATTATTTCATACAACCCATTATATTCCAAACCGGCCATTATGAGCGAATCCAGGAATTCATGTCGGCCTTTCTCCGGCCGCATTTAAACGCACGTGTTAGAAAAGGATGGAAGGAGGCCCTCCGTGCGAGGGGCCATCTCATGACGCTCTGACTTTGATTTTAGCCCCACTGTCAATCCTTATCTAATACATGCGTTCAAATGGCCAGAGAGAGAAAATCTCCAATACCCGAGGATTTAGTTTTCCTTCCAAGGGGGATTCTACTTTTGAAATCTTATTTATCTTATACTACAAAGCTGACGTTTTTGCGTTCATTGAATGGCATTTTTAAAATCACCGAAGACTCCACCGATTGACCAAAATATTACTCAGCTCAATTTCAGGGCCTGACTTTAATGCACAAAAAGACTCAGATCTGTGATCATTGCTCTAAGAGTGAAGTCTCTGTTTGATGGTTTTAAAAACTTTGCGAATTTTTTTTTCAATATTGATAATAGGACGATAATTCCCCATCCGATTGAGCAGAGATTACTGCCGTGAGTTTTTTCGTGCATTACTGCAATGCCCAAAAAAATACTCTGGTGCAATGCACCGCTTGATCTAACGATTCGCTGCAAATAACTGCTATACGCAATGAATCGTTTGGTCAACCGGTAGAAATCATCGGTGATTTGAAAAGTTTCATTACATATATACGAAACGGCAGTTTTGTTGTATAAAGGGGACGCAGCTTTTTCCGTAGCAACGCTGGTCTTCCGTTCGTGCACATGCAGAGCAGCCGATTTGCGTAGATTTAACGGCATTTTGAAATTCACCGAAGATTCCACCGGTTGAGAAAAGATTACAGAGTTTAGTTCAGTGTATAGCTGTAATGCAATAAAACACTCTGATCTGTAACATTTTCTCAATCGGTAGAAACGCCGTTAATTAATTAAAATATCCGCAAGTTATCAAAGTTATTGACGACTCCACCGGTTGAGAAAAGATGGGAGACGCTAGTATTTTTGTACATTACAGTCATACACTGAACTAAACTCTGTAATCTTTTCTCAAACGGTGGAATCTTCGGTGAATCCCAAAATGCCATTAAATCTACGCAAATCGGCAGCTCTGTGCACATGGGCTGCTCAAAATTCAGACGTCGCGCGTCGGATCAGAGACTATGATCGTGAGCCGCTGAGCAGAAACGGCCGGCCGAACAACAAAACCGCCGAGCCGAGCGGAGCCGCTGCGCCGAGTCAGGACTCTCAGGAGTCAGGATAACTGGTTTGTTAAACTTGAACGACTAACTCCGTCCGACTCCGCAAGCAACGAAGGCGAAGCCGAAGCTACGAAGCACTCAGCCAGCCTGCCATTCCTAACAGTGGATTGAAAACTTTGTGTATTCTGGACA
Organism: Trialeurodes vaporariorum; assembly: GCA_011764245.1. Classification (NCBI taxonomy): domain Eukaryota; kingdom Metazoa; phylum Arthropoda; class Insecta; order Hemiptera; family Aleyrodidae; genus Trialeurodes; species Trialeurodes vaporariorum. The sequence continues at coordinate 21,193,540 of VMOF01000220.1, forward strand.
TCGTTGCAGCCAGTGGCGGATCCAGAAAATTTTTCTGGGGGGGACGCCTGTGAAATTTTGAAGTTTGAAGAGTTGGTGGAGGCAACTTCGGGCTATTTTCTATTGAAAATGGCAAAATTTAAGGCTTCTTAGAAGGGCGTGCCCCCCCCACCCTCCCCCCCTCCCCCTCGTGGATCCGCCACTGGTTGCAGCGTGATATCACAAACGGTGTTTTGACTTGACAAACTGTTAATACTGTGTCGTAGAGCGCCTTCAATTAAATGAATAGGCAAAATTAACACCGCAGAGTAGGAATATTCAACTACCAACGCGTTAGCGTGGTGTGGTTTATTTCTTGTGGTAACCTGGACGTGGAAGCGCTAAGTGTGTCTCTCTCTATGAAATAAATCGACTAGTGCTTTGGTAAAAGGGTGGATTAAACAGAGGGTGTGCTCAAGCTCAGAAATCCTGATTTCAAAGTGTTACTGTGTGACATTATCAGAGGTGATAAGTAGGGTGTCTTATTCACCCGACGATTGGACAACGCTCTAATATTTGTTAGCTAAATAAGATAACCCAAATGTTACTATTCAAAATCTCACTCAGAAACACTTTGAAATCAGGATTTTTGAGGATGAGCGCACCCTTTCTCTAAAAGTACTCCTCAATTACGACATTTTACTTGGTAATGTAAGAACTTAACTATTCTTAAATGTTTGGTTATAACTGGTATACAGTCTGGCGTTTTCGAGGGACGTAACAGAAAAAATGAGCCCCGATCCACCAAGAGATGAAATAAAGGTATTTAAGGTCTCTAAGCTTAATCTTTAACTCATATCAGGGGTGGTTCGAACTCAACGTTTGTTTAGGCTGGCATCAATGATCTCTTGTTCCGTTTCGGAGGCGCCATCGTACTCGAAAAAAGGAGGAGCGGAAAATGAGGATTACCTAGACGCAACTATCGGGAAGAGATCCGATGTCTGTAATGTCTTTGATTCTGACCGTCTGGTCGTGAGAAAAAAAAAAGTAACCAAAATGGGAATTAATGAATCACCAGACTCGTATAACTGCGCCGAAACAACCTATCTGACAACGCGGCACTTTGCGTATTAAAACACATGAAAGAGATTGAACTTTTCCTTCTAAATTTACCCCCTTTTAACCCTTTCTTGGACAGTGGTACACATGTGTACCATTTTTTGTAACATGTGATTTAATGTAATTTAAATGGACATTTTTCAAAAAGTTGTGTGACCCATGAAAGTTCATAAAAAAGTGTCCTCTTTCGAACGGTCTAAATAAATCTCAAAAAAACTCAAATCCCAAAATGCGTGCATGAAAGGGTTAAAGATACTGAAGCCGTTATTAACCTAAAAATAATTCCGTTTGACAAATGCACAATAGCTTTAAGGGCTCAACGTACCGAAAGAAGTATAAGAAAAGTAATCTCAGCGCAAAACTTTATCTCAAAGGAAAAAATATAAAGTATTCTTGTCCATATAAACCTCTATTTTGTCCATACTGTGAGCCGCTTGGATCTGTACCCCTCCCCTCACCGTGTGTGCATCTCGACCTGTGTGTCCTTGAACGTTCCGACTTATAACATCATGCGTGAACTTTTAACGCTGAAACCCTTTCCCCCTCTCAGTCTTAAACTCGACGCCAAACTGTTCTCCTCCCGAAATATTTGCTGCTACAATTTCACGGTCACTCGATAATTCTCTCGCATTTAAATTGTATAAAATTGAGTCACCTAACGTTACTTGTGTCCTCTGATTTATTTTATGGCTCATTGTTAAGGTCCAGACTTGTTTAACCTCAAAGGAACAGCCAAGGCTCTAATGCTTCTTTTCGCAGAGCTGCCACTTTGTGCGTATATTTTATGAAATTTTTCAATTTACCGATGGTTCCACCCGTTAACCAAAAGATTACACAGTTTGATTAACAGAAAATATTGTAATCTGTAGTTTTTTTCTCAACTAGCGGTGTCTCCCCCCCACCCGTCACTGATTGAAAAAAATTGCAGATATTCTGGCAGATATACCTTGCAGATATCCCTCCTCCTTATTAATATTTATCAACCTTTGTTCCGAACTGATTAATTTATCACTAGTTAATTTATTTGTCAAATTATCACTAATTAATGTTTCTCCTGTTTTATTTGTTTCAGGTGAGTTTCCGTTTTGTTTTTATTTGAGAAATCTGGACTCGGTGAGTTTAGTTCTCACATTTTCGACTTGAGATATCATCGACTGAAACATCGTTAGCGTTAATGTCCCTTCAATTTCTTGGAAATGATCGAACTTTGGTTGTACAATGAACAAAGTTATAATAACGTCGACACGCAACATCGACAACCACATCGTCGACAAAAATTCGATGTCGACGTCACGAAATCGAGACACCCACCGGGCTCAAAAAATAACGTCAACACCGAATTTTTGTCGACGTTGTGGTTGTCGACGTTATCAGTACCCTCCATAATAATAATAATCATAATATTGATACAAAAAATCAATGTCGACGCGTTCGTTTGTAATTTATATGTTATTAATTGGTCACTCTAGTGCACGGAAAAAAAACTTTGGTGAAAATAACCATACGGATACCTGATTTTGGCACCTGCTACATGTTATGGTAATGTTAACCAGGAGTATACTATGTTTTGACTAGGTACTAGGTGATGTGACCTGATTGTATGTCGACTTTACTCAAAGTATCGGTAAATGTACCATACTTCTGGTCAAGTTTACCATTACATCTAGCAGGTGCCAAAATCAGGTATCCGTATGGTTATTTTCACTAATCTTTTTTTTCCGTGTGAAGATGCAATATTGACGATAGCTGAAACCGGATCAAAAAAACAATAATCAAAGATGCGAAGTGAGGGATGGAAAGAAATAAAGAGAGGGGGGGAGAGAGAGAGAGAGACAGAGTGGGATAGAGAGAATTGGGTGATAGGTGAAAAAGTTACGTTTGAGGGCGGCGAGGTGGAAGTGGCAGCGGTGGCGCCCCCCCCCCCCCCCCCCCTCCCCTTCGCGCCTCTTACTACTCCACAGCGGAGTGCAGGTCTATCGGACACGAAGTGCATGGCCACCACAAGAACGCGCCGGTGACTTGATTGGTGGAGTAGAATTAAAAGTCAAAGTCAATGCTATAACGCAGGACACAGGTTCACCTCCCCTCCCCCATTTCCAATCGCCCTTAACAACCTCTCCCCCCCCCCAATCCTGTTGGCAGAGGAACGAGCAACTGCGCGCGCGCGCGGTCCGATGAAGTGAGCACAAGGCGAAGGTAGTGGCGTTTGCGGGGTGGAGGGTGGGTGGGGAGGTAAACCTAGAATTGAAATTAGTGTTACATCACAAAGCGACCATCAGAGGAGCTGGAGGAGCTGCATGACGAAAGAGCTCGACCGGAACGAGGAATGAACCGGTTCCGATGGTGTTCGTCCTCCTCCGTTCCGTCGCGACGTCCACGGTCCGGTCCGCGCGGTCCATTCCAATCTTACAAGAGCTTCAGAGGAGGAGGACTCCTCATCTAATACCCTCTCCTTTCATTCCTCCAACGACCAGCAACCAGTATCCAAGTCTTAATACAAAAAACTGGTTTTGCCCACCACGCCACGCCACGCTAAGTTAAAGAGCCGCGCGCTGCTCGCTATGCAGTAAAAGCCACGCTGCATCAAACACACTAACACAAATGTATAACCAGATACCTTCAAGCAAACCAGGGTTAGCTCACGAACACATGGACCACGCACACGGAGCGCAGGGAGAGACGAAGAAGGAACGTGGAGTGGAGCACGATCTTTCGTTACAGACTCTCCTCCTTGTTCAATGACTGTTGTTGTTGTTATGATAATCATAGACGTAGCCAGGAATTTGTCTTTTTCTATCTCTTTCTCTCTGCCCATTAGATCGCATGTGTTAGAAAAGGATGGAATGGAGGGGCTGTCACGTGACTCCAACCCCTATTCCTGTCCTTTTCTAAGGAGCATGCAATGAAATGGGCAAAGAGAGAGAGAGAGAGAGAGATGAAGACAAACTCCTGGCTATGATGATAATCATATGGAGGAGGTGAGCCCTGAATACTGGATACAGAGAGAGAGAGAGAGAGAGAGAGAGAGAGAGAGAGAGAGAGAGAGAGAGAGAGAGAGAGAGAGGGACTAGGGACTTGGGACTGGATACTGGAGTCAGCACTCGCTCTTTTTCCTCCGTCCCATCTTAATCGGGAGGCTACGGTGAGCCGATGCGATGGTACGTTGCCATGGAGACCAAGAAAAATCCAATCACGATACTCTAATTATCGATCGGGGCCCCCGGTCAATTAGCCGCGAGAGAGGAGATATCCCCTCCCCCCTCCCCTCCAGCCCAGATACAACAAAGCGCGGAGGTGATCCCGCGGAGGAGCTCGATTTAATCAGTTCAGCACTCCTGATCCACAATCCATTCGCTGATCAAGGTTGCCGGATGTTTGTTTTTTGGAGGTATCGGTGGGTTGCGGAGGGGGGGGGGGGGTAACTTTAAGACGGATTGAATGTTTTAGCAGTGTTATCCTGAAAGGGGAACCTCAGAGAAAACGGTCGGTCCAATGCGTCTGTTGCAAACTTTTGCTACAGCAATGAAAAGTGTTTATTCCAATGTGAAATCGTCTGAAAAGTCCATTGGTGGCATTATAAAGTCATGAAATACAATATTAAACTCACAAGAGGCGTTTATTGAAATCCAAGATGGCGGCAAAATATTGAGGAATCTGAATGCATGCACCGTGATCATCCAAGGATTGCCAACTTTGACAACCTCACTGGAGGTAGAGGTTATGTGTTTGTTTACGTTGTGATTGATTGTGATATGGATATTGTCAGGTTGGCTATCCTTGAATGTTCATGGTGCATGCATACAGATTGCTCGATATTTTGCCGCCATTTTGGATTTCATTAAACGCCTCTTGTGAGTTTATTATTGCATTTCATGGCTTTCTGATGCCACCATTGGACTTTTCAGGCGATTTTACATTAGATTGTACACTATATAGCGCTGTAGCAAAAGTTTGCAACAAACCCATTGTCAACTTGGAAGATTGGTCTGATACTCATTAGTCTGATCTAAGAAGACTTACGTCCGGAGGCAAGTCAAATGGGTTCATTTCTGTTCGGAGGCTCAGGCAAATCTTCCTCAGTCAACCGCGGTTGCCTTATAACTGTTGAGTGGTGAGGTCTGTCGCAAACTTCAGTCAAAGGTTGCCTATGACTGTTGAGTGGTGAGGTCTGTTGCAAACTTTTGCTAATCTTGCTGGTTAACAGACTGACTATTTCTGATTCGGGAAGAACATAGTAGGTGTCACGTCGGTGTGTTCACTCCTGGAAATCAGCATTATACCTTATAGAATCAGGATTACTACTTATGAGCTCTTGGTGCTTACAGCAAGTCCATTCTGCCCGAATCAACACAATTAATTCATGAAAGAGCTGAAGCGAATGATCCGGCGGTTGCTTTGTTTCAGTGGCGAAGCGTGCTATTTGGCAACATGGCATTTTGTCCATTTGAACCCATATAGTAGGTTGAATCCGTTGGTCATCGGTAATTCCTAAATAGTTCGATATTTTTCATGAGGTTTAATGAGCCAAATGCAACTTTGCTAGATTACTCGCTTCGCCACTGCTTTGTTTCGAACCAAGCGGTATAAAGATAGAAATATACGTTGTCCTCTGATCTTTGGTGAGACATCGAGTAAAATTAATCTTCATCGATGGAATTTCCCTGCGAAGATTTGGCAACAGTGCCACTGATATGACTTACACGGTTCGCGTACCGCGACTTATTGCAGCCGGGCGGCGCACAGCCGGCAGAAGTTTTCAATTTTCCGGCCGAAAAAGCCACATTAAATATAATAATTATTATCATTATGAAGCTGCATTGATTTTAGACTCTCTGAGTACATTTTTCAGCTAGAACCATTCCAGTGAGTAAATTTTAATCATTGAAGTTTCAAAAAGACAAGTGTAGGTCATTTTTTAATTTTCTGATTTTTGACGGCCGAATCGGTAATTCATACCCACTGTACAACTGTACGAGAGGCTCCTTCCACGCGAGAGAAAAACTGGGTTGGTTATACATGCGCGCTCTTTGCAAAACTACTCCAGGACTCCCGGGGGGTGGTGGCTCGGGCAAGTGTTGGGTGGGGGGTTGGAAATAGAAGGAAGGAAAATCGTTCGAAAGAGGCACATGCCATTTTAATTACGTTCACTGCACCGGGGGTACACAGCGGACGGGACGCGCAAATAGTGTTTACCAATTACCGCGTATAAGAGCAAGCTACGTGTTATGAGCCAGAGTTTGCTGGAAATGGGGGGGGGGGGGGGGGGCTATTCTACCCGCGGGAGAAGAAGAAAACTGGACACGACGACGATATACATATACATGGTTACTGGTTATGTAATCGATACTGCAAGTTTATTCTGTTGCATAGCTCCGGGTCGAGCGGGTTCTTCACTTCAAATTGCATAAGCCTTTTCCTATTTTATTTTATACATGCGGCATATCTATATCTATATAGTCTGTATCTACACGGTCGAAAGATGAGCCTGAGACAGATATACGAGATACGGTCTGCGACTGGATCTCATTCTTGTGGTCGGTAAAGTTTCGATGGACATAGATAGATCGAAATAAATCCGATCCGAGATTGGACGAAAAGCTCAAAGATTGCTACGGCGCACAGTGGAGCTCAATGACTTCAAAATGTGTGAATTCGTCCATTTTTGGGAGCTTAAATGGAGTCAAATAACGTAGATCTTGCAAGAAATCGTCTACTCTAAAATGCGTTTGTAAAGCAAAAATGTAACAAAATTTCACGTCTGAAAAATCCATGTTTCGACTAGTGTGCGGCAGAGACAAGGGTGGACTCAGGAGTTTACCTTTTGTTCTGAATTGAAGAAGAGCTACGACGTAAAATCGGACCCCGATTTATGGCAAGGCTGCCGTTAGCTATAGAGGTGGTTTTTTTTAAGAGGTGGTTTCAGAAATGTAGGGGCGCACCCAGACCGACAATCTTTGGAATTTTTCAGCATTATTTCTTTTGTTTCATAATAAAAATGAATTTGAGCGTTGGCTTTTCATTGAGGAACCCTTTAAAATTATAAGTTCAAAGTCAAAGAGACAAGTTTTGTTTAGTTTTGAAGAAATGAAAATTGAAAAGTCGCCGAAGATTATGGTCAAGGTGCGCCTACACTTCTGAAACGAGCTCTAATCTTAAGTGAAAAGTTTGTAACTCACCGATGATTCCACCGGTTGACGAAAATATGTTACAGTTTAGTTCGGCAGAGTGACTACAAACCTCGGAATCGGAAATCCTTCGATCTGCAATCTTTTTCAATCGATGCATTCATCGTTGTCATTGATTCCGCCATCAGGATCTCAGCCGTCTCTCTCATTTCCCCTAGGCTGGTTTTAACCCATGAAAAAGATCGAATTATCAGAATTGTTGTTAGCCACCTGTTTGCCAAGTCCATTGGTTATTCGGTTAACTTCCTCGAATTCGACCTATTCCATGGGTTTAAACGGACCTAGCCTGACGATGCCAAATCGCAAAATACGCCGCTGGACTTGCATGCATGACCCAAGGTTTTAAAAGCCGCGCAGATGAGGGTTATTGCACCACGGACCGCTGCGTATAGGTCATCAAAACAGGATTACAATACGGGCCCGCATGATTGGAGCATCCAATTATAATAAACCCCGCTTCCAGTTCTTTTTTGCTCGTGATTAAGATAAAAATGAACGCCAGGTGAATATGACTCCTTCAGAAAACGGAGCGGTGTCAACGATTTGGTCACAATAAAATTCGTGTTCCATCAGACTTGGAGAAAAAAATTAATTTCCTATGCTCCTTGCAAAATAGGGGCAAAAGAAGGAGGCAGGGCTGTCGTTCCGTGTATATTTATGGCATTTTTTCCATTCTCCGATGATTCCTCACGTTGAGAAAAGATTACACAGTTTAGTTCAGTTTATGAGTGTAATGCGCGAAAACACTCGCATGTGCGAATCTTTTCTCAACCGGTGAAGTCGTCGATGACTTTGAAAAAAACCTACGGATATTTATTTCAATACTTTAACGGCGATTGCACCTGTTGCGAGAAAAAGATTTGGTGCTAGTACTAACGGGCATTACAGTCATGAACTGAACTGAAAAGTGTAATCTTTTCTCAACCGGTGAATTCATCGATGAAATTGAAATACGTCATTAACATGTACACGAATGGCAGCACTGAAAAAAGGTAACCCAAGAACAATATTGTAAGCTTATACCACGTCGATGAAGATTCGCTAGTGCGTTCAAACATTATCCTAAAATTAAGTTCAAAAAGAGCTCGATACTTTTAGGGGAAAGAACCACATTATTTTTATTTTCTTTATCTTGACCCTAGTTTCTCATTAATTAAACACGTGGCAGCGAAAAGAGCCCGATCGGCGGCAGTGCTGCCAAATTTGTCAAAAGTATGCACATTTCTCACTAAATTTTTATATTTTCCACCAAATCTGGCAGCTTTGATCGGCTCTTCTTTCCTGTTGTTCAATTAATTGCAGCTTCGTCGGTAAATAACGGTAATTTTTACGTATTCTCTCGGCATTGATAGCACTCTTACCCCTGAAATGGAACACGCCCAATCCAGACATTTGCGAAAGCCGTCCTCGAAATAATCTTTAAATATCTTAAATTCTTTAAACAAGTCGACCCACCATTTCGGTATTACGCCCGTTCAATTTCGTTCGTTTTTCATTGTCGTGGCTTTGAAAGAATCATTTTATTACATTTTAGATCATTTATGGTGCCTAACGCTTAAATGGAGATTGTAAAGCAGATATGCAACACGCTTTTCAATAAACAGGCACCTCATGGCAACCATGTTCGTTGCCATTTGAACCAAAACAAAAGCATCGATTTCTCAGGGATTAGGTGAATCGCCTGAAGATTGATTATTTTACGCAGGTTAAATGGAGGGAACCCGTTGTTGCCACATTGCACGAACCGCAACTGTGTGATTTGAGAGAGATCGAAAAGAAGTAGTCACGAACCATCGTTAATGACCTTTTAAGCAAAATTAAAACTTTCCAGTGATATTTCTTTTACATTACTTGTTGAAAAAGTTTTGTGTGATTAAAACTGGTCTTGAAAGCTTATATACAACTTGATGAGAAATTTACTTTCTGACTTTTGGCCACCTTTTGACGATCTGAGACCATATTAATACGCAGAGAGGATGTTTTGGGCTAAGATTGATTTTACTATCTCTTTAGACTGGACTTAAGGCGAATTATTGGGGCGCAAATCCGCTATGAATGGTGGACAAATCTCACCCTGCGTAAATTAGAAACGCAACTAATAACAAGCAGGTCGATTGCCGAGAAATATTGCCGAAAATACGCTCTCTATACACTTCTACAAACAATCTGTTGCCAAGAAATCAACGCTTGCTCGCTCTTTATTGGATGTAGGTAAATATTCCTACTCCGCTGTGTCAATTTTGCATACCCACCTAATTGAAGGCGCTTGACTCTAACTGAATGCAGCTTTTTATAATCAATGCACTAACTACATCGCTTACTTAACCTTTCTGATGCGAGGGCCCTCATAGCACAGGACGGACGGTTCCTTTCCTTTAAACTCTCCTCAGAAAGCAACCAATCAGAAGTGAGGATTCGCAGCTTTCGCCCGACTTAACTGAACATCGAGGACCGTTTGTACCGTTCCTGTAATCGGCTCACTGATAGAATTTAAAGCTAGCTTGCTCGAATTTTGTATATAGATAAATATTCCTACTTTGGCGTGTTCGTTTTGCCTATACCTCTAATTGAAGACGCTTTATGAAATAAGTACACTATTTTGCACCTGACAATCGTTTAAAGTTGATTTTACTACCAACGAGGCATTGCAATTATGTGAGGTCGGCAGGTCAAATTACGAAAATGAATGGACTCGGGCATTGGCGGATCCAGGATTTCATCTTTCTCTCTCTGCTCCTATTAGAACAGGTGTGCTAGAAAAGGGCAGATTAGGGGCAGTCATGTGATTTTCGCCGTGTCCTCTTTCCTTCTCTAACACATGCGTTCAAATCACCTGGGAGAGAGAGAGGGGGGGCACCTGCAGATTTACTGGCAACACTGACTAAATGGTTTGTGCCAAATTTGGCAACTTTGAGCCAAGAGACCTCGTCCTTTATTTGAGAAGGGTGACGGCGCGTCTTTTTCAAAGACGTCTGAACGTTTCGAGTCATGATCAATACCACTCGCCGCCAACGAGTCATTCTGAAAAAAGTTGAGGAATAAATTTCACCTCTTAGATGGTTGATGGTTCCTATATTATATCGTGCAGCAATTTGGATGGTTCATTCTGAACAAGACTTTTCGGTATTCTATGACAGTCATAAGGTTAATAATATTCACGAATACGTGCGGTTATTTTTTAACCATCGAAATCGCTATGTTCCTAGTAGGAGCTATTGGGGTAGGTTTTACTACAGCATAACGCAATAACGCGAAACAAATTTTCCTGGAGTGGGGGGGGGGGCTCAAAATTTTCTAGAGAGGGTCAAGTACTCTCCTGGCCTCCCGCTGGTTACGGATCTGATCCACGCATTGACATCAAAATGCGTGGGTATAGATCATCTTCCGCAACTTCATAGTGCATGATGAGGGTCATTTTCTTTGATGAAGTAAAAATAAATGTACCTATGGATCAAAATAAAAATGACACTGAAAGTAAAAATGCAAATGAAAATGAAAATGAAAATGAAAAGACAACAAAAATTATGGAAGAAATCTAATGCATTACTGAAAGAGAAAATTTGAGGTTTTCAATCGAACTTTTTTGCCCTTGAATATAGTTCGGTTCAATGATATGACTAGGTACTATTGGAGTGTAAACATTCCTGACTGGAATGTGAACTGAAACCAGCCCCTACCGTTCTCAGAGCCTCTAGTTTCCTCAGTCTAGTTTCGCTCGCGTTTTCTACCGGAAAAGCGTGGCTGGTTGTCGGCTGGAAACGTCAGGAATAACGTCATAGAATCGTTATCCGCGCTCAATCCGGTTTTCGGTCTTCGCATATGTTTCTATTGCAACATGCATAAATGAGCAAGTTAAAGAAAGTAAGAGTTCAATATTCTTTCCAAGCCTATTTTGACCTTGAAAATTAAAAAGGAAATTTTGAAGTTATTCTTATTCTTTTGTAATCTTACTAGAATCGCGCTCTATCTCGACTCACGTAGCATGAAGCGGCACTAGTCTAGCGAATGAATTAATCGGTTTTGACTCAGAGGCCCCCACATCAAGTACATTTTAACGCAAGAGCCCTGTAATACATTACGAAACATTAACTGCAGAGCTCTCGTTAGATAGCGCGTGCTTATGTACTTATTGCAGAAAACTATTTAAATATAATCAAAGCTGTGTATTCTTGCATACATATCCAAGGATTAATTTTAAGGGGGCATTATAAAATTGTCAACTATAAAAGAATTTTTACTTTCTCGTTTCTCACTCGCGGTTTCCGGCTTACCAAATGAAATTTTAAGTAGACAAATCATTTTTAATTCGTCGTTAACCTTACATTTTTTTTTTTCAATGTAACAGTATAATATTTCAGAAATGCTCGAAATTTCATTTTGAAGAGTATGAAATTGAATAAATGTTAGTGGAGAACCGAAAAACCCCCAAACCCCTTCCTGCGGGCCGATCCTTGAAATTCACGACTTTTGGGTAGACTAGAGTATACTAGATAAACACGAGTATTATCGAGGCAGCCATTTTGGGAGATACCTTAACTACGGGATCATACGAGCAGAGAATGTAAAAACATATATAGATATACAATTCCCCTACAAATCCGCCATCTTGGGAGAAAACTTCACCGCCATAAGGAGAATGGAGAAAATACTCGTTATATTTAGTCTACTCTAGGGTAGACTGGATAAGATGGAAAACGGTTTATCGGTGGAGACGGGCACGTGGTTGCCCAGTCTAATCAAAAAACGGAATGGATTAGATAAGTTATCGGGTACCCCAAACTGCCGATAATTATCTAATCCATTCCGTATTTTGATTAGACTGGGCAACCACGTGACGTCTCCACCAATCACCGTTTTCCATTCTTTTTTTCCAGTCTACCCAAAAGTCGTAATTTCAAGGATCGGCCCGCTGACTTCGTTCCGAGGTAATGTCTTCTCTACATAACAATTTACTTGACTATGAACTCGTCTTTTATTTACAAAATGCGTGGAGCTGAGTCAATTTCGATGTATCGATTATATCGATCGACTCATCCACACCTTGCTCTTGCTTTCGTGTCTAATCGTCCGTCGTCCACCCTTCTTACGTCAGCTGAATTGAGCGGTTTCCTTATAAAAGAACTCTGCATTCCTCTGCTCAGCTCATTCCCATCAACATCAATTTCGTTCGTTCGTATACACTCTTTGCTGTGCTCTAGTAAGTTACCTCTTCGTCACTGTGAGTTTGTGTAAGTGTGTGTGTCTGTGTGTGTGTGTTTGCCGTCGCGTCGGCGTGTCGTAACTTCTGGACGCGTCTCGAAGACGGACGTCACAATTCGGATTCCGACGCGTAAAAGGATGCCGCTCATGCGCATCTCACAATCAGCTTAAGTTGCCTTGCACCGTTCACTGGAACTTGGCTGTTGTGCTTGCATTGTGTGAGCGGAACTCGGCTCCTACAGTTTGCCTCCTTCCCCGTCGGAATTTCCGACATTTTTTTTTCTCAACCAATTAACCCTGAGAAGAGAAGCCCTCAAGTTCATAATCGGGATGGGACTGGTTATTTTCCTCCGTTTGACGAAGGTGGAGTGTGTGAGTGTGTGTGTGTGCAAATAATCGGTTCGGGTAACTGTGTGAACCATTAAAACAGTTTTCCTCAGAGAAGTAGCTATCTTATGGCTTTTCCTACCGTGTGACGGTTCCAGAACTCGGAAAATGTTTTTTACGTCTTAATTCTTCCTCTCATAGCTTGAACTGCGAGAGGGTGCAACAGTAATATCTAACTGTTTTCAGCTTGCTGAAGAAGGATTCTGTGATGACTGGTTGAAACATAACCTTTAAAGCAGCTGTTTGTTGCAGCGAAGATTATAGAAATTTTTCGGGAATCTGTATGCACTGGATTAACGTTTCTGCGCCATTATAGCGCTCCGGTGAGTTCTAGAACTCTACTTTAAAACAAACGACCCCCTCTCAGATGTCGTCCGCATCTGACGTTTCATTTTCGAACTTTCGTGCGCGTCTTAGAGGTCCCTTGTAGCTTAATAGCCCAATAAGGACTACTCTTTTTGGACTTTAGTGGTCAGAGGGGAAGTGGAAGGCCTGTAATGTTTGATATGTCTTAACAGTTTTGGTTTTATACTCAACGAACGAAGCAAATACTTGATAACCGCCTTTTGTTTTTAACGAGTGGAAATTTTAAACCAAAAGGGAACTTGCAACCTTAAAATCCGAACGACTGTGTCTGTGATCGAACAAAAAGCGGCCCCAAAACTGTGATGGTAAATTTTGGTATTATCAAATTATGAACAATACTAGAAAACCCATTTTGATTTAACAGGGGAAACCTTAAAACCAAGACGAACACTAACCTTAAAGTTTTCCACGCAATGGTCTGTGAAACGACTAAAATGCGGAAAAATTGATGGAAAATTTTTCAATTCCCCCCACTTAAAAATTTTTAGCCATTTTGCCATCGCAGAAACCCTTGCAAAACAAATAATGTACATCCATAAATTTACAGGAAAGTATTTTAATTGAGCTATGAAAAATCCAAACGGTATTTTTTTTTTTTTTTTTTTTTTTCCACTGATTATTAGCCATCTTTTTGTCGATCTCATACCATAGTGCAACAGAGCAGTCAGAGCACCATCCTGGTATGATTTTAGGCATTATTGCTTTAACTCATGAAAAATACCAAACCAGATCCCGAACTCGACTTTGGTTTGAATAGGCGAAACGCAACGTAGGTATATTACGCCCGCTTGCGCTACGTCATGGGGTCACTTCTAGGTTTAAAAAAAAAAAAAAAAAAAATCCTAAAAACGTCGAAACGCTCGCTCACCCGGATTAGGACCCTTTCCCCCCCCCCCCCCCATCATCTACTCAATGCACGGAGCGCCGCCTAATTTGAAAGAAAAATCCTCAGATTTCCCATCGTTTCGATCCACAGCTCGCTCAGACGGCGTATCGTAGATTTGGCAGCGTCGTTCGCGCTCGCGGCCCGCGGATCCAGCTAGCGGCGCGGCGGGACAAGAGCGCGGAGGAACCGACGGTGAGGCGAGGGGGAGGGAGGACGCGGACGGCGCGGTCGAGGAGGGAGCGCGAGGTATTAGCTCAAGGAATTCATGGCCGCCATGTTGTGCACGGCTCAAGGTGACCTCACCTATCGGACTGTGTGTGCACCGTTCGGTTCGGTTCTCTTGCTGTGTCATAACTGTTTGTGCCGTACACTGCACGCTTGTTTTCAGACGCCCCCCCCTCCTCCCTTCTCCCTTTCACCTCCTTCCTCCTAGCGCTCCTCCACTCCACACTGCGCCCCATCAGCTCTCCTCTCGCTGAGTTCTTCGCGTCCTGATCGAGGGAGGCGCGCGGAGCGTCGCGTCGCTTCGTCGTTTTCCGGAGGATCGGGGGAGAGGGGGGGGGCTTTTCTCCTCCTCTTTTTCATCCATCCACCAGCTTCTACTCAATCCGCGCTGCTATGCCGTTCGCCGATTCTAGCTATTTTCCAGCGACTTGGTTTTCGAAGCTCTTGCAGCCCCCTAGTCGTCCTAGCCTTCGCCTAGTAGAATTATAGTCATAGACAAGACTAGCTAGACGAAGCTCCGTTCCTGTTCGTGTTTGCGTTCGCGTTCGCTCGCTGCCTGGTTTTCCTCCGCCATCTTCATGCACAGCCAGCCCGTGGACCGCCGCGGACACAACTTACCTACGTACCACCATTAGACTCGCTTTATTTTACCGGGCCTCTTTGCTGTTCCTCAGTCAGTCCCCCCCCCCTCTTATAAATGCCTCTTCATGTCTCACCATTCTCCTTGAAAAACATCTCCTCCGTGTGTGTCTCTTACAAACTTTCGCTTTGAACCATTCATCCAGTTTAGAGCTTCCGTGTTTTGCGTCTGTATGCTGACACTTTTTAATTCATCGATAATTTCTCCGTGGTTGACCAATAGACAGTTGCGTCTTTTGAAGGTTGGCAACGCTGATTCAACTGAGGCGCTTAAAATATGTAAGGCATGGTCAAAGTTTGCACCTAAAGAGAGGCTCTATTTTTCTTTTTTTTCCACACCCCCTTCCATACAATAATGACGATAACACTAATAGCACTATTTTAGTTAGTCAGGTATGAACTTTCGAGTTAATATTTTTGGTTTTTTAATGTGTTTTCGGGAGAGGTGGAGCAAACTATGGCTCCTGAGGAATCTCTGATGGTTCCTTAAAATTAAACCTGGATTTTCAGTGCCCAATAAATGCCTTTTAAACGACTCCGCGATATCGTGAGTACTTCTCTGCAGTTTGGCGAAAATATTTCTTCTCCATTTGAATCAATGTCAAACGATCGATTGTTGGTGAATTACTGCTTCACCATCGAATCGATTATTTTACCCAGGGTCTAATGGAGGGCAAACATAATTGCCAAATCGCAGGAGTCTCCGCTGCTTGTCTATGACGTCTATTTTGAAATTCTACCACTTTTCCAGATGCTTCACCGTTGATCTGCAGTATTTACTCATCAGGATTGCTGTATGTCGGATCCTCTCGCATATTTTTTTCTCCCCCGTGAGAATATTCCTGTTCCATTCACATCGCTCGAAAAACGAGTTACCATCTTCGTTTCCCACAGATACCCGCGTATGGTGTGTGTATACGAGTCGACTTAAATGCGTAAACGCACAAGCGAGTGAATTCCTTCCGAATGCCTTGAAGCGCTCTTTGTAACCATGAGCTATGCGCTATGTTGTCAACCGTTTTCTCAGTAATTCCCTCCATTACGCGGTTGTTTGCCTGCGACATGAGGTCTGTTTCAATGTTTCGTTCAATCAGATCAAGAATTCCACGTTTCAATTTTTCCTTCCTTAGCCGAAAAGCCCAGTTATGAGAGAAACATGTTAAAAAGATTTTTAAAATCTTTGGCAAAAATGATCCATACAGGTCCATAACCAAGTCCCTATACAGAGTATGAATATGTATGGATGTGTATGGATATGTATGGATATGTATGGATATGTATGGATATGTATGGATATGTATGGATATGTATGGATCTGTAAGAATATCGACACGTATACCCAATACCCATACGACACGATATCCACACATATCCATACTCTGTACGGGGAATTGGTTATGGACAGTAGCGCACCGAGAGTTTCTTCATCTCCATTAAAAAACGCAAGTTAGACAAGGGTGGACAAGGGATAAGACCCCCCTCTTTCTGTCCTTTTCCTACTTATACATTCAAATGGGAAATGAGAGAGATGGGAGAGGTTCTGGTTGCGCCAGTGGTTATGGACTTTATGGACCTGTATGGACGATTTTTGCCAGGGATCTTGTCAGAGTCTTTGCCAATAATCTTAATCGAAACTATTTTACCTGGTGCTAATGTTTTACCGATCAACAGCAGGCAGTGGAGGCTTGTGAAATTTAATCCGCAATTTTTGGAAAATTACAATAAACAGAATAAGAAGACTGGTAGAATTTACCATCTACATAGCTGATTTTGGAGTCTGCTATCAAGTATGGTTAATTTTACCATCATATGGTAAATTCAACGTACCTTGTGGTAAATTAAGATAACCTGCTGGTACATTTCACAGCAGGGTACGTTGCATTTTTCATATGATGATAAAATTTACCATACTTGATAGAAGACTCCAAAATCAGCTATACAGATGGTAAATTCTACAAGTCTTTTTGTTTTGTGCAGCCACGATGCGTGCACGTGAATCTTTGGAAAATGAAAGTAGCCGTGATGTGTGAGTCAAAATCAGCTAGTTGAAACCAGCAAAAATGCAGATCAAGCATTCTATACAAATCGCCATTTTCACAAGTTGCAGTGACCGGATCAAGTATACCCTCTCATTTTTCTTCAACTCTAATATTATTTTTGCTCAGAGCACAACGATTATTTCTAATTTGACCTAATCCATAATTCCGGTTTCTCCGTGCCACTGCGTGCAACCGTCATGCGTTTCCCAATCAGAATTCGGCAACGACGCGACACCACAAGTCACTCCGAAATCGATTCCGGCATGAATGAGAATGACGTAAGATGAATCGAGTCGTACCGGTATAGATTTTGATATAATGACGCGTGTTGAAATGGGGGAGTTGGAGAGAGCCGATTGCTATGACATTGTTGGCTGATTTTGGAACCAGGTTTTTCATGTTCGGAGGTTCTTGAACAGTTTGTATTGATGCTACTTCTTATCGTCTCTGAAAAATTGCTGATGTCTGTAGAATTAATCGTCAGTGCATTTTGAAGGAACGAAATTTTACGATACCCTTGGGATTGTAAAACTGAACGTGTTTTCTTTTATGATCATTTCGCTTTCATTGAATTTCGTGTCAGAAGCATCTTGTCGCCTTATTCCTGTATCTAACTTACGCAACGGACCACTGTCATGACCATAGTTGCTATAGATTAGGTCGAGGCAATATAGGGATCTCTCATGGTAATTGCGTAGCTCTGCCACCACACTTAAAACTTTAAAGTCATTTTGTGAGTCTGAGACTCTGAGAGTAAATTTCGTAATTTCCTAATTTGGCCATTGTCATTTTCGCTGGATTTTACTCAAAAATTGACACCCCAATCGCTTTATAGAAAAAGTTAGCAAGAGAGGCCCTTTTAGAGTCAGCGGCGGCTCGTGAAATTTTTTGACAGCCAAGGATTCTCTCCATTCAAACCTACGTAAAAAAAATCGATCTACAGGGGATTCACCGAATCCACGAGAAATCGATACTTTTGTATCGACTCGAATTGGCAAAAAACAGGGTTGCCAAATAGCACGAGCCACCACTGGTAGATTAAAATAATCAGCAGATTTCCTTCCAGAATCAGTATAAAATATGGTGATTTTTTTGCATAATCTGACAACTACGGCTAAGACCCAGTGCCTTGTACCGCAGCAAGAGACAGTGCCATGTCGTGCGCCGATGTTCCATGCTTGCGTTTAGCCTTGGCTTTGAGCGGCGACAGGCCGACAGCGTAGTCAAATTTCTAGGAAGAAACACGAAAAATCATCCCCGATTCAAAAATCAGCGTAAAATCCCACCGATCAGTGCACACCTGACAACAATGTTGAATGTTGATTGTTGAGCACCATCAGAGTTCGTCCTCTCACTGACAATGACGATGAGGTCTGCATACCGATACCAAAGACGAGGACCGAATCCCCCCCTCTCGACACCCCTCCCCCCTATCCTCATACAGCTACTTCCCCACACTCCCCACGTCCCATTCCTGTATTCCCCACCCTTCCTTCGCCCTTCCTTTCCCGTGAAAATGTTCCGATAATTGACGATCGTCGTTCATCCTTCGATCGAAGTCTGATTTGAATACTTTTCTTCCTCTCTTTTACAGTCCTTTCTTCTCTTCTTCCATCCCTCTTTCTCACTTCTACTCTCCTCCCCCCCCGTCCTCTCGCTCTCTCTCCCTCACACACATACACACACACAACCGAACTCTGGTCAGTGCGCGAAGAGCGCCGAGCGGTCGGTTCGGGTTGATGGTAGGTGGTTGGTGAATGGTGGTTCGACCCATCGATGGATCGTTATTTTTCCTTCGCGGCAGAGTTGCCAGATTGCATGAACATTTTTACGTTGGGTTAAATAGGTAAAGTGGTTAAAACCACCTGACAACTAGCGTTGCAACCATAGTTGCCAGATTTCCTGAAAAAAACCCCCCCGCCTATTTTACGGTGAGGTGAATGAGAAAAGTGGAATTTTACGCTACCAAATGACAACTGTCGTTGCTACTTGCTCGAGGAAAGTTTCCCCATTTTCTTATATGACCAGTTGTGCGTATAACAATCATTATTTTAATGAGAGTAACTTTTTCAGTGATTAATAATTTTCAGTAGAAAGCAGTTTATAAAACTTTGAGTTTGTATTGAAATTAGACCTGTCGTTTTTCTGATCTTAAAATGATTGTTTGGATCACCGATGATTTCATCGGATGACGGAAAGATTACCCAGTTCAGGTCAGCCGTCAGCAGTGCCAGTGTGACTGTAATCTTAAAAAATTCTTTGATCTGTAACATTTTCGACCACCGATGGAAACACCGTCTACTTTGATATTTGGTCGAATTTCAATATTCACTGATGATTCCTCCGTCGGTGGAAAACAAATTACAGATAATTGTATATCCGTGCTTTGCAATCACACTGCCGAACTGAATTTTGTAATACTTTCGTTATCTGGTGGAATCATCGATGAAATTAAAAACGTCTTTTCAAGATCTGCAATACGGCAAGCCCTAATAAAAATGCTTTGATTTGTGATGGACCATTTTAAATAATATCTGTGGAGGAGAAGGCAGGACAGATTATCTTACGGTATCTAAATCACAACTGCTGTTGAAACCCGATTCGGTCGATGCCAAAAGTATCTGAAGACGACTATTAAAATCACAAAAAGGAATGGAAAGACAGGTCGGATACGTGTAGCTCTACATAAAATCTGTAGGTTTTTTGGTTGATTGTTGGCAATCCTGTGAAGACTCCCTCTCAGGTTTCGATTCCCTACACTTACAGTCCACGCACCACTTGTCCAGTTCACTTGTCTAGAGAAAAAAAAGAAAAAAAAAGAACGACTAATTTTCTCGAGGGCGTTGACATTTTTCGATCGAGGGTAGAGCTGGTTTCCGAGTTATCGAGCCACGAAGGCGTATGAGACTAGCATTCTTCAATCCGGATGAAACCCACTCTTCAGTTCTAAATTCCAAAGATTGTGTGACTCAGAAGGCGTCTTGAAAGTTAAAACCAACACTAAAACGTTCGTGTCGTCTACTCTTAAGTTAACTTCTGGGGGTGGTTTTAAAAAATCGGAACTCCTCCTATAAATGTTCGGTGAAACGACAATGTTTCTTTCATGTGCGCACTGATTCTGACTTTCGAGTATAAAGTATCGACGTCTCATAGTCGAATCTTCTTCATGTCTTATGATATTCTTAAAAAACGGTCTCGAAAAATTTAATTGGGATTTATATAATAATTTTAATTTTAATAATTTTCAGTATAAACGAATGGTTAAAAGAAAACATCCAAGCCTCCAGTGGCGTCGCGTGCAGTTTAGCAACAATGTATTATATCCATTTAAACTCATGTAAAAGATCTAATTCAGGGGGTGCACAGTGCACAACGAAAATTCGATATATTCAACGGGTTTAAATGGAGCTGTTGCATTGTTGCCAGATGGCACGCGACGCCACTGTAAGCCTCTATAATGAAAAAACCGATAGCGGGTTTTTCTTACACCCTCCCACATCCATTGGTCAAACACCTATCTAAAGTTTCTTGGACTCACCAACGTTAAACAAGTTTTTTACTAGCATAATCTTAGACGGCATGCTCTCAATGGACTATTAATAATAATAAATATTAACATTTTTTAATGTAGCGATTACCAGTATTCGTGAATGTTTGTCGCTTGATACGCAAAAATGTTGTTTTATATTGTTACTCGTTCCAATTGTAATCCACTCTGCAAAGATTTTGCAGCTCCTATTCTGTCATTCATCCTTTTTAGGTAGATCGGAACGTTCGCTTAGATTGTACTCTTGTCTCTTTTATCGTTTTATACATAGGCATGTACATAATTTTCAGCGAGCTGAATCATATAAACGCAGTTATTTTTATTCTTGAGAGACTGTGATTTGAACCGTTTAACTTCCTTTTTTGGACTCGGACCATCATTTCTTTTGAGCTTTTCCCCCTACCTTGCCGGCCAGGGCCGCAAGGATTGTACCACCATTAGTACATATGTATATAGGTATATACTCATTGTAATTTGTACTAAACGTAGAACACCTCTAAGGGGAACTATTCATCACGAGTTGCATTAAATGATGCATCACATCGCACAGTGGAGTTCATTGTGTTTCCGATTTTTTTTTTTTTTTTTTTTTTTTTTTTTTAAATTATTAGTATACGTCTAATAATTCTAGCACCACTTCTTCGGGTATTGTGATCCCACGGCGGGACCAAACAGTGGTCCTAAGCCGTAGGCTTAGCGTGGATTTATAGTCTACTCACCGCCTTGTGCGAAAAATTAAAAATTAAAGATGTTCGTAGAATGATTCAATGCCCCTCGCACAGAGGAGGGAGATTTACGCATTTCTGGGACAGATGCTTTGCAAAATGTTGCACTGTCCCCCCTGAGAAAGGAGGTAAGATAAAATGAGAAATTTGCCATTTGGTTTTTTAGTCCTTTTTTTGACGATTTCAGACCATGTTGCTCCAGTCGATGTGTATTACCACTCAAGTCAACGCGCGCTACCCCTCGCGGCAGCTCGACCGATGCATTTTGTAACCGCGTAGCCTCCGTCCCAACCGACAAACATCAAAGCAACATTTTACGTCAGCAGTGCCATAAAAAGTATCCTAATGATGACCAATTTGCCGGCGGAAAAATATTTAGGTCAAGTGTGAGTGCGCCTGGAACCACTTCGGTATCTAACCGACCCCCCCCCCCCAACCCAAGCCACGGCACCCCCTCTCGACATATACCTGCCACCAAAACACTGAGGAGTGACGACTGACCGGTCTCGCTTTTGCATTGATGCAACTCAACTGAAAAGGAGGTTCCGCTGTTTGGGCAACCCCCTCCCCTCCTCCCCCTTCCAGGTCATCGCACAATTCGTTACCAACTCTTCCCCCTTTTGTGTTTCCCGCCGTTTTTCTCGGGCTGAAAATCATCACTCCCCCCTCTCACCACCCCCGTATGTCGGCCTTTTCGAGTCTTGGTCCTAAGCGTGATTTATTTTACCCCCGAGGCGAAAAGGGGAAGAAAGAAACATTACCCCCAAAACAACCTTTCATCGATTTTTATGATGGAGTAAACAACGTTTTCTGTTGCGTTCTTCAACCCTTTGACGCGATAACGAAAACGCATTAGCCACGCTCAATGAAGCAAAGGCATTGCTACGCAAGCGCGGGTCTGTGTTTGCACGGAAAAAGGGATCCAAAATTATGATTTTACCAAAACGTGCGTCTGTAATATGCCGCAGTGGAATTGGACTATCTCTCTCTCCGGTCCGTTCTTTGTTGTCAAATTGAACGATTTTATACGCACTGTGTTGCCAAACTTATTTTTCATTTCTTCTTTCTCCTCGTTACAACTAAGTTTTAGTTTCGTAATATTCAATCCGGGAAATTCCACGAAAACAATTACATAATTATAAATGTATAGATTCAAACAGAATATCCCTTCCATTCAAAAAATCTAGAATGATTAGCTTTCAATGTTGACAGCATACCGACGATTGTAGGCGTTTGGAAATCCAGTATGTTGATTGTTGAGACACCGATCGGTTAGTTGTTCAATAAACTCGTTTAGAGTTCGACACTGATGAGCTCAGCCACGAGGAATTTCACGGGCGGATCCAAGAAATTGTCCTTCTCTCTCTCTCTGGCCATTTAAATGCATGTGTTAGAAAATGATAGATCGAAGTGGGGGCGTAAATCACGTGACTGCCTCTGAGCTGTCCTTTTCTAATAAACACTTTCTAACGGGGAAAGAGAGAGACGGGCGAATTTGTGGATACGCCAGTGAGGAATTTCAAGTAGAGGGGTTGACAAAGAGACGCAGACGGCGCACTGCGGTCAGAGATCGAAAAAAAAAGTGGCAAAGAATCTATGGAAAATTTCATCAAAAATCAACATTTTAGTCCTTTTGAGCTTTGTTTTAAACTATCCTGTGACATTAATATGTCATTTATGTTTAAATTACTTAGTAATAATTCTCTTTATGATTAAAATTGGTATCAAAAGTTTATAAATGATAAACTTAAATTTTCTTTCCAAGTTTTTGCCACTTTTTGACGATTTCGGACTTTAGTGCGGCGCTTTCCAATAAAGTCTCCCAACAGTTAGGCTGAGCGGTAATTACCGTAAAAATCACCTATCGGATTTCTAACGAGCGGAATCTGATGACGCGCCCAAGTGGGCGAGCAATTTATATTTATTTCACTTTGCCTATTTGAACACATGTGGTAGAAAAGGACAGTAACATGGGCTGAAGTCACGTGACAGCCCCTATACCCACCTTTCTCTAACACATGTGTTCAAACGCGGCAAGAGAAAGAAAGACAAATTCCTGGCTACGACTTTGAGTGCGAGTGTGTGTGTGTGTGTGTGTGTGTGTGTGTGTGTGTGTGTGTGTGTGTGTGTGTGTGTATGAATATGGGTGAGTAAAGTCCCAGAGCATGTATAATTTCACATGGATTAACAACAGGTCTGCTAGCTGATTGTAGGTCAGCAGAATTTTCCATTGATTGACACGCTAACTTCTGCCACTTTGTTTATCGATGTGAGATTAGTGGTTTTTTCTTTCTTTCTTTCTTTCTTTACAAAAGTTTCGTAATAAGGACTTCTGGAAAACGTGTGTAGTAAGTGCGATTCTCGTAATTCAATGTATCGTCTACTGAAATGTAATAATTCAACAAGTATCAAATTCAAATGCTCGAACTTATCAATGTCAATACATTTGATTATAAAAAGTACCAATATCCAATAATATGTACCTAGATTGAAAATAGCTTTTGCTTCGTCTGCTTTTCCTCAATGTCACATCTCGGAGTGACTGGATTGAAAATCCCAGAACACATGGAGGCAATTGACCCATATCTTTGAGGACGGGAGGCTTTTAGATACAACTATTGGCTCCACAAAGCTAGTTCGGCATTTATGATCACCCTGTGCACATTTGTAATAGGAATGGACGATTTAGTTACGTTACTGCAGTCGTTTTCAGTCGTCATGACGTCACTAAACCGTAGAACCATCGAACCAGAATCGAAACTGGCTAATTAAGATCACCAGCTACTCGCTAAAACGGCCAGTTCCCAAACCAGTGATTTTCCACGTGTCCGTCCGCCTTCTTCCTCTCGGTTTCTCACAATCAAATCGATTTGAATAACTTGACCTGGCACTTTGACAGGACTGTTGAAATAACCTCCAAAGGCATTCTCTCTCCCTCTCCCCTCTCGGCCTGTCTTTCTCTTTTTCTCCCTCTCTTACTTTTTCTATTTCCCCCTTTCTCTCTTTCTCTCTGTCACTCTCTCTCTATTTCTTTCGGTCTCTCTCTCGGTCTCGCTTTGCCACGAAAAACCGCCGGCTCTATGCATCTCTGTGATTAATCGTCTTTAGACTGAAATCAAAAGTGTTGTCTAATTCCCTAGTGAAAAGAGCCCGTTGTTTAGAAATCTAATTGGTTTTGAATGAGATTTGGCAAACTCGCATCAGGAGCCTTTACCTAGAAAATCGGCAGTCCTCGATTTTCAGAGCGACCTGCCCTTTAGGTGTCCTATTTCTTGGGAAGATAGTCTAATTTGCAAATGAATTTCCTCCGCCTGATTTTACTGCGAATTCAATTCGCGAAACTGTGCGTATTATACAATCGCTTTTTGGAACTGTTCGGTATCTATCTATCAAGTAACTGATATCGCAGAGGTATACGTCAACATAAAAATCGAAATTCCTATACACTACCCTAAAGCGTTTAAATAGAAGTAGGTCACGATATATAGGTTCCAAGGTCACAGTGTGACACATAATCGTTTCATTATGTAGGCTGGTTTAATGTTGACGTTCAGTGGGTGGATCTAAAAGGTGGGGGGCGCCTTTTAAATTTAAGCATCGTATGAAGCACGTTGGGTCTATTTTCTTTCGAAAAGGTTCAACATTTGAGGCTTTGGAATGTGCTATCATTATTCAGTTCGCCGAATGCAAAAATAATGTGAAAGTCCCTTCAAATTAACAGCGTAGGCAAAATTAACACTGCGCTGATCTGGAATAGCGTTGGACAAAGGGGGTAGTTCTCGTGGGGCTCGAGCTCTACCCCATTTGCCCAACTCTGAGCTCGAGTTTTTAACTACCCCCTTAATTTGAGCAAGCAAGCGCAGTAATTTGGCGTAGCTATACATATCGGCGAAGTTAAAAAACTGTAGCAGAATTTCTGTAACGATTCGATGAAAATTAAGAATATTCGGAAAGATGGGGAAGCGTTATTGTTATAAAAAAAAGAAGAAGAAGAAAAAGGCTGATATTATTTTCTTGTGTCTCCGTTCGTATTTATGAAACGTTGCCGCAAGAATGTCGAAGCGTCTGCTCTTGGGGACGAAGAGAGCCGTAGTCGCCACCCGTTTTTTACGACGGTTAGCAGCAATAAAAATATACACGAGTTCAACCGCTTTCTATACCTCCAAATTATTTCCTTTTGTTAGAAAACTACCCTTTCCAAGCCTCTAAATTCCTTGGCCTCTATCTTCGAGTAAACGTTAAAAAACATCAGACGCCTACACAGCTCTGATGTTTTTGTGCCTCTTAAGAAAGGCTCAGAAGTCAGAAACGGAGCTGCCATTTTGCGTTCATTTAATATGGTACTTTTAAATTCACCGATGATTCCACCGGTTGAGAAAAGATTGCACTGTTCAATTTAGTTTACATCAACTATCGCAGCACGAAAGTACTCTCTGATCTGTAATATTTTCTCAACAGATAGAACCATCACTGATTTTAAAAAAATGTCGGTTATTTACATAATTCAACGGCGATTCCACTGATCAAAAAAAGATTACAGATGCGAGCATTTACGTGCATTACAAACATGAGTTGAACTGAAATGTGTAATCTTTCGGTCAACCGATGGAATCATCGGTGAGTTAAAAAGCGCCGGTAAATGTACATACACGAAACGGCAGCTCTGCCAGAAGTAGTATCATGGAAATTCCTTTCTTTTATAAACAAGTTTAATGAGAATCACAGAAGTTCAATTCGCAACAACAACCGAAAAATTAATATTGATTGTTTGACGTCGAACGTTTTTGTTCTTGGAAGTTGTTACTTTCACATTTCTTAATGTATGATTCGACGTAGTTTATCGTGCGATGTTTCGTCCTTTGGATGAGCACACCCAATGTTTTATGGGATTCACCTCTTTGGTAAACCCTCTCTCAACAAAGCTGTCGTTTTTCATATAATTAATTGCATTTTTCAATTCACTGAATGCCACCGGTTGGCCAAAATATTACACTGCAGCTCAGCTCAATTCATAACTGTAATGCACAGTAAATCTCGCCTCTGTAATTTTATCTCAATCGTCAAAGAATCGTAGCCTTAAATTATCAAAATATCCGCAATTTGTTTTTAAAGTTAGTGAAGAAGAAGACTTTATCAGTTTAGAAAGGATTTCGGTTCAGAGTATTTTCATGCATTATAAGCATATACTCCACACTGAAATGTAAAATATTCTGGTCAATCTGTTGAATCGTCGGTGAATTAAAAAATGTCATTAAATATACACAACTCAACAACTCTGCTTCTCAAATGATATTATTGAATTAGCATTTACGCGCAAATTTACTTAATGTACGTTCTATCGTACGTTTGCAATTCAAACGGGTTCCGACCCCTCCTATTAAGAGCAGTAGATTAATTTTGCAAGTAAAAAGAAAGAACAGGAAACAAAGTGAAATACCACTTGCAATATCGCGGAGAGAAAAAAACAAAAAACCGATAAGATCGATGTGCGATCACTCTATCAGTTTGTGCGTGATGTGTGAATCCTTCCTACTCCACCGTTGAAGTCTCCCGCGCAAACTCATCGGTCATCACAGTTATCTCAAATGACGATCTCATTCAGCGCATGCGCTCACTGTAATATATGCGTGCTCGATCTATCATTTACAGCGATGCATTCAGTGTGTTACGCATGAGTGTCAGTGCATTTCGATGCTGTTTTGTCGGAAGGGGTCAAGTGCCACGTGACGACACCATTTTTAGCGACTATGGGGCTTTTATTAAGTGAAAATGACGACGAACACACTAAAAAATTGTGAAATTCACTCATAAACTCACAAAATTACTTTAGAGTTCAATGCGTTATGGCAGAGCTACGCAGGTACCATGGGAGTGGGAGATTTCTATCTAATTTTAGACTTCCCTCTGTGTGTATCTATAGAGAGAGTGACAAATTAGACGGAACTCCCCTATGACACCTATGCGTAGCTCCGCCACTTAAGAGCAAAGATAGTGGAACTATCCGTGTACCATAAAACATTCCTTCTCTCTCTGTAGAAACACGCTGAGGAATGTCGCAAATTGGATTGGAATCTCTAATGTTACCCGCGTAGCTCCGCCATTACACCTTACATTTTTAAGTCATTTTGTGAGTCAATGAGTGATTTTCATAATTTTTAATGTTGTCGTAATTTTCGGTGGTTTTTACGCTAGAAAAAACCATTCAGTCACCATGTAGCAAAAGTGCAAAATACG
This sequence comes from Trialeurodes vaporariorum, assembly GCA_011764245.1. Lineage (NCBI taxonomy): Eukaryota > Metazoa > Arthropoda > Insecta > Hemiptera > Aleyrodidae > Trialeurodes > Trialeurodes vaporariorum. The sequence continues at coordinate 21,221,049 of VMOF01000220.1, forward strand.
CAAAATCAGTGAAGACAATTCGTTTTCAAGCTTTTGCATGTACATAAACTCAGTAAAATATCGTGTATTTTTAAGACCGCAGAATCTCTTATTTTCGCACACGCTTAATTGATATTACCCTCTTTTGAAACTTGTGCTTTCAACTACTTAGAAGATTTTAATTTTGTTAATTTCGATTCCAACGGAAAATGTAGTCGTTAGTCGGATAGAGCGGAAAAGATTCAACGATATTCCACCATTAATTCAAATCGGTCGAAAAGTGAATTCAGACAGTTTCGATCCTATTGCCTCATTTTATGACAGAGTGACAATGCAATTGTCACCAAAATAAAAATTGAACGAAGGCCCATTTCATAATCAAAAACATCAGTGCATATTCTACGCCGTCATTTTATCCCGACATTATAATACACCAGGAATCAAAAATTGTAAATTCATGTTTTGATTCTCTATCTCCGATGAATAATGAAAGTAAATGTAAGTGCGTGTATGCTTATCACTTTACCTCCGGTGGAAATGATGTATGTGCCATGCTTTAGAACACGCGAGAGACTTCCAAACAAGTCTCCTGTCTCAACTCACACGTCATAAGGGAGCCCCACGATTTTTTAAGACGAACAAACGGTGCGCGCGCCCCGTGTATCGAACAAGGAACTGTTTCATGAAAATCTTGTCTCGAAGGACTGCGTCAGTTTTCACCTTGGATCGTTTTTATGACGACAGAGATAAAAAATAAAGGCTGTTTGAGATTGTTTAAACGCTAACACTTTGTCACAATCATAAGACAGCAGAGAAGGAGAGAGAGAGAGAGAGAGAGAGAGAGAGAGAGAGAGAGAGAGAGAGAGAGAGAGAGAGAGAGAGAGAGAGAGAGAGAATTCATAGTCATACAAACCGAACACCCCTCACGCACAGACACTCACTCACACAGTCACACAGATAGACACGAAAACAAACAATCATCGACAAACAAACCAAAACACCCCCCTGAAGTGAGAGCGCATTTATCTTGACAAATACACAGGTGGTAATAGGATCTAATCTTTGGAGGAGCGACCCTCGTGTTTTCAAGGATTTCGGTAAACTGACCTTGGGAGGAACGGGTGGATCATTCCGTGGTTCCTCGGTACAGAGAATTGGTATAAGGAAAGGTGATTAGAATGGGGAGGGGGAGGGGGAGATTTAACCCATCTATTAGATTATCAATACTGTTGAGTGTCTGTGCGTTACGAGCTCTGAATCTTAGTGCCGTATGAGAGACCAATCAAGGTCGACCTTGGAATGTAGAAAAAATTGTGTAGTAATTTGTTTGCTCCTTATTAATGAGAGGATGAGAACTATACGTGAGGAAGAATGAGAGGAGTGGGAGGTGGGGGAGTGGGGGGATGAAGGTCAAAGCGCCAGATTTTTGATTCAACCGAAACTGAATCAGATGCATCGCGCTCCATTCGGTCCCCTCCGCGCGTCAAAACTGCAGCAGCAGTCTCGTCTACCAAACAGATGTTCACTCTTGATTTCATCTCATCTCGAGGGTGTGAGAAAATAAGAATCCGGTGGAATGATCGGGTTTTTACACAGAAAACTCATCCCGACAGGTAGGGCGCGGTTATAACCGATCTCAGAGCTGCGGGTATATAGGGTTGTGTGAACATCAATATCCGCCACTCCACAATTAACAACTTCCGTAAGGTCTGATTTTTTCCCCCTTTTTTCGGGATCCTCGAAAAAACCCATTTCCAGTTTCCAGTATTTACGTGGACCGTGAGAGCAAACGACGAGGCGGTGTTGCCAAATGCAGTTGATAACTTATCGCAAAAGTTCGGAGAGTGCAGAAAAAAGCTCTCGAAAAAGTCTGTAGGGTTTCTAATAATTTTAAGGCTGAGAGCTTCATTGTGTAATTTCCAACGGCTTATCTTCTGGCTTTAAACGCTAAAAAAAATTGAATTTTTGGTAAAGGTACCAACGGAGATATTGTTGTTTTAAAAAGTAACGAATAGAGTGGTGCTTCATTTTGACGATAGGCGAATGACCTATATCAACTATGCTGATGAACATTGGACAAAAACAGGACGAAGAAACCTACTGATATTAATTCCTGTTCTTCACTACACAAAACCGTCTAAATTATTGTACCAATAATAAATCACTTAAAATCATATGGAATCCCCTGAAAGAACTCGCAACGGCTTAAAAATCCACTGAGCAAAATCCTTATGAAAATATCCCAAAAATCACCAATGGGTAAACAATCGCTGATGATCTTGTAACAACAGACGTTCCGCTTAAAAAAAATAAAATCATTAAATCGATACACCTTCAGAACAAACGCAGTAAACGCACTTCTACAGAAATTCGCTACAAATATAAAATTCTAAATTACCAGATTGGTGACATTTTTTAACTCACGGATGATTCCACCGATTAACCGAAAGATTACAGTTCAGTACATGACTTGCACTGCACAAAAATACTGTACTTCTGATCCGTAATCTTTTCTCAGCCGGTGGAGTCTCCTCCGTCACTGGCTTTAAAACAATTTTCGGATATTTTGAGAGTCAAGCGGTAATTTCTCGACGGCCGAGAAAAGATTACAGGTGCGAGTATTTTCGTACATTACACTCACAAACTGAACTGAACGGTGCAATCTCTTGATCAATCGATGATTTAAAAAATGTCATTAAATATACAAAAGCGGCAGCTCTGGTCTCTGGTCCATTAAATCACGAATGGGTGATGCAGCAGGTACCGGAGGAACTGACCTCATTCCATCTCAACCTCGTCGAGAAGGTATATAGTTGAGGGAGAGGGGGGGGGGATGATGTTTATAAACGGTTAACAAAAGGGTTCACCGTAGGAGGAGACGCGGCACAGCATCATCAAGCAAGGGTTCAGAGGGTTTTTAGCACAACATCTCCATCGACAGATGAAAAGGGGGTGGATGAGGCATTAAGAGGGACGAACGGTGAGGAAAGGGGAGACCTTTCACTTTTTCGATGGGAAAGTTGGCGAAAGAAAAAAAAATGGGAGCCCAGAACCTAATAATAATCTTTCTCCATGATGCTCCTCTTCAGGTGCATTGCGTTGCATCTTTACAAGGGCGAGCGGAGGGAGACGGTGTGCAGTGTGCGGTTGTTATCGCGACCCCGAAAAGAGGTTCCCATGGCCCCCTAAAGCATCCCTTTAGAATTGCGGATTTTTTTTGTTGTCCTCTTTTTATTTTTCTTCTTCTTCAAAAACATCCCCTCTTGTTCGTAACATCTTTCAATCCCTTTCTTCTTTCTCTTTTGTGCCTGTGTGAGTGTCTCGGTCGCGTCGATCCGGAGAAAGGGCTCTTCCAGACTCAGACGGTGGAGGAGTGAGGGAAGGATGGAGGGAGGGAGGGAGGGAGGGGGAGGCAGAGAAGCCGAAATATTACTGGGACTATCGGGAATCGGAATAGCGGGTGCAAATATTTGTAACACTCCAGGGACGATTGGGTCCTCAACCTCAACCTTTTCGTATACCTCGTCTGAGGAAACACTATACAACCCCCTTCTCATACGCCCCGCGAAATATAGTCTCCCTTTTTTCCCCTTTTTTTCTCATCGGGATTCGGTTAATTTGGAAATCAAAATACAGACTCTGAACGCAGCCCTTTCTCTCCCCCCCCCCCTCTCATCGATGCTTCTACCGACGAAACTGGACCGAGCGGTTATACTCTTTCCCACGGATTCGCGAAACGATCAGGAAGTTGACGGTGGCTGAAGATTAACAAGCATTTATAATTTGCAAATTCATTCTGAAAACAGCGCGACAGCGTCAACCCTGAGAAAACTTCAGGGTCGTACGCCGCTCTGTGGTCTGAGATCGTCAAGAAATGGCAAAAAATTTGAAAGTCAATTTCTCAACAATTTATCATTTTTATAAACTTTCAGAACACAATTTAATCACAGAGGACACTTTTAACAAGTAATTTGAACCTAGAACTGTTACTGGAAAGGTTTTAATTATGCTTGAAAGATCGAAAACGATGATTTTTTATTTGTTTTTTCCTCTTGCTGATTTTTTGTCATTTTTTTTCCCGATCTAAGACCATGTAAATACGATGCGGCGATTCTACCGCGATCACACGCGGATTCTAGCTCTTGGAGGAAAACAAGAGAGAAATTAACGAAGTAAGAAGATGGAGGAGAAAGAAAAATAAAGGATTAAAGAAATATTGCTGCAACAGTGAAAATTCAAGTTGATTTCGTGAGCTCAATAAGGCGTGCTTCGATTTTAAAACTACTCGTGTGAATATTCAAAAATAATTGCTTGATCCTCCAGTTGTTGAAAACAATTCGTACTACTTTCCAGTCGTACAATTTTTATAATTTATTCCCCCCATCAGTTATATGTATTCATTGATGAAAGTGTCATCAATGAAAGTGAAGATAAGCATATTATACTAATAACTACTCTCATTAAGAAATAATACAAAGTAGTGATTTTTCAAAACCATTCCTTCAGTCTGGTCTTGAATTGACTGTCGATCACTGTCGAATCGATTGTTTTACATGGGATCAAATGAAAGGAAAAAATTGTTGTCAAATTTTACGAGCCTCCACTGGAACAACGCTCCTTGAAGAGCCTGTCTGAGGAAAGACTGTGAGTGCAACCCTCAGATTTGTGTCTCCCCCCCCCCACCCCCTTCTCTTGGTCTCTTTTTTATGTCCAAAAACAGGAGGGTTTCAACCTTGGTGATTAAAAACGAAGAAAAAAAGTGTGGTTTTTTTCCTCCCCCTTTTTTTCGTCTCCCCTTTTATTTCATTAATATCTGTTTCCCTTTAATGAAGAATGGACTCGCTCCTGTTGTTCCAGCCGCAGACGCGCTTGCGCACACTGGACCAAAATATGGACTTTTTCGGACATGATATTTTTCCATGTTTTTTGCTTTGAAAACATTTCATTATTGATGTTTTCCTGCGTAAACCATGTCATTTTACTACTAGCTCCAACATGAACTATTTCACACATTTATTCATCTTGCTGTTTCTTTTGTTCATTACCTAGATTTTTTCTATGGGGCTCTTGCAAACTTTTGCTATAGGGGATTGAAGTGTTGATTCTTGCATAGAAACCTGTAAAAATGACGATGAGCACACGAAAAAATCACGAAATTCACTCGCAGAATCTGGTACAATGGCGGAGAGACGTAGGTATCACGGGAGATTCCTATCTAAATGGAGACATATCTCTGTGTTTCCGTAGAGAAAGCGACACAATAGACAGGAATCTCCCATGATACCTGCGTTGAACCGCCATTAAGATCTTGCCGTTATAGCAGTTTTGTGAGTTTATTACGGGATTTTAGACTTATTCCTCAGTGTGATTTTCGTGATTTCCGCTGGTCTCTACATCAGATTGGACTATTCTTTTGCTCGTAGCAAAAGTTTGCAAGAGCCCCATTGTAACATTTTGTCCGGGAAATTCCGTATTTTAACCTACTGTGATGCACTGAGGTGAGAATCCTCGGTTGCCTTGAACTCACCTGCTACCAGATACCTCATCGTCGTTGAATCTCAGCCTCAGCATCTCTCTGCAGCTTCCCTTATGACGTGACGGGACGCTGGGGGAGAAGAAGGGAGTATGGGGAGGGGTGGGGGGCTAAGGCTCAAGGTCGTTCACGCCTCTCGAATCTTAGGAGTCCTGAGCGAGCCTTGATTCAAACAATACCTCTTTCACTATCACTTTCTTTTTCTTGTGTATATTAAGAGAATGAAAACAAATTATGTCGACCCTGAATTAATTTTTTTTTTCGTCTACCGGCGTTCGCGGTTAAGAGAAAGGGTATGGATGCATTGGATCGTTGATGAATGGTCGGTCGGTCGGACTGAGTCTTCTTATGAGATCGTAAAAACATCTGGCCGAAGTTCATTGTTGTATTTTAGGAAACACAGGATATCGTGTCTGTTGTTGGACGTTTTATCTGAAAATCTCGTCTAATGAATCTGGAATAATGAACTTTGCCACAGATGCGGTATTACACAATCCGTAACCTGCGCTTACTTTCAATTTCTTTCAAAAAGGTGCGCGGGTATTTTGAAAGGGACCGAGCGCAGCTTCTTATTCAATGCGTCAAGCTACAGGATCCCACTTCCTTTCATTTTCAACCCTCAAATTTGTTTTCTCTCTCTTTACAATTCGGTTCTTGGGATGTAATATGAAGACGAGTTTATCGCACTTTTACATTTCTCCTACATTTTGATGTGGTCATTACTACACTTCTATTTCGCCATAATTCCTCCCCCCCCCCCCCATCACACACTAAATTCCGTAAGAACTTAACTTAATCGTCGTTTTCATTTACAAGAACAGCAGATTTGTAAGACACAAAAATTCATCGCTTGGGGCGCAGCCTAACCGAACCCACATTGAAAAAAAAAAAATTCCAGAAAGCACACAAATAAGCGAACCGAGATAAGGGATGGTACTCAGGCACTGTCACCAGAATTCTAGTGTCTGTACTATAGTTCTTGAAAATGTTGATGAAACTCTGGTACCTACTGCGACCATATTCTAATAGTGACTCCAGAATTGTCAAGTAAAATTACTAGACTCTCGCCGAGGTTCACATATCGTTGTGATTTTGGTTGTAATACTAGAATTTAGGATTTATTTTTATTACTATTATTTGTGTAGCCTCCTCCATATGCATGTGTATAAAACAAATTGGGTAGAAATTATTGAACAAATTTACTCATTTGCATCATTTGATTGATTTTTGGTGTCTGTTTCCCTCTGTTTCAGATGATCGTCGGCACGATGACGAAGATCCTCTTAGCTGTCGGAGTCCAACTCCGGAGAGGAGCCGAGTCTCGAGCCCGCACGCCAAGACCAGCAAAGCTCCACCGATCATCAAATCGGACACAGGCGATCCGAGCTTGGGCCCGCCTCCCAACAAATTCCCATCCCCGTCGCCTAAATTCCCGGTCGACTCCTGCAGGAGCGAAAGCGGGAATGGCAATAGTCATCACGTCCCGACGTGCGCCGAAAGGAAGGAATACCTTCCGGTCAAAAGCAAAGATTCTTCTTCCTCCTCCTCAACGTCATCACCATCGCCGCTAAGTCAACAACCGCGATGTCAACAAGTCTCAGTGATCCAAAGAACTCCCCAGTTGCCGACGACACCCTCGCCGAAACCCCCGCTAACTCCTCCCCCGGTAACGACGACACCTCAACCGGAACCGGAACAAGAGGCGCCCATAGATTATCACGTTCCAAAGAAAGACAAGGCGGAAGAGCCGAAGATGAACAAATACGTCATAGGATTCACGAAATCGAACCAGATCCTGCTCTGGAAACAGATTTTGAGTGACGGACGAGTTCGGACAGCTGCCGCTGGTCACAGTCGAAGTGGCGCTGCTGGCGGTGGTAGCGCCGGTGGTTGCGGACACCAAAACGGTGGCTCCAACGGTGGGACCAGAGGCGGTTCCGGTGGCCATGGTTATGGTGGATCCGGTGGCGCTCTAGGTTCCGGTGGAGTCGGTGGAGCCCTCGGTGGAGGCATTGGTGGTGGAGGTGGTTCGATGAACCCAGGTGGAAATGGCAAGTCGAATTACGGTCCAACAAGCCCTCCTATGGCGTCGCTACCACCATTCTGTGAGAGTCTCAAGGGTGGAGGTCTGACGTCATATTCTCAGCAGTATAGTCAATATCCAGCTCTTATCAATCAACCGTTGCCTATGGACTGTGATACCGGGCAACACGACTTGACCTCCGGTCTCAACTTTCATTCTGCTGGAGGAGGCGGCGATGTTCTCTCGAAGCAATACTCTTTATTACAGAACGTGTGCGCAACGTATGGTATCACTGTGAAGGATGACGAGGATTTGTCGAGTTATGTCAAAGACAACGGCGGATTCTTGCCCTACGACGACGCTCTTATGGTGGACGCTGCGACCGGTTCCATTGTGGACCCGCTCCAGTTCACGGCCACTTTGACCTTTTCCAGTCCGGCGGATCACTCGGCGCTCCTAGAAACTCTGTCCGATGCCGCCGATTTGTTCCTTAGAGATGTAAGTAATAAATATGCATAACTCAAGGGTAGCTCCAGCTAAAATTTAGCTTCCGTTTACCTTTTAAAACCGCTATTTTGATTCTGATACTTAAAGTTTTATAACTTTTGAGCGATGAAAAAGGTTGGAGGTCTCTACTTGCTTGCCAGCTTCGTCGCAGCAAAGCAGAAAGTTTTAAGTTTTATATTTAAAATCACTGTTTTAAGTTGTAACGGACGCTACATTTTACCTGATATGACGTCCAACCTGTTGACCTTTTCAAATTATGAAAAAACTTCAGCCTTTGTTCGCCCTTTCAAACCCACGCCCGAGTATATTCGTTGCAGTGGCTGGATCTGCCTCACATAACTCCAGTTTTTAAGCGCCTTCAATTTCTTGCGTATGCAAAATCAACACGGAGGTGTGGGAATATTTAACTACCCACTCAATTTAAGCGAGAGAACATTGATATGTCTTTAAAACCTGGCAGTAAAAGGGTTAATTATTTTTTTTTTTGAATCCTAGCATAATTGCTTCTTTTATTTATTATGATTTTTTGTTTGTTTTTGGCATGAGCTAACTAAAGAACAACCATTTAACTTCCATGAGGCCAAAAACGGCTCTTGACTCAGTTATTTATTGACTGTGTCAGAGCTATGGTCCGAAATCGTTAAAAAGTGGCCAAAATTCAGAAAGTAAATTTCTCTTCAATTTATAATTGATAAATTTTCATGATCAGTCGCAATCGCAAAGAAATACTTTTTACAAGTAATTTAAACGTAGAAATGTTAGTGGAAAGTTTTATATCAACCTTAAAAGGTCCAAAACGATTATTTCCGATGACTCCCCCCCCCCGATTTTTGGCCACTTTGTTTCGATCTCAGACCATAATGCTCTGTAACCTTCAAAGTTCCGAAACTTTGTATAGATTTTCTTTGAGCTCCTCCCAAAACTCCCTGGAAGCTGTTTTTAATCAAATCTATTTCGGAATTTGGAACTGAATGCTGTGGTATCATGTTCGCCTTCAATTTGCCACGATACTAAACGAGCGTAAATACGCCGGAATAGTTGCATCACAACGATTGCTATGATGGTTTGAATTCAATGTGTTGAAGAAGTATTATATAAAAATGAAGGAAATCTATATCATTATTGATCCACTTCGTCCATCTTGACGCTCGGATTGTATCACGTCGGAATGAAGGCGTACAGATTCTCTCACGCGCACACCAAGTTTTTTTTCCCCAACTGTGTAAGTGATGTGATTGTGGTCACTTTTGAAACACCCTCCCCACTTTTTCTAGTCGGATGCTTTATTACAGAGCTGTCGCTTTGTGCCTATTTAATGTCATTTTTTTAATCACCGTTGATTCCACCGGTTGATCCAAAGATTACGCAGGTCAGTTTTTATGACTGAAATGCTCGATAAGGCTCGAATCTGTAATATTCTCTCTATCGTCGGGAGTCAGAACGTTAAAGAACGTCAGAACGTCAGGAGTTAAATCATCAGAACACCCGCAAATTTTGTAAGGTCTTTGACGAATTCGCCGGATGAGAAATAGAACACTAGTCAGATAATTTTTGTGCAGCCATACACTGAACTCAAACTATGTAATATTTTAGTCAATCGGTGGAATCTTCGGTAATTTGAAAAATGATATCAAATATTCAAAGTGCGACAGTTTTGATCAGATCACAAGTTGAGTCCTATAAAGGGGTTCATAGTTGTGCTTTTTTCCAGTTTTTTTTTTTTTTTTTTATTTTATTATTTATTTTTTATTCCTACCTCCTTTGTATTACTTTTGTACTAACTTTGTTTTCTTTCTCTCTAAAATTTTCAGTCTGGTGAGAGTATTCCACCTCCTGTGGAACCCTCCGTTAATCCATTCCCTGAACATCGGGGATTCTTAGACAGCCCGCCGACACCTCGTCCAAGCTATTCATCAACTTCTCCCTCCCAGACGTTTTCTACTAGTTCAGCATCAAGCACAGAGTCTCGCGGCTTCGGCGGCTATGGCGAGATCATGCCCAAAATCGAAAGGCCTGACCTGGGTCTACTCTCGGACGAGCCTCAGCAGCAGATGCAACAGCTCCAAATCCAAGTTCAAATGCAGCAGCACCAACATCAGCAACAGTCACATCAAAATGAGGTAAAGTTTGTTTTTAAAATTCAGCGCTGATAAAAAGACGTTGCAGAAAGAATGGGTCTGTTGAAACTTTTGCTACAGCTTTATGGAGGGTTAATTTCCATGTATAATCACTTAAAAGTTATGTGGAGGGTGACATCAGAAAGTTCCAAAATTCACTCATAAAATCAATAAGTGTGTTTAGAAAAATTAAAAGATGACAGTAGAAGAATGAGCGGGTGACAATAGGGTAGGTAGTCCCAAATCTAATTGTAGCTTTTCTCTATGATGAGTCACTTTTCTCAACATAGAAAGCTGTAATGGGATGGGACTCTCGCATTATCACCGGCTCTTTCGACCGCCATCTTGTAATTTTGTGAAACGCATTAATTGATTTTATGAGTGGATTTTGTAACTTTCTGATGCTCTCAACGTTAGTTTCAAGTGATGTTGCATAAAAATCTACCCTTCATATTGCGGTGGCAAAACTTCGCCACAGACCCATTAAGTAGGTAAAGTCCTGGGACCAAAAAATGTTTGGTCATACTCTGACAGGACCCTGAGCAACCTGAAAGTTGGATTTGTGGAAACGGAACTTGAACACGACACAATAAAGGACCGTCCATCCCCAATATTTTCTGTAAATGGTTCAAGAAACAGAGTTAGCCTGAACCGTCGGAGATGTATTTACTCTCTCTGACTTCTGCAGAAAAAAAAGACGCATCAAGTTTTAAAATTATTTCTTTGGCTTCTCTCAACTCATAAAATGACTTTCTTTCAAACTGGAAGGGTCATGACATGTCTTTGAATTTTTTTTAAATTAAGGGCCCCTACTTATACTGACAAAGGGGCCAAATCGTACTGATTCAGACCAGATTACCTCGCTATTTTTACTTTCCTCTTTTATTTTTAGTTCCTCCTGCCTATTTTCCTTGTTTTCAATTACATTGTAGCGCGAAACCAATGCGATTTGGGGGCCCCCTGTAAGTTCGACCGGGTAAAGTTAGGCAAGGATGCTCGCCCAACTGCCCTGGGCCAGTGCATCCTTGATATTTTGAGTGTTGACATTCTTCATTTGAGTTTTGCATGGGAAGGCAGTGAGGGAAATAAATCTCCTTTTTAAGAGTGTATCAAAATAAGTATGTTAATCCTTTCTTATCTGGAAATACGTTTTGTTTAGGGACAAAGTTTTGGCCATCATAACTGATCTAGGCACAATTATTCTCATACACAACGATATGCATAGGTATCATATTTTCTCAGTAACATTCTATGTACATTGAAATGTACATCAGGTCTAAAAATGGTTAATACTTATTAAAATTACCTAAATAGCAAGGGGTTAGGAATTTGTTTCAAAATAGTATTCTATATATTGAGAAGAATAAGTCTTTCCAAGCATCGAAATTGCTGTTTCTCTAAAAAAAATTTTGTCTATCTCTCTGACGAATTGTCCTATCCTGTTCCTCATAGGCTGCTGGACAAGTTGGTCTGTTGTCTCCGGGACTTTCCTCCTTGGAACTTGACTCAAGCACAAGCATGTCTCTCCCCTCGCCGGCCAATTGCAATTTGGACTCACCGTCTCCGCAGTCGGATGTCTCTTCCATCCCATCTCTCCAAGTCAGAGTCGGGGTTCTCCAGCAACGGGTGAGCAAGTCAACGGAACCGCCGACTTTTTTCAATAAGATATCTGCTAAAGTACGTCGACTCGACCCTGTCATTCTTTGTTCCATGCCCCTGTCACTGTCAGCCTTGCAAACTGAGCTATCAGACGATTGACAATTAATGATAAACGGTGGTCGCGATCAGTGAGATACATTTTGATGTTTTCAAAGATTCGTCACCGATCTCATCAATTACCACGAGTTTGAAAACCAGTTTACTTGTATGATTGTTGCTTTACTTATTCTTTCAATTCCTCATAGCCTTTGCTAACCAGGAGAAAAATATCAATATTTTCAGCAACATAGAAAACATATCAAATTTTTCTCATCATTACTTGTCATTTGGTTGGATCATATTTTCTAACTGCTGATAGATCTAACCAACGTATTTATCAGGATAAAATGATTTCGAAAAAGTTTCATGGGCTACACTGCTCACGTTATGAATGGATTTGAGCAGAACTTTTGTCTTTGATAAATTTAATCAAGCTCCCATTAAATCAAACTTCTCCTCCTGCCACTGATACTTTTTCAATGTTAAGATTATTTGGTTGAATGAACCAAATTAATACAAATCGTTATCACTTAGAGAGTTAAAGAATAAATGTCAGTAGATTCAGAAACAGTTAACAACCACTGTTTTTGGATTTTTATAAAAAAATTTGGAAAAATAAAAAATGTGGTGATTCAAAATTTAGGAGCTTTGACTATTCTAGGAGATGTTTTCTTAATTCTCAAACTGTAGAGTCCTAAATTTGATTCAATTCTATTTCTTTACGTTCGTTCTTTTAAATTTTGTAAGCAAAAGTATCAATAGTTAAGTAATAGTTAAGTGATTTTAATGTAGGTATACACAATTGATTAAAATACCTAGTCATCTACCATTAAGTACATGTCAAATGAAGTGAATTGAAGAAGCCAAAGAAAAAGGAAAGCAGGGTTTTCTCATTACGGAGACTCACCTACCATCTTGTTGATTTTTAGCTTTTATTTTTTTCAGAGTACTTAGTGCTATCTTCAGAAGTATTTGAATTGAAAGTAACAAATTTTTTCTTGTTTTTAGTTGGGCTTGCCAGGAGACGTAGCTCTAGAATTTGTGAATGGAGGTCATGGAATTAAAAATCCATTGGCTAATCATGACGCTGTCCCTACAACTCCGAGACCTGAAATCGAGAAAAGTACCGAGGATTTGTCGCCGAGAGCACCAGCACAGCCGAGGGAAGGCTCAAACGGTAGCTCGCGCTTTGCCTGTCATCTTTGCACCAAGAGCTTCAGTTTGCAGCGGCTTCTCAATAGGCATATGAAATGTCACAGTGATGTCAAAAGATATCTGTGCACATTCTGCGGGAAAGGCTTTAACGATACGTTTGATTTAAAACGGCACACTCGCACACATACAGGTAAATTCCATCACATTTCATTTCTTTTATTTGTCTTAATTAAACATTACAATCTAGCTTTTGTTAACTTTTTCCTCAAGTGTATGATTTGTTCATTCTTGAGTAAAATCCTGCAAAAATAAGTTTTATTTATGAGGGACATCCTTGAAACATCCATTGAATTCCATCAACTTCTTTGATTTTTTGAAAAGTTGTTTTTTCTTGTTTCTCAAAATACTTGGTTCGTCAAAAAGCCAAAGGAGCCAATTTCTTATAAGAGTTCCTGAACCTTCTGTCTATACCCAGCAGTTTTTGCAATTGAATGGTGCAAATTGCGTGCACCTACCTAAAGTTCTTCATCTTTGAACTTTCAATGTCAAGAGCTTGATTGAAGTGAACACAACTTTGTTTTATTGCTCCATAATCTCCTTTAAGCCATGGGACCAACACGGTACTGTTTTACAAACCGAAGTACTGAATCTCTGAGAACAACACAAATAAATTTTGCATGTTTTTCCAATGTACCAACTGTAAAATTCCTTGATTTTGGACACCACGGGGGAGTTTCAGTTTAGTTAACACAGGCACTGAACTGGAACGCCTCTGTGGTGTCCAAAGTCAGGGGATTTTACGATCCCTACTTTCACACAGATTAGGCGAACAAATTTCTGGAACATTCAGAAATGGAAAAAACTAATTTGGCTGAAATGGTCAACAAAAAAAACAACAAAAAATATATACCTATCTTTATTTTAGCCTGGAACCCGTTTTTTGGGAATCAATAACAATTTTAGGTGTAAAAAATACAATTCCTGTGGTCCTGTGAAGGCAACATTTGAATTTATAATCTACAATCTCTCCTCGGTGTCTGTGAATGTTTAACTTCAAGTTGGTTTTTTAATGGTCGGGTGATGAATAAAAATTTCGTTGAGCAAGATTTTTCAATGTAAGGAGGTAGTTTTCAACTGAAGTTACACCCATGAATTACATTTTTCTCTTTTCTTTTCAAAATTTGCCAAAAAGTACTACGGAATAAAGTAATGTGCTATTTTCTATGAACAAACTTTAATAGCCTCTCTACTTTTGCTCTGTTCCAGGTGTCCGTCCTTACAAGTGCAATTTATGTGAAAAATCTTTCACTCAACGATGTTCTTTAGAATCTCACTGCCTCAAAGTACATGGAGTGCAGCATCAGTATGCTTACAAGGAGCGTAGAACTAAAGTATGTATTATTTTTCACTTGAATTACTACCTATGGTTTTTAATTAATTGATTCAAATTTAATCTGTTTTAACTGAAGAGAGGACAGTATTCCATTTTTTTTATAATTTTTTTTTATGTTTTTATAATTAATAAAATCTATAATGGCTCTTTCTCCATTTTGTTCTTGTCTTTCATTGTTTTATTGAAAATGAGATATGATCTACTTAATCTGTACTCAAAAGAGTTTGAGTTTACCAATCTCAGCTCATTTTAAAATAAGAAAAAGAGTGAGTTTAATTCATTCGTGTTGTGTGCAATCTGGCAACGCTCCAATTCGACCATTTGAAACCATGCAAAATATTGATTCTAGAGAGTCCACTGTGCACCTCCAATAGTTTGACCTTTTTCATGCTTTGAATAGATGGAATGCAGCGTTGTCAGATTGCATGCTACGCCACTGGTATAATTTAAATTTAAAAGAGTATAAAGACAAAGTATACAAAGGGTGTCCAAAAAGTACCTATAGCTACTGATGATGTAACATCAAAACTAAACAAGCTAACGATCTATTATTAATATTGTTTGAAAGATCAACTTATTTGCTTCCAATTGAGCTCAAAATGAGCACATTTGGTAAAAAATTTATGAAGTTATGGCAGTTGGAAAAGAAAAAAAATTGACTCCCTCAGGTTTTTTAACAAATATTTTCTCGTAGCAAAAAACGAAGGACTACATTATCTGATGCACTCTTTCTCACCACCAACTTAAAACCCAAAAAATACTACTTATAAACATTACTATTGTCTTCTAAATCATTATGAGATCGATTATGCTTATTGGTCGTCTGCACCGAATAAAACACGTTTATCACTTAGAGAAAATATTTGTTTGAAATCCTGTAGGAGTTAAGTTTTTTTTAATTTTCAAACTGTCTTAACTTTGTCAAGTTTTTACCAAAGGTGCGAGAATATCTTGAGCTCAATCAAAAGCAAATGAATTAATCTTTCAAATGAAGTCAAGATCAGATTGCTTGCTTGTTTAAGTTTGAAGTTATCGTATCAGTCTCAGGGGTACTTTTGGGACAGCCTATGTACCTACATAAAATCCATTGGTATTATTTAATTCAGGTTTTGAAGTTTGCATGTATCGCATTCATCTAGGAAACTGTCACACAAGAACAAGATAGTTCTGTGTAACTGGAAATCAAAATTCTAATAGATTATTCTTTTTATTTTTCAGATGTATGTTTGTGAGGAATGCGGTCACACGACGAACGAACCGGAAGTCCACTATCTTCATCTAAAGGACAATCATCCTTACAGTCCAGCGCTTTTAAAATTTTATGATAAACGACACTTTAAATTTACGAATTCAAATTTTGCGAATATGCTTCTACAGGTCCGATCCTAAAAAGTTTTGGAAGACTAGTAAACTAGATCGAAAGAGTTAAGCACACCTTTCTTAGTACCAAGACATTGATTTATCTTTTGAAGAAAAAGATGCATTTGAGAGATTTTTTTTTTTTTTTTGTATCTTTTGGATAGTCTCCTTTGTTAGTTAATTGAAAACCACTCATGATACATTTGAAGTTTGCTGTAGGTATTAATAAGGGATCAAGTCTATTCCCTCTTTTTTATACTGAAATATTTCTAGAGTATAATTATTGGTACGTGCTGTTTTAGCAATATATTGCAATCAGTTAAAAATTACAAGCAAATTTCAAGCCAAGTACTTAAAACTTTTTATCCCAATCTAATCAAGGCTTTTTTTTTTTTTTTTTTTTTTTTTTTTTTTTTTTTTTAGAACCAAAACCGCAATGAGTTGGTAACCAAATTTTAATTTTCTTTTATTTTTCCATGGTTCTGAGTCTTATTCCAGCCCTCATTATTTAGAAAAATGGTTTCTCAGAAATACTTTTACTTAATTTTTTTTTTTTTTTTTAACAGATGACATTAATCTAAGCCTTGGTATAAACGTTGTGTAGGTACTAAATAAATCCTAAATTAGTAAATTGAAATTAAATAAAACCGACGGAAGTGCAAAAAATTATAATCATAGTAATACTTAGACTTGATTGTAAATGCTTTTAAGTTTAAAGCTCACTTATGATTTAAGTTTGTTCATGTGATAAACCTCAACTTGAGAATTCTTTTTTATCCGTCCTGATATTTTCTGTTCTCGTTGTTATGTCCTCATTTTTCAACATTGTCTATTTTATGTCTGAGTCCATTTTTTTTCCTGTAGATATAAATTCATTTTAGAGTTTTTAGCAGTCTAGGGACCACGAAGGAAAAATCCCAAGAGAAATTCAAAGAAGTTACTAAATGAAAGTTTAGGATGTTACATCATTTTAATTAAAAGCAGTGGACCTCGCAGCAATGTCATGTGTTCTCACAGTATCTCATTTTAAAGCTCGTGTGATGTTGCTGCGATGCGCTCTTGAAGATGGTGTCTCGTCCTACATCACTGAGGCTGGAAATCGCCCAAATTTCAGTGAAAAGTGTTTACACCTGTAGGAGCATGCAAATAGTCCTTTTGTATTAAATTGTATACTTTTTTGGCTTGTAAATAAGTTTTAGATTCCTAGTTATTTATTGCATCTATTTTATGTAATCTTTTTTTAATCTATTTATTAATTTATTTTTTAAAATATCGTCCATCTTATAAGTAGATTATTTCCTTTAAAGTTGTACAGATGAATGTATCATATTGCAATGGAAAGATTTTTATTTCCCAATTGAACTAATTATGGATTAGTTATCTTTTAATGATTGTGACAGGGGTGTAGTTTTGTTTTGCTTTGTGTCGTTAGTATTGATGTCGATTCATTTCCACATCTCTACATTTTTTTTCTTTTTTTGCTAGGATGTTTGATTTTTTCAAGAATGTAATTCAAACCATTTGGAAGAATACATTTTATCTTCTTACATGGAGCTTGAGTCATGAAATTTTATTTTGGGGGGACTTAAATTTAGGATCCTGTTAGAGAAAGGGTGCAAAAAATTTCGGGCTTGTTTTTTTTTTTTTTTTACCAATCTGAAAATTTTGGAAGTGAAATGAGTTATGAATTGGACGAAAAGCCAATGGTACAATTTTTGTTTCGTTGATTCATTTGGCAACGATTTTGTGCTCAACCTGTAATATTAAATGGAGCATGAAGGGCTACACGAACCCCATGAAACAAGAATAAATGCGTTATCAATTTTTAGAATAGAGTCTCAGGTTTAGCCTGAAGCCAAGTTTTCAGGTAGATTATGTCATCAATTGATTAAGAAACCCGTCAGACATAACGTCGTCCATCTGATGTGCAATTTTTACAAGTTTTCAGAAAAGCAAAAGCAAAATTGACTGACTCCTTGTCTTTAATGACTTACACCAATAAGTTCTCCATTATATCTTGAAAACTATTAGGAATTTGGTATTTTTGACATCACTGATAAAAAGAGCATCATTTTTACACTGGAATTATTGAAGAAGTCCATTCGTCAAATTTCCAACTTGCGCCTGTAGGTTAGATGGACGACGATAAGAAATCTGTTTGTAATGAATCTCCACTTCTAGCTTGAAATGTCTCACTAAGAAATTAATGTCTAGAAAAAAAGCATACCTGTGCATCCTTTCCCCGACAAAGTCCTAAATTTTTATCCGTATTTATTTGGAAACAGATTGTTTAAAAAAAAAAAATGGACACTTTTTTGATGATTGCTTTGAATGCGTTCCATTCCCATCTGATTTATTTTTGATAATATTCAGCGGCAATTGAAGTGAACTTGTATCATACCTATATAATTTAAGTGTATTTTAATTCCTATTAACTTTTTGTACATTTTTCTTGATCTTGTCATCTCTTATATTTCTTTTCTGAACATCCTACTACTCCTACAATTTCGTCTCATATTTTTAGGTTATCTTTTTATTTTCTCAAGTCGTAATTTTTTTTTTATTTTTTTTTTATTTTGAGAAAATGTTACTTTTATTTATGTGCAATAAAATACGTTTATCAATGTTTTAATATAATATTAATGTTTTTAATATTTTATTAATGTTTTTTATTAGTGGTTAAAATATTCAGTAGGTAATTTAAAGTGTTTAAGGAATGAAAAAAGGAAGATCATCATCTCTAACTTTCTTGTGTTGTCTGGAGCTCTCAATCGCTTACTTTGTGTAATTGACAATAATTGTATTTTAATGAGCTAGAACTTTTTTTTTCATTTTATCAACCAGTTGTTAAGAAGTGACCCACAAAGGTTTCTAGAACAAAGTCGTGAGCCGAAACTCAATTTTCCAATAACTGGCCATAATTTAAACAGTATTGATATCCTACACACCTTAACATGTATCCAGTTTTACGGTTTGATTATTTTTCTTTCCTCTTTCCTTTCCCTTAGTTTTTCTATTTTTCCAGTCTGTGAAATTTGTCAAATTCTTTTCAAATCGAATCTTCACTAACTTTGGCAAAACTAGAAAATTCTTTAAATTCTTTTCTTCCAAGAAAATTGACCGGCTTGAGCTGATACTTCTCCACGGTTGATCTGATGAAGTCTGCAAAAGTTTGCTCTTCGTTTTTAATTTTTTTTTTTTTTTTTTTTTTTTTTTTTAAATTTAATTCTTCTTCAGCCCCCACTTTGTTGTAAGATTATGTTCTGAAGTGGTTTTTCTTTCCGAGTCCGCTTTGTAAGGAAGCTTATTTTTCCTGACTCAATTTCATAGATAATTTAATTTTCTTCTTACCCCATCCATGAGTACCTAGAGCCCAATGAATATATAAAACTAGATTTTTCACTTTGAAATTCCTTTATTTTAGGAAACTTTTTGTAATTTTGGCTGCTAGTAAATTTACCTTCAATTCTTTGTCCATAGTTTTAATATTTTATTCTATTACCTCTCACTTTTATGTTAAATGGCTGATTTTTCCGGTATTCTTGCATGCCTCAACACATGTATATAAAAAATTCCTTTTCTTACAATGCTCGTTTTCCAAGTTCTTCATCCTGAATAAAGTATTAAATATTGGTAGGATTTTTTACTCTAAATTTTCTCTTTTTTCTAATGGTGCTTATGTTTTCTCCAGGAGTTGTTGAAAAAGAAGAAAAAAATGTTTGTTTCATGATGATAAAGAAGAATCTTTTTTTTTTTAACCTGATAATTGAAGCATTTAAAAACAAAAACAAAAAACAAACAAAAATTAGTTTGTCATTAAATTTCGGGTAGATTTTTGTCCAAAACTTTATGTGGCTTTTCTGGAGGTTCAAGTCAAAGATGGGGGTAATCTATCATTTCCTCTGTTTCTTTGTTTCTTTTTCATTCCTCTGGATGAATTTGTGTTTCTTCGCTGTTTCAGTCTGTTTTCTCTCATTGTCACAAAACTGTAAAAAATGTTAGTTCTCTAAGCTTAAACACTATTGTTAAGTATGTTCATAAGACTGTTTATTTTTGTGTATTAAATAAAGTTTCTAAGTACATCTTGTAATATATTTTATTTTTTCTCTCGCTCATTTTCTCACTCTCTCTCTCCTTCGGTGATTGCTTCTTTCTTTTCAATATCTCACGACCCCTTCTGTTTCTGGTTTGTTTCTCTAGTTCCCTTTATTCTATATTTTTTAGAAACTTCTGCCAATAATTTAAAAAGAAAATCATCAATCATGTCATCAGATCCAGAATTTTTGTCACTGCTTCATGACTTGTTGTTAGCTGTTCATGTACTATGACCTTCAAAAGAAAGTAACGTGGTCGACATTTTTACTCTTTTAAATCTTGGCAATCTTTAAATAATTTTGCGGTTTTTAAGTGTTTAAGGACTAATCAGTATGCCCCTTTTAAAGTATGTCATGAAAAATTGAAAGTTTCATTGAAAATAGAGGACAAATTTAACAGTAAGAATTTTGACCAGGGTTCTTTCCTTTGAAAGTCATTGAACCTTGGTAACATCGGGTATTTTTCACTGTACCCTTCGCAAAGTAATCAATTTTTGGGGATGTGATCTGTCTCTCCTTGAATTGATTTTTTTTATATTGATTTAAGATGAACCTTTAGCATTTAGTGCCAATTTCTACCACCAGCGTGCTATCGTTTGGTTGGTGTCATAACACATGGCAAAA
The DNA here is from genome assembly GCA_011764245.1 of Trialeurodes vaporariorum. Taxonomy (NCBI): domain Eukaryota; kingdom Metazoa; phylum Arthropoda; class Insecta; order Hemiptera; family Aleyrodidae; genus Trialeurodes; species Trialeurodes vaporariorum. The sequence goes on from VMOF01000220.1 coordinate 21,241,531, forward strand.
GTAATTTGTTTTTAAGAAAATGGAAATTCAAGTACAAAATAATCATTTGAAGAATGTCTCTACGAAATGTGTTGTCAATAATTTCAAAAAGACGGCTCAAAGTACCACAAACGGAATGTCGCAAACTGATTCTAGTATCAAAATGTAATGTTCCATTTTTATGTACTTTCAGCCTTATTTTTGAAGCTATTGACAAGATATTTAGCACAGACATTCTTTGGATGATTATGCAGTACCTGAATTTTTGTTTTTCTGAAATATAAATTACGTTTGGCTTGTGATTTTTCTCTGATTGAATGGTAAAGTTCTTTTAGCAGAAATGGACACTAAACGCTGAAGATTCATCTTAAATGGTTAAATGTAAGGTGGCCAGACTGCAAGGGCCGCCAACGCTTGGAATACATGCCCGCCATTAACCTCCTCACTGCTAGGTTTTTTTAAAACTGTACGAATTGTGTAGCAAAGTATTCTTTTTACAAATCATCACGATGAATAAAATAATTTTGGTTCCACAAGGTCCGCCATCTATTAAAACACTTTGAAATGACGAGCCCAGCTACAAACTGTAGATCTATCAGGTTTTCATCATATGCACTTTTTCCCAGTCCAAGATATCTCTGCGTTAGCAGTGAAGAGGTTCAATGACATGGGTATCCAAACTTTTAAATGTCATAACTGATGATTGTCACTATTTTTATCAAAATTGAAAGCAGATTGAAATTAAGTAGGAAGTTGTAAAACCACAGCCTTGTCCATCTATAAAATGGAAATTCTTTCCACCCAATTTGAGTCTTATCAATTTTTTCACCATCAAAATTATAAAGAACAAAGAAGAAAGAGATTATCAATAATATCGGCGATAGAAGTAAAGGTAGGACCCAGTTGCTCCAGCGGAGTGTTGTGTGGGCAACACCAGTCACACTTATCTTTCCATTCACTTGGCGTGAAATGGTGGGTGTAACGCTTGTTGCCTCAATCATATTTTGCATGTGCAAACATCTTTACTTGTGTCTCCGATAGTACCCACGGTCTGCTAAAAAGAATTCCTCCTTCAAAATTTTAGCCAATTTTTATAAAATGTTTGTTGAAAAATTTTAAGCTTTCAAACTTATTTCAATAATATGTTTGTTTTTGAAAGTTGCTGAATTATTTTAAAATGGCTGAGAAATTAAAGCTGAACATTTTCTACTCAGTAATGCTTTTGATACTTAGTTTCATTGTCTCAAAAGGTGACTTTGATGCTTGGTTCGTGCAATATTATGCTTGAAAGGAAGTATAGTACCTATGTTGTTGGCCAATGATCTCATTATGAATTTTAATTGCAACCGATCAAAGCAGCGCTCAACTTAATTTAAGTCAAAGTGTCAAGTGTCAGCTGATCAGATCTTTATCAATTTGAATTCAAATTAGAAGATAATCTCTCCAAGTTTTTTGTTTGCATTGAATCTCTAAAATTTTGATTATTCAGTGGAAACCCAAGTTTAGTGATTTCAATACATGTAATTGAGGGAGTGGAAAAATCTACTAGTGTCACAACTGCATTGAAAAAAAAAAAAGGAATCATTGTTACCTAATTAATTTAGTACATGCAAGCTAAGTATACGTACTTGCATAATGATCTTTAATTGCATGGGCTAGAAATTACAGTTCACTTAAGGGGTCTCTCCACCTGCGAATCTAAAAGTGCGAATTGGCTGTTTGAACCTATGGGCTTCTTTGTTGTCGATACATCGGACTCGACCTATCGACTTCAAGGCAGCTCATTGGCTCAATCAGTTTATTCGTGCTTTTAAATTCGCAGGTGGAGAGAGAGACCCCTTTAGACTTACTCCTTGCGTGAAACAAACAATATCCAAAATGTACTTTTGCCATCATTATGTACCTTCACTCACTAACCTTTTGAAGACATGACGCATAGCCCAATGTATCATCGGTGACAAAAGTAAAGATGGAAGTCAGTGGCATAGCGTGCAATTTGGCAATGATGTATTTTTTCTATTTAAATGCATGCAAGATTGTGAGAGGTCTAAAGTGAAGGTGTTCACTGTACACCAATAGATCTATCTTTTCCATGGGTTTAAATGAACAAACTGCAACATTGCCGAACCTCACGCTGCACCACTGGTTAGAGTTAGAGGTTCCAGCAAAAAGTGTAGGCAACACACATTACACAAATATTTTTATTCAATTGGATTGAGTTGGTACAAGATCGCTTTTTGCCTTGACGACATTTGACTTGTGTAATTGCCTTTCTAATGTGGCCAATCTGAGTAACACTGCGGAATTATGAAAATTCTATGATGCACAATGTATATTGTTTTGGAAAATATAGAGTACGTACATCCAGATCAGCTATGATGGTTGTGAATCTGTGAGGGTGAAAGGTTTTTAAAATGTTAAAATGATGTTATAATGTGAATGTCGAGCCGTTTTTTGCACCAAATGAGATTTCTGATTAGTTTCAGCTCTATCTTTTGCATGATAAAGGTTCCGTTCTCTTCTTAACTTCTTTGCTGAATAGAAAATGTGTTTTTGCTATCCATTTTGGTCAAGGTTTGTAAACCATGTATTCTTCAACAGACTAAGGTAATTTTTTTTTTTTCTGTCTTATCGGGAGATGTCCGCTCATTTGAAAATCAACGATATTTAAATTAAAATTCTAGTGAGGAAGCTACACCCTTTCTCATCCTACTACTTTTTCTGCTTTGATTGCTAAGTTAATCAGAAACACTTATGAGGACTTGATGACAACATGTTAACTGTTCATATAGTTCATGCCTTTAGCTGTGATATATTTATCCGAATAAATTGTATTTTGCACTGCTATCTACTTTTATTGGTGAGAACATGCTACAGATAACCTTATCTGTTCTCTTTTCAAAGACTGTGAAACTTACTGTGTTGATTCCGCAGTAGCACATTGAGGGTTGGAACCTAACCCTCTTAAGGTGATTCCAGACAAAACTTTCCCAGATGCCAATCCGATGGATAGCACCACTAGTCACTTTTGGGAAAAGATGTGTTGGCATTTTTAATTGAAAACTAAGGAAAAACGCAGAATTCAAGAATGTCAGCACCTGCGTGATTTTTTTATGGATCTTTTAAGCCAAAAAGGAGCAAAATTGGTTGAGAACTAAAGTCATAATTTAGGAAATTCATCTTGCCATAAGCTTAGTGAGTGCAAGTGAGTGCAAGTGATACTTTGTCTATCTACCTCACTCACACTCATAGAAGCTCATGGAAATTTTCATATTTCCTAAAACCTGGCTTTATTTTTGAGTGTTTCAGCTTAAAACTTTCAGGGTATCTTTCTGAAAGATGCTTGCAAGTGCCGATGTCCCTCAAATTTGTGCTTTTTGCTAAAGTTCATCATCATCAATTTTAGCCGAAATCTGTTGAATTTTTGAGCAGTGCGACGTGGTGTCCACGGTTGGAACTGATCGGCCCTGGAATCACCTTAAATATTGAAAGAATGAGGGAATGTAGATGTAGAGAAAAATAAATAATCGTTGTCCGATGCAACTACCGCAGTAATGCTGAATATCACAGTCATTCATGGGAATGACTTGATTTTTAATTTTAATTTTTTTTTATTAAATGAATACCTTGCTGGTAATGTATTGAACTAACACTTTAAAGATGCCTCTTTGTCTCATTTTTTTATTAATTTTTAAGTTATGGAATTTTTAAGTTAAGACCTGCATAGGTTTTGAAATCCATTCAGATATCCTTTCTGATCTTTTAAATTTACAAATGATTTGATCATTAGCTCTGTATTGGTACGTTGATGCAATAAAATTTTCCTTTCTTACAATTTGCCTCAAATCTTCTTTATTTGATTTATAAGTAAATAACGAACTGAAATAAATTAGATTAAACTTCACATCGTATTAGGGCAGTACTTTGGTTAAAGGGCGGATAAAACAGAAGGTTTGCTCGTGCTCAACAATCCAGGAGGCTCATTATGTACAATGGTAATGCCATGAAGTCGATGATCGAGTAAGTACGTGTTATTTTTATGGGTGGTGTCATTCCTATAGAAACACTTCCATCTCTGCGGAAATTCACCCATGACTTCTGAGCTATCGTAGAGATTGAAGGGTTTTTATCAGAATGGAACCCATCATAATGACACCACCCATAAGAATAACATGCACTCAATAGTGACTTGATACGATTATGATACGATCCTTCATAATTAGCCTGCTGACTTTGAAGTGTTATTGTAAGAGATTTTGATTATAAAAGGTGGGTTTTCTTAAATAACTAAAAATCAGAGTGTAAATGTAATCATCAGATAAAAGTAAACCGAATTTGACTCTTCATAAAGTCACACAATGACGTTTAAATTAGGTTTTGTGAGCACGAGCACACCCTCTATTTTATCTGCCTTTTTACCAAAGCACTCTTCATTTATGTCTAAACACATAATAATCTGTAACTTAACCTGCATTTATGCTTATTAGTGGGGTGTTTTCGCACCACCTTTTGAATTTTTCAAGATGAAATTTCAAGATAGTTAAAGTCAACTCTCAAACATTGTTTTAGGAAATTTGTGTACCTCTTGCATTAATGGAAAAAATTGGTGTTTTTTTGTCATTTCTCTCCTTTTTAAACTGATTTGAATGATTTTGTTACGAAAAGAAAAACATAAAATTTCATACAATTCTGGGCACAAATGGGTTTGATACATTACCTGAAAAGTAAGATGGAAAGATCATTGGTTTAGAAAATATGCAGAGCTAAATATTTGGTTATCATATAATCCAACCTAGTAAGATAGGTTTCAAATTCAAAATCCGGTTACAAAAATCTGTGACTGGAAAAATTCATGATAGGTAATTTATTAATTTTTATTTTTTGAATAATATTATTTTTATTTGCCAATAACATGAAATAAAATGATGTTGAATAACTTTAAAATACCCTACAGAACATAACCGATGAATATAATATAGATAATCGGGTATATCATACAGTAACCAAGTAACTGAACTCTAACCAAACCTGGTCACAATATGAAATTTACTTTCTTGGTCGCTAGAATAAACTACAAAAATCAGGGTGCAGTGGTATATGTTGGCTTCTATTGAGCAACGAGAATTCAAACTTTAAAAAAAAATGAGAACTCCACATTCAGAAACTTTGCGCTCTTTCTGAGAGTGCCCGAGTTTTTAAATTTCCCACGCTTAACGTATTATTTTAGTTCAGTTTTTTACCACGAGAGCGAGTTAGCTGATAGAGACTTCTTTGAAAACGTAAACAATGATCGTGGTGGCGCTACCTCGTGGTTTTTTTTTGAACCACCAGTTATCAAATCACATTCTAGGAAGCGTGTCTTGCAACTTCTGCATCGCTGCACTGCAGTTTCTTGCAGTTTTTCACCGCGGCCGCCGAAATCTTTCCCGCGCCAGCATCCAAGCGTAAACAAGGGAGGTTAGGTCAGTTCAATTCCTGAAATAAATAACGTTCGATTAGAAGAATACCGGTAATCTTGCGCGTGTTGTAGAAAAGTGAGGTGATAACGAAGTTCTCAAACGTTTCTTCTTTTGAAAAGGTGTTAACCTTTTGCCGTGTGCCATTAAATTCGTTCTTATTTGTGCTCCAGTGTTTATTTCAGTTTTCGAATTCGGTAACTACCTTGAGATCAACAACACTTGTGATAAGTACTTTCGATTCTGTTTCGTGTTCAGCTCTTCATTTCGAAGCTAGTTACTTATGTTCTAGTGATTTTAAATCGTTCCATTGCTTAATTTGCCCTCTTAAATTATTTCACGGGGTTTTGGCTAAATTCGACCGTGCCGGCATCCGTTGTTCGTTCAGAAACTATTACCCTATAGGTATCGTGTTTGGTTTATCGTGATAACCTGCTGTTACTGTATTTTTCTGAATTTTTAGACAAGTGCTTCGTTTTGTTCCCCACCTTCTGGCACGTCTTTTCCTCCCGGTTAATCAAGGAATTTGTTTCTTTTTTTACTGCTTCTCACTTAAGGTTGACCTCTTAGGATCTTCTCTCAAAATGCACTAAGGTAAGATAACTTAAGTATGTACTTGTGTTTCCTTCTTCGCTTTAGTCCTCCAACCATTTACCATGGAACTTTCAGTCACAATTTAATTTTTTTTCCATTAAAACTAGGCGAAGGTTTTCCTCTGAGCCTGGAAGAATTTCGGGAGGGTGTTGACTTTATCTGATATTTACATCTCAATTTAAATCATGGACTGTTGCGGTTACTCGTGCAATTTGGCATCAACGTTTTCCTTCCATTTGATTCTTTGTCAGAAAACCCTATTGGCGGATCCAGTCCTCGTGAACGGGGCTGTGCTTGGGATTTTGCTGTTTGGAGACCTGCTTTTTCTTTTTTTCCGCTTTCTTTCCCCCTTCCTGCCCCCTTTTTTCTCTCATTTTAGCCGAATGGGAAGCCCCCCCCCCTCCCCCCCCTTCAGATATTCGCCATTGAAAAATCCATTTGATAATGTAGTACTTAGAGCTTTGCCAATAATTGATTATTACGCGCAAATTCAAAAGGAGGGAAAACGTTATTGCAAAATTGCACTAGCAATTGGAATCCGCCACTGGAATGTTTGTCCTATTAGTTCTCTCATATTTTGTCCATCATGATAATCTACAGTTCTCGTAGTTTCCCAAATTTTCAGATGATTGCTTTGTTTAGCTTTTCATCTTCTGGAGTTCTGGCTTGTATTTTTTTAGGCATTTTCCTCCTAATCAATCAAAGAAGTTTATTACTTATCGCAAAGTGTAAACCTTAAGGGTATGCGACTTCTGTATATGGTGTAAAATCTTCACCAATCGGGAATTTTTTCTCTCTAATTGCATGCGACTGCATGATCTGTCATTGGCCAACTCATTTGAAGTGATTAAAGCGTTAAAATCTGAAGTTAGTGGGTTCTAGTAATTGGTGATTACTTTTTTTGGGGTCTGTATGCAGACTAGAGCTCGTTTCAGAAGTGTAGGCGGACCAAAATCATAATCTTTGGCGAATTTTCAACTTTTATTCCTTCAAATCAATACCGAATTTACCCCTGAGTTTATTCTTTTGTGTTTAAAGTTTTCCTCGTTGAAAAGTGAACACTCAATTTCATTTTTATTCATTTTCATCGAGTAATATCAGAAATAATGTTGACAAATTCCAAAGATTATCGGTCTAGGTCCGCCTACACTTCTGAAACGAGCTCTATCAAGAAGGGTTTGATGCAGATAATGAAAAGAGAGCAATTTTTATGGTCTACCACTATTATTTTATGACCATGTTTTGGCTTATTTGCCGAGAGAAATCCAAGTACCTTCGGTCAGTTCTAGTTGTGTTCAAAATGCTTGTTTTTCAACTATTGGGTTGAATGAAATGTTGAAGGCTGCATTTCACTGTCCCAAGACTCGCCGCTTGTGATAGGGTAGATGTTAGCCAATTACGTTCCAATGAACAAAAGTTCCCATGAGGAACTACTTGTTTTCCACTATAAGTTTCTTCGAAAAAACGTTGGAAAAATAAAGAAGCCTCAAAATAGGTTTTTAATTCAGAGTTTTACTTACTGTGTTTATGAAGGAGCAGAAGGTGAAAATTTTGTGGGATGTACACGTCCCTGATTTCTTATGTATTTGCTTCAAGATATATGGGACTGAGACTTAAGGTGCACTCAGAGAGAGTTTATTGAGCTCAAGATTTCTCAAGTCAAGGCCCATCAGTTTAGTTAAATTGCTTAATAAAGTTTTGCATAAGATGAGTTGGATACCGTTGAACCCTGACATGGGTAATCTTTAGCTCAATAAACTCTGAACTCCACCCTGAATATATTATCAGATTGTTTGATAACAATTTACTAGCCCATCAGTTATATCTAGTACACACTAGGTAGACCCCCCCCCCCACTTTTTCAGGAAGTCCGGGCTGGCAGATAAAATTCCAATTCCAAAAACCAAAAAAAAAAATAATTAAAAAAGGTCGTCAAGTTCAAAGCCCCCCCCGGCACTCTTCGTACCCAAGCCACGCGCTACTTCTGATTCACCTTCAACTTTCATGTTAGTCCGAAAGATCGGGTGTGCCAAACAAAATTGGACTTCAGGGGCCTCCTTTTGTTCGGCACGAACGCGGACGATCATGAGTAATCGACGTAAAATTTGGTTCAAGTCGTGTCTCCACCAATCAACAGCGAGGATACCCGGCTTAAATATTACGGTGTTTACACCATTACGAAAAGGCCCTAATTAAACCGCTAGCTAGTTCAAGCAGTGGCCGCTACGGAGCGTTGGTGCGAGACAAACGGCGGGTTCGACGCATTTGATTTCTTTTTATATTGAAAGTTTGCACATTATTGACACTCGCCGCCGGTGGCCTAGCGGAACAGTGCTGGATATGCATATGTGACAGCGCGGGTTCGAATCCCACTCATGCGTATTTTTTTTTGCCATTCCCCAATTAACCCTTTACTGCGCGATTTTTTTTTTTTTCGTTCGAAAATATGATTTTTCAATTGATTTTGACTAAAAATAAAAAGGGAAAAATAATGAAAAAATTCCCTAGCATTGATTCTTGCGCCCAAGAGAACTACAAAGTACTAAATTTAACATGGGCCAGTATTGGGAGAAAATCAAGGTCAAACGGTTAAATATGTTTTCTAATGCTCAGATGGCCCCCAATGTGGAGTCTGCTTTATCAGACTTCGGGGGAAAAATCGAAATTTTTCCTCGATTTGTGCCGGAGGGATGACGACGGGGAAAAAAATGATATTTTAACTTTAAGAGTTCAAAATGGAGGAAATATATTTTGTGCCTCAGGGGTACCATGGCGCAGTTAAGGGTTAACATAAATGTTATATTTGTATCGATCCGTAACAATTTATCCTGCACATCGATTATTATCTCCAGTGTTGTACAAAAAAGGGGACTTCAATTTTGAACCTATGTTAACGTGATTTCGACGAACCATTGACGAACTCCGATTTATGATCACCAACAAAACGGAAAAAAACTGTAATCCCCCCCCCCCAAGAAACCCCTTTTCCGAGTGCAGACAACCCCAAGTTAGATTATAAAAAAGACCGGGAGCGAGCGAAGCGAGCGGGAGGTGAACGCAGCGCGAAGCGCGCGTATTCGCCCGAAGGGCGTAACAATTCCCCTAAAATGAAATAAATTTCAAAAGAGAAGACAAGAGAAGAAGACAGAAAGAGGGAAAGAAAACAGGGAAATTACTCATTTGATAATTCAAAAAGACCGCGGTCATCGCTTACCGTACGCTAACCTAGCGCGGAAGCACCTCATAGCAGTCATCTTGTGAACTAGCTAGTAGCTAGCATTTCAAACAGGGCATTTTCGCCAGATCAGCTCGCTAAAATATTACGGGCCATCCGGCGTCCATACCAAACAAAATGAAGCCCCAGGTCGATGACTCCACACGTAGGCGCAGCATGGGTGTCAAAAGTGGGGGGGGGGGGCTTTCGAAAAGTAATTACACCCTCTTTTTTTTCTTTCTTAAATGCTTTTGAAAAGTGGTGATTTTTTTTTTTGCTTGTTTGCGTTCGTATTCGGGTTCTTTTAATTCAAGCCACTATTGCCACCAATGTTTTTCTGAGTCATTTAATTTGCACTGTTTCCTTTGTTCCTCGAGTATTCACGAAATCCAAAGAGTCAATAATTTTTAGTATACCCCAAAAAGAATTCAGTGACTGTTTTTTAACGTGGTATCCCTTTTCATTGTAGGTAGCCTAATTAATGACTTATGCGAAGAACAAACCCAAACTCCATTCCGCTCACCTAAAAATATTCAAAAATATCAGGATAAATAGAAATTTTTCCATAACAACACTCATATGACCCACTTTGAGGACTTGAGGTGATGAAAACACGCTATTGCTGTTTGAATGACCCGAAAACAGAGGCCAAACCTAAGAATATGCATTCAAGAGCATGTGCGTTGTTTAACTACTCTTTACGAGCTTTTCAGTCATTTTAGTCCAATTAGGAATCTGTCCATTTTTGGGAACAAAAACCGGCTTTATTGGCACTCCTCCTTTGAGCAAGTTGGAGAGCACCACACTGTGAATTGAACCACTGCACCGGCTCAGTCTCGCAGTTTGCATTGCAGCGCCACTTTGTATACGTTTAATTGCCTTGGGATAATTTAACTGTGTTCAATTTTTTGTCTTTATTTTACAACTGAAAAGAGTAGATGGTTATGGAGATGTAGAATACACTCGGTGGCGGATCTAGGGGGGGGGGGGCTAGGAAAAGGGCAAAGGAAAATGAAAAAGGGAAAAGGGAAGAAACAGAAAATATCAACCAGGTGTCACCTGCTTGACCCGTACTAAAAAAGAGGGGCGCATTAACGGACTTTGAACCAAGGAATCCAGTTTAAAAATATAAAAGCAAAATTCACAGCGGGGTCGAAAACAAAATATGAAATACAAGTAATGATTAAGGAGAAAAGGGATGTTTAGTTGGATCAATGTAGAACCATACTCTTTAAAGTTAAAACTGTGAATGTTGAAAAAGTAATGGAGAAAACAACATTGAACCAGTATGCTTGGAGCGGAGGGACTCAACCCCCCCCCCCTCCCCCCCCCCCAAATCTTTGCAAACAAATTAAATTACCTCTCCCCTAAAATTCTGTTGTTGAGAAACACCTGGTGAAACTGCGAGATTATAAATATATAGAATGTAACTTCTAAAAATTAATTGATATATGTAGATTAACCGCATTTCTACGCCCTTTCTTATACACGAATAATGTAGATCTAGTAAAAAACGATTTATCGACACGACATTGAAAGTACTATCGACGAATTAGAGATGATCGCGAGATTTTCACGAGCTAAGTTTCGCCTTCAAGGTTCAGGTTCGGCCATTCTTAATACTCCTTACGCCGTGCAGGCAAGAGGCCAGTGCGGGTGGGGCTGGAAAGCCGTTGCAGATCAAGATCAGTCCCAAACTCACACCCATAACTGAAAATGTGCGAAAATCTTGCCACAGTCTTTAATTCGTCGATAGAGTACATCGCTGGTAAACCGGCGCACTATAGTCTGATATCGTCAAAAAGTGGCAAAAAATCATACGGTAAATTTCTCACAATTTTTCATTTAGGTATTAACTTTCGAAACCAATCACAGATAGAGAACATTTCTAGCAGGTAATTTAAATCTAGAAATGTCACTGGAAAGTTTTAAATTAAGCTGTGAAAGGTAGAAAACTATGATTTTTTTCACTGATTTTTGGCCACCAGTAGCGAGGCGTGAAATTTGACAACTATGTACTTTCTCCATTTAAACTCACTGAAAGAATCGAAAGCTTCGGTCATCGGCGATGACCAGATGTTTCGACCTTTCTAATGTGTTTAAAGGGGGAAAAAGAAACGTTGCCAAATGGCACGCCTCGCCACTGTTGGCCACTTTTTCCGATCCCACAATCAGACCATAACAGCGTACTCTGGCTGCACCGGTGTAAAAGTAAAACTTCGATGTGCAGCCGGGGATACGGCGGTTTACCGGAGTTGTGCGCTTTTTCAATTTCTCTCAGAAAGCACGCTTATTACTGCATTTTTATTAGTTATGTAAGAAACGGCGCAGAAATGGTCAATCTATCGATTCATTTTAAAAAAAATGCATTCCATGTATTTATAATCTCAGTTTCACCAGCTCCCCGATCCAATGAATCTAGAGACTAGAACGCTATAGAGATTTTTTCAGAAGTGTAGGCGCACCTAGACCGAAATTTACCAACTTTATTTCTCATATTAGAAGATAAAAGTGAATGAAAATGCAATTTGAGCTTTGGCTTTTCATCGAGGAGCCCGCAGCCCGGCAAAAAATTATAATTTGGACGTCAAAATTATTTTTTCGCTGGTCACCTTTGCTTTGTAACGCCTAGAAAAGTCATTTCAGATCAATTCTAGACTTTTTTAAAATTTCCTTCGAATGTCCTCCGGGCGTCCTGAGGACGTTAAACACCCATATTTTTTGCCGCGGGTAACGCTTGATAGTTAAAAGTTAAAGTAGCAAGCATGTTTTGTTCCAATTAGTCGTTTCGTTGCAGTTGACAATTTTGAAAATTTGAAAATTCGCCAAAGATTATCGGTTTAGGTGCGCCTACACTTCTGGCGAAACGAACTCGACCTCTCCGTACATCTTGGTTTACTCTCTCGACCAACTCTCGTACTCAACTTTGACGCACTCTCGGCAACTGAGGGATTATCCGGATGACGAGCCTTTAAAACTGAAGGCGTGCTCTTTCGAAGAAATCCCAACTTAGTCATTATGCTGATTTCTAAGAAAAAGCACACCCATACTTTTTAATGAGCACCTCTTCCGGGGAATCCAGAGATCAGAACAATTTTATAAGTTTAGTCACTAAAGTACCCGGTTCATCATCCATCGGCAGGCTCTCTTTATTCGAGAAATTTCATTTATCGTAAGAATTTCGGACGCGTCTTGATGTTAATGAATCGAATCGTCAATTCTCTGATAGTGAAAGTAAACAACCAGGAAATAAAAGCTGATAAGTATAATAGCTCGTGAAGTTGTGAAGTATTGATAAATTCGTTTGAAAGCGAGTCGGCACCAGCTGACACAAGGCCAAGGCCCTGTGCCCAGTGCCTCATCCCCCCCCCCCCCCTATTCGGAGCTTTGAAAGCTCTTCCCTCCACCTCGGAATCTCATCACGGATTTCAATTCATCATTCTGAGTAACAAAGCTTGTAGTTTTCATTTAACCGTGCGTAGTTTGAAGTCTGAATTACGCTCTTTCTCATTTTTTATTGTGCTATGCCGCCGGTAGAGTTGAATGACCTCTTAACGCTAACGGACGGAGAAGGCCCATTGACGGATCCAGGAATCTATCCTTCTCTCTCTCTTTTCTTGCATTTGAACGCATGTGTTAGAGAAGGACAGATTAGGGGTGGTCACGTGATATTCGCCCCCTCTTCCATCTTTTTCTAACACATGCGTTCAAATGGTCTCAGAGGGGGAGAGAGAAGGGGGAGAGGGGAGAGGGGAGGGAAGAGGGAGAGAGAGAGAGAGAGAGAGAGAGAGAGAGAGAGAGAGAGAGAGAGAGAGAGAGAGAGAGAAGGACAATGGACTGGGTCCGCCAGTGAGAAGGCCTCCCTTATTTACGTCCGAATATCGGTATCTTCATCTATCCAAGTTCGTAAAAAGGTTCCCAGGCCGAGTGTTGCCTTCGCTTGCATGGTCTGGTTGAAATTGCTTAAATGGGCGCCTGGCAACTATCAAAGCTTGGTCGGCTGTTTAGTTTACATTTGCGAGTTGCGAGTTGAAAAAGCGAATGAAAAAGCGGTGGAATAAAACGTTCGGGTTAATGAAACTTGAAAGTCGCAGTCGCGTGATCCTATATTCTCGTGATTAAAACGGTTCTTGTTTCACAGAAATAAACTGTTGTACTCTCTAAATGCGGCGCGACTGATGTGAGTACTTTTGGTCGTAAAACGTCTATAGAACGTCCGGGACAGTTGTACGATACTTATCGCATATTGCACTCTTAAAATTAAGTATCATATTTTGCGAATTTTTATCGGGTTCCTATTTAACTATAAGATTTTGTGTATTCAATCATAATAATTGAGACATTTATAGGAGCGTCATTTGGAGGGGAGCAGAGGGCTTTTGATTTTGGGTCAACACAGAAAAAACAGAAGAAAACACTTTGGTATAGCGCTGACAAAACCTTTGGTAGAACCAACCAAAGATTCAGTACTTCTAACTGAAAAACTTTTGCTGGGTTAACCAAAGATTTTGTTGGCCTAACTAAAGTCTTTTTCTCGGTCATTTTTTTACCAAAGGTATTGTCAGCGCTACCAAAGTCTTGCTGTCTCTTTTATCTGTGGAGAAGCAGAAAATATAAAAATAAGTATAAATAATAATAGAGCTGTCAACTGTAGCTAGTGGTGAAGAAAGTTGTTCATTTTAGGGCCCAAAATATGTGTATTTTTCCCAAAAGTTGCCTAGATTTTTAGTGAGAACATGACTTGATTATCAGGGACTTCAATGGTCATTGGTGAGTTTTCAGGGACTACTTAACCCTTTACAGACCAGGTTTGATCAATAGAACGCCACTCTTTCTTGAATATAGGGAGGATAGTTAACTGTTCGTACTCGGGGGAGTTGGAATTGCCTATACTACGAATTGAAGGCGCCCGAACGAAACCTTATCTCGTAAGCGTCAACCCTCCAGAATCGCGTTTATTCTGAATCGCTAAATACAGGAGCTATGTGAAATAGACTAGAGGAGAAAAACGAGTAAACTCGGGCTTGGCCCATAAGAGGTTAAACCATAGGCGTAGCGTATCAGGGTTAGGGGGGGGGATATACTTTTTTTGGGTGGAGGGGCTAAAAATCGGGGCTAAAATATTACGGAGAGGCTAATTCTAGGTAATTTGAAACATCCCTTTGAGACGAGAAGCAAAAAAAAAAAAAAAAAAAAAAAAAGTCATAACTTTTTCACTTTTTATCCCCCCCCCCCACTTTTTTTGGTCACGCTACGCCCATGGGTTAAACGCATGAGAAGCAAAAAAAAAGAAAAAGGTCATCAGTTTCGACGTATGCATGTCGCACGGTCCTTGTTTTCCCGATGCATGGCCGCAAGGTCCATATACTTCGTTTTGATCCGTGCGGGTCGCGAGATGAGAACCACGTGATTCTCACATGCTAAAACCGCTTTGATTTGGCATCGGGCGTGGCCGCAACCAACGCTTCCCGTCGCGTCGCTTCGTCTGATGACTGTCTCCGGCCGCCCGGCCGGCCTCTTTTAATTTAAAACTTTGCTATGAACAATCAAACATAAAGGAAGTGTGTCGCGCACGCCTCCCGAGTAAAGGATATTTGGGGAGTAGCCGACACCTTGCATCGTTGCCAAGTCTACTGGGAAAAAAACATTCTTTAATTGTTTTGCATGTAAGTTGGAGTGCGGTTTAGCGTTTTTTGCCATGCGAGGTAGTCAAATATCGCTAAAAAAAAGATTTTGGTTACCATTCCTATGATGCCAAATTGAATGTGCTTCCAAGGTTGTCTAATAGAACCAAAAAAAGTTGTTTCCTTTACATTCTATGCGAGATTGTCAAATATCGCTAAGAGAAAGATCTTGGTTAACATTTTCATGCCGTCAAATTTAATATGCTTCCAAGGTTGACTAAACCAAACATGTTAAAGTTATATTTGCAAATAACTTTAACATTTTTGGTTTAGTCAACCTTGGAAGCTCATTAAATTTGGCATCATAGGAATGGTAACCAAAATCTTTTTTTTAGCGATATTTGACTACCTTGCATGGCGAAAAACGCTAAACCGCACTCCAACTTACATGCAAAACAATTAAATAATATTTTTTTTCCAGTAGACTTGGCAACGATGCAAGGTGTCGGCTACTCCCCAAATATCCTTTACTCTCCCGCTGTACCGGCCGCACTGCCCCACCACCCGCACCACGCGACTAAATTGTATGTGACTCGCATTTTATTTTTACAGGCAAACTGTATAAATATAAGTAAGTACACAAATCTATCTCTGTGTAAAAACGTACGACGCGACGCGACGGCGCGGTTCAAGAAATCTAGACACAAGCGGGCTCTTCCGCTTGCTGCCACACTCATGTGAGTAGGTCGTTTCAGAAGTATAGGCGCACCTAGACCGATGATAGCCTTTGGAATTTTCCAACGTTATTTTTCTCATTACATAATAAAAATAAATGAAAATTAATTTAAGAGTTGGCTTTTCATAGAGGAATAACGCTTTCAAATTCAAAGGTCAAAGTTTCAGTTAAGTTTTTTTTCTTTCATTTGAAGGAATGAAAATTGAAAATGTGCCAAAGATTATCGATATAAGCTGCGCCTACACACCTCTGAAATGAACTCTGCTGTGCCTCACCGCTAGAAGCAGAGTTTGGGAAATACGGGTGTTATCGATTACACGATTACTAAGTAATCGGTAATCGTCAAATCTTTGACTGGTATAATTAAATGTATTTTTCGCTGATAAATAGTAAAATGGTCTTTCCGATTAGATTTGATTCATCTGCCACTAATATGATTGGTGGCTTGTAAAATCAGCCCTGATTACCATAAATTGACCTCCAAAAAACGACGATTACGATTACTCGGTAATCGTGTAATCGATTACCACCCCCATTTGCCCAACTCTGGCTAGAGGTACGGACTCGGGCGCGGGTGGGTGCGGCGCCCGAGGTCTTGAAAATATACTACTAGTATCCCAAAAATACTGAGACTGATGCTGTGACTTCAAATCTAAACAAACTAGTCCCAATGTCCCAAAAATCAAATTTAAACTTTCATGATCATCTAACGGGATATTTAAGTACACATTGAATAGAGTTCTGTAGAAGCTCATGACGATAAATTTTAGTGGGTGGAAATACGTTGAGTCTCGTGAGAAAGGATAACCTTTAAAAGCCATTTCCCCATTTCCTTCAGCTTAAAAACAAAAATGGGTTTTTGTGACATTTATCGTTCTCCCCCTGGACTCTTTAATTTGTTTACGTGTGCATTAATTGAAGTTTCAATCATCAATGTGACGCGGTGCTGGTCTGTCTTCTTTAATGAGAGTTAATTCTTAATTACTATACGCTTAATTGATTTTCTGTTTCGTAATCATTTCAAATAAACTGCGGCATCTATTTAATTTCACGGGTTAGGACGTTCTAGATTAGACGCGGCTTGTACAGGCTGTTAGTTATCAACACTCAATGCGTCAACTTCCGTCCGTTATTTTCCAATGATTACTGTTGCGTTGGAAATTACTTTCCATAGCTTTTTTCATCATCTGTAATTAGTGGTAGATTTATTGAATTAGTGAGGGTTTTTTTTTTTTTTCTTTTTTTTTTTTTCATTATTACAATATTATTTTCGTAGAATTTACTGGAAGAAGTACCTTTAACAGAAATAATTATTCATTTGGTAGCTTTAGATGTTTTTATGACGCTATTTCTACGAACTTTTTGTCGTCAGCGAAATTTCCTGATACCGTTGAAATACCCAAATACTTCCAGACACTTTGTGTAATGAAGTGGTCTTTTTTTGGGGGGGGGGGGGGTTGTTTTTTGTTTTTGGTTTTTTTTTTAAGGCTCAGAGGGTCAAGAAATAATCACACGCGTACCCACATAATTTTTAATTTTTTCATGGTGACCGTGTTTCCTATCCTATGATGCAGAGTTGGACAAATGGGAATCAGTGGCGTCGTGTGCGATTTGGGAACAATGTATTCTATCCATTTAAACTCATGTAAAAGATCGAATTCTGGAGGTTCACAGTGCACAAGGAAAATTCGATATATTTTAATGAGTTTAAATGGAGCAGTTGCATTGTTGCCAGATGGCACGCGACGCCACTGATGGGAATCGTAATCGTTTACACGATTACCGAGTAATCGTAATCGTCAAATCTTTGGATGGTAATTAAATCCATTTTTCACAGATAAATAGTAAAATCAAGGGTATTTTTGATTAGATCTAATACTTTTGCAGCTAATATGATGGGTGGCTTGTAAAAAATCAGCCTTGATTACCATAGAATCACCCTCCAAAAAAACGACGATTACGATTACTTGGTAATCGTGTAATCGATGACCACCCCCATTTGCCCAACTCTGCTATGTGGCAGTGTTTCCCAATCTGTTGGTGTCCGTGGACCCCTTTAGGGGTTGGTCATAGTGAAGGCGGAACACCTCCATGAAGATGAATTTTGTCTCCTGTTATGAAGGGAGGAAGGGGTGTCTAGTAAAATCGCAAAATTTCCTTCACGAATCACCCTTTATAGTGTTTTTTTTGTTTTGTTTTTTTGTTTTGTTTTTTTTTTCCCGGTAAAAACATTCAACTTTCCATTTTTAGTCACATATTTAATGTCTGACCCCTCTCATTGGCTCGCTTACTGTGCGCCAGTAGAACAGAGGTAACATTTTATTTTTAATGAGATGGTTGAGTCTGCGTAGATTTTACAAGGAGGTCTGTGTAGGGCTCAGGCCGGGCTTGAAAAGTAAATAAAAAAATAAAAATAAAAAAACTAAAATTTGACGGTAAGTTTTGAAGAAAGCATTAATTCTTTCAATCATGTGAAAAATAAAGTCTAGAAAAATGGAATGGACGAAAGAGAAGAAAAAACCAAAATCCGTCGCATCGAAAATGAAACGCTAAAACTTTTTGAGCTGCTCAAAATGCCGTATTGTCTAATTATTCACTGACCTTTTATGTTTAGCGTTTTTCGCCGGTGAACCTCCGCGGACCACCTGATGAGGACCACAGGTCGGGAAACGCTGCCATGGGGCATTGGGGGATGGAGAAACTAAAAACCGAATTACCGATTATGGAAACCTTGAGATAACGATTTCGCGATAAAAATTGCTATGTAATGAAGGTTCGTAGCATTTGTGAATTCACATGTTCTGAAGTAATAAAAACTCGAATTATTTACATTCGTCTGAACTTTCGACTCAATTGAGGATCCCACTGCTACTCAAGAGTCAAGGTAGCGAATCGAATCTCCCGCTCATGCACTTATTCACAGTCGCGTGGTTTGCACCACTTATGAAAACACTTATTCGAAGGCGCGTATAAAGGACGGCAATTCCATACCTGAGATGGATGTCTCGCACCATATTTGGATTGATTATAATGACTTGTCAATTTTATTATTATTATTATTATTATTATTTATTGATTAAAATGACTTGTCACTCTTTTTTTTTTTTTTTTTTTTTTTTTTTTTTTTTTTTTTTTTTTAGAAGTTGTCCTAATTTTAAATCAATTATTCTCGTATCCGCAATCCGTATGTACAACGAATACATAGATGCACTCTAGATGTCAAGAACTTACATCCGAAGAATAATTAAAATTAAGAAGGTGTTTATCGTCTGCCATTCAAAACATTATTAAATCGAATTGCGATCCGCGTTTAATCAATTCTTTTGATTTTAAAGTGAATTCATGATACAGTATCGATTGATCAAAGTTATATCGATCGATTTTTGCATTGATTCCCAACTCCAGGGGTACAAAAAATGCCCAATCTAATGATCCCGGATCGCGTGAAAGTAGGAGGATATTTTTTGAGAACTGGAGAAAATTTGCCCGGAAAAAGTAATATCAGGAAAATGATCACAAAATTTCGTATGTATCGGTCATTTTGAGCACAGACGGTATAGGCGGTGTTAAAGTACACTGAAAAAAAGAATAACTCTTGAATTCTAATAACCTAATAACCACAACCAAAGTAACATCACCAGAAGCACAACGATATGTGAACCTCGGAGAGTCTAGTACTTTTATACCAGAAAATTCTGGTTAGCAACCGAATTTCCTAAACATTTTCAAAAGTTATACATACATTAGAATTTCTGGTTAAAGTACCGTCCCATACCTTAGTTCACATATTGTTGTGCTTGTGGTATTTTTGCTATCTCTTTTTTTTTCAGTGTAGGTAATTATGTTAAAATGAGCCAAAGGACGGGAGGAGGGGGAAGAGGTCATGATTCTCTAAATGTTTGTAAGGAAATTGATCGAAAATCCGGAGAGGAAGAAATCTTGGATTTCGCGAAACTTCCGGCGTTTTGGAACACCTGAATCACCTGATGTTTTATGGGCACTGGGCAGTGACGGTTCGTGCAATTTGGCAACATGCTTGTTTACCATCTAAACCTATGCAAAAGTATCGATATCTTGGGGGTGCAACTGTACCTCCTGAAGATAGGTTGTTTTACATACGTTCAAATGGAGATAATCAGTTGTTGCCACATTGCACGAGCCGCCACTGTTTATGGGCCCTCCTTCCGCCGCGTCGCCCAGTGGATGGAGACATGGAATTTCTCGGATATAATTTTACAATTTTACAAATAAAAATCAAGATCATAAACTCAGTGGCGTCGCGTGCAATTTGGCAACGGTGTATTCTATCTTTTTTAACTCATGTAAAAGATCGAAATCAGGGGGGGTGCACAGTGCACAAGGAAAATTCGATATATTTAATGAGTTTAAATGGAGCAGTTGCATTGTTGCCAGATGGTACGCGACGCCACTGCATGGACTATAAACATCAAGGCAACATACAAATAAGTAAAGTTCCTTCATTTTACAGCTTGTAATGAGTGACCTGAGTAATGGGTTTTGCAAAATAATATCAACGCTAAAATGTTTTATGCAAAAAACATAATCTTTTCTTTTGTCCGGAAAAATCTTCGTTTCGATCTGGGCAGTATGCGCCACCATAATTGTAATTATTGACTACTGCCCGCCGAGTTGAGTGCTGCGGTTTAATCCCTGTCAGGCTGTCGCACAGTGTTCGGAGCGACCCGGATCTCTGGCAGAAACCTCAAATTTGAAATCGGCTCTGAAGTTGGTTTAAAGGCCTTACCTACCTTCTAAAGGCTATAGAACATGCATGTTAGCCATATTTGATGAATTTGGAAGCCCCATACTTGCCCCCACAGACATGTGAAAGTACCGGTTTTGACGCGAATTTTGAGTCAACTTGGGTGGGTTTACACATAATTGTAAAAAAAACAATACTCTTTTACTCACATTCCAATTTAGACCTCTGTACATCAATTAGGACATATGAACTTACTTTTAAGCCGTTTAAACATTTATTTCATGTTTATTATGAGGGGGGGCTGGACCCCTCAAAATCGACTTTTCATCTGCATTTGTGCCCTTTTTGGAGGGCGTTTAAAAAAATGCCCGGGATTGCCCGGCAAATCTAAGGCAAAGAACATTCAGAAAACATTTTTTCTGAACGATCCAGCAATAACATCCTGCCCGAATTGCCCCCCTTTCGTATTTTTTTGTTTAAAAGTGCCTCTGTGGCTTGTGTGGGACTTAGTCATTTTCACGATCGTGAGATGAGCCATGTTTGCGTGTCAATATCTTTTTTCCCAGCATTGCCCCGGAAAAATATGGTTAGGAAAGTTCAAAAAAACATTTTTTCTGAACGATCCAACAATAATATCCTGCCCCAACTTGCCCCCCTTTCGTATTTTTGTGTTTAAAAGTGCCTCTGTGGCTTGTGTGGGACTTAGCCATTTTCACGATCGTGAGATGAGCCATGTTTGCGTGTCAATATCTTTTTTTCCCAGCATTGCTCCGGGAAAATATAGTCAGGAAAGTTCAAAAAAACATTTTTTCTGAACGATCCAACAA
Source organism: Trialeurodes vaporariorum (assembly GCA_011764245.1). Taxonomy (NCBI): domain Eukaryota; kingdom Metazoa; phylum Arthropoda; class Insecta; order Hemiptera; family Aleyrodidae; genus Trialeurodes; species Trialeurodes vaporariorum. The sequence continues at coordinate 21,262,684 of VMOF01000220.1, forward strand.
TAATATCCTGCCCCAACTTGCCCCCCTTTCGTATTTTGTGTTTAAAAGTGCCTCTGTGGCTTGTGTGGGACTTAGTCATTTTCACGATCGTGAGAAGAGCCATGTTCGCGTGTCAATATCTTTTTTTCCCAGCATTACCCGGGGAAATATGGTAAGGAAAGTTCAAAAAAACATTTTTTCTGAACGATTCAACAATAATATCCTGCCCCAACTTGCCCCCCTTTCGTATTTTTGTGTTTAAAAGTGCCTGTGTGGCTTGTGTGGGACTTAGTCATTTTCTCGAAAATAAAAATAAAAAAATAATAATTGACATCTAAAGTTAAATCTGATATAAAAATGAAATCTACGACCTAAAAAACCCCCTTAGTACCAAGTTTCAATGAAATGCGAGCATGCTAGAGGTTTCCGCCAAAGATCCGGGTCGCTCCGAACACTGTGTGTCGGGGGAGTGCGACAAGCAATAATTAGCGAGGCGAACCCCGAGGGGCCGAGGTGTTGTGTGTCGAGTGACGATATCGACCGGTCTTAAACAAACAAAATACTATTTTATTTACAGCAAGTATGTGCGAAAAGAAAGCTTTAAAGTATCTCTGTTGTAAATTTTTTCAGTCAAAGTCCTCAAGACTTACCGTATGAAAAGTTGCATATTAGAAGAGCTCCTTTTGAAAAAATTATCGTTGTTTTAAAATTTACATAATATGCACGTTGGGCTCAGGGCTTCCGTCTTGTGGATTTTAAAAGGATTTTCTTCGAAAAGATTACACAGTTCAAGTCAGCACTGTGTTTATAACCCACGAAAAAACTTTGATCTGTGTACACCTGCTTTTTGTCCATCGGCGAAGGAAACGCATCTTTGTTTACTTGACATTTTGATGGAATTTTGATTTTCACCGATGAAAAAAGTTTTTTTTCCATCGATTGAAAATAAACCACTGATCACAAAGTACTTTTGTATAAGTTATATTCATGCTTCTGAACTGGACTGTGTAATCTTTTTGTTAACTATTGGAATCATTTGGTGAACTAAAAAAGTCCAACGAACGGCAGGCCTAATTGGGGGGGGGGGGGGGCGACGTATGTTTACATTTTTGTGGCCCTTACATTAAAGTAGTTCCTACCAATTTTGAAATAATGGAGGAAATAGAGATAGAAAATGTCTCGTTGCCTCCTTAGCTCGTGGGATAGACTTTTTTTAGTTTTTAGTGACGAGCGAGAAATCTAATATTCAGAAATCTGATTGACTTAGATGCTATTTTAATTAAGACATCAGCATCCGATAGGTCAGTTTTTTTCTCACTTTTCTCTGAACAGAGACTATGCATTACCTATCTCGCCCATACTGGCAAATTTTTTCTTCTTTTCTTTCAGGGTTCCTATAAAACAACGTCCAACGGCTCTGTTGAGCAAAGATGTTGCTATCAGGAGCCAATCAGAACGAAGCATTGTTGTTGTGACTGTTGGTCAACAATCAACGTAGAAGCCGTTGGTTGTTGTTCCTCGTGTTAATTTATTGAGTCCCCGAAAATAAAGTTGTCCACCACGCGATCTCTATTGTCTCTGGTGTGCCGCAAGTATTATTATTGAAAATCGACACTTGTGCTACAACTCTTCCTACTTGCCCGCTATCAAATTGCGGCTATTCAAAATGAAGGCGCCTCGCATAATTATTTACATCCGTTTGTTGAACCCTCTCTCCGAAGTGATTTTGGAGGTCAAAAAAAATGGAGCATAACAAACGTAACCTCCTCTTGGGGGCATCAAATATGCTAGCTTTAACACTTTTATCCGTCTCTTTGTATTGCATTGACACAGAGCTTATTCGTCGCATAGTGTGGGTTGTCACGAGTAATTATTATCCTAAGAAAACTTTTCCTTCTGGTTATCTCATTGTTATTATGCATTATTATGTTGAGGCAATGTGCGCGAACCGCGAAAGAAGGAGGAACGATTCTCATTGAACTCCCGAACGGCGCACATCGGGTAAACCCCGATTTTTTTTTTTTTTTTTTTTTTTGACAGAAAAAAAAAATCGTTTTTCGCGTCACAAAAACGTGTTATTGTCGGCATTTCCTAGACTATATCATACGAGCAGACTCATTTTAAAATGTTAAATTAATAATTAATCCAGTTATCCTTCTTATTTTGTCTTTTAATGTTATTAGTCTTGATTTTTGTTCTTGAAATGATTCTTTCCTGACAAGTCCATGTCTCGAGGCTCTGTGCGCCGCACTTCATTAAAAAACAGTCTCGTTACCATTCACGCAATTGATAGTGAATTCCTCAAGGCCACTCGCTTTAACTTCTCATATTCTTCGGGTAGAGTTTTTTTTTCCCTGCCTATCTAGATTCCGCATTTGTAACCTAAATTATTGTTTACTTAAGTGGTAAGTTTTTCGATCTGTATAAAATAATCGGTCAGTAATTTATACATATTATTCCTCTCTCTCTCTCTCTCTCTCTCTCTCTCTCTCTCTCTCTCTCTCTCTCTCTCTCTCCCTCTCTCCCCCCTCTCTCTCTCTCTCTCCCTCTCTCTCTCTCTCTCTCTCTCTCTCTCTCTCTCTCTCTCTCTCTCTCCCTCTCCCCCCTCTCTCTCTCCCACTCTCATCAGGCTCTTCTTAATTATACTCAATTGTACATATAGGTCTTATCAAGATAATATTGGTTCAGTGGCGGCTCGTGCATTTTGGGAACAATTTTCCCCCTCTATTTGATTTAATGTCCAACAATCGATTCATTAAAGGAGGAGTGCTTCACCAGCAATCGATTGTTGTAAATAGTTTCAAATGAAGGAAAAATATCGTTGCCTTATCGCAAGAGCCGTTCGTGTCTCGGTGAAAAAATAAAGGACAAATCACAACATTTTCCCGATTAAATTAATAATTTTTCTGTAATTTTATTCATCTACACCTCTGAAGAACAGCTGCCAGTTGTATACCCCCGATTTTTCCATTTTTCTAATTCTATAAGAAATGATGAGTTTAGAGAGATATTTCAGATCATGAATGATTGAAAAAAAATGTCAAAATACGGACTTACCATTCACGCTTGAGAGTGAATTCTTGTCTTGGGAATATTCTCGAGAATTATTGGAGCACATTCCCTATAAATACATTATCGGAAATTAATTAGTTTAGAAACACTATAATTAGGTTGTCTATTTTTCAAACAGTCCGGTGTTGTAAATAAAGTTTCCCGCAAATTCTTAAAATTATCGACCCCCCCCTTTAAGTTCTCCCCCCGCTTTTTTACACTCGCGAATGCAATGCCGTTGAAGTGCACAACGGACGTTTTAAGGCCATGTTTGTCATTAGAAGTCTCTTGATGGAACAGCTATATTTCCCCAATATTTGCAAAAGTCGCGACTGACATCATTGAAACTATACCCATAGTTCCGTATTTTTCATTTTCTGAGTGTCGATTCGCTTGTACAATGTTCAATGTCGATTGATTGTAATCGATCTGTGTTTCTTAAGTTGTCATTCTCTAACGCACAACTTGTAGCATGCGATAAAAATATAGCAAAAGCGAAACATTTGAAGAATCAAAAAGACACATAGTTTGGAGAATTTTTATTGAGTGCAACTTTACTTCCTTAAAAATATTTTTAGCTGTCAGTTTTCGATTGAAGTCTGAAAAAACCGAGATCATCAACTACGCTTATTTACTACGAGTAAAATAGTTTTATACGTGTATTTGACTAAAGGGTTCAATTCACAGAATTATTTTTGGGCGTCCCCCCCCCCTTTCTTTTTCTACTTCGATTGAATGGTGCTCTGGCAAACAATACTATTATAAATCTTAAACTTCCCAGCGGAAAGTTGGCAATTTCCCATTGGATAAATTATAAGGGCGCGTTAGCGTGACGGCGTACATCATTGAAAATGCGTGTTATTGAAATATTTTTTCCCCTAGGTCAAAACTTAAAGACTTTAAAAACTAACAGATTGAACTTTTAAAGCTGTCATAGGAGTAAGGAAAGATGGGACTACTTCTCTATCGCCTGACTTTTTCAAAATCTGTCTGTCTTATCAAACTAAAATCAATTAGAAATTGTTCATCTTAAAATTATCAAATTATTTTTAATATCGTAAATGTAAACGCTGTTATCGCCAATTCTGAGTTTAGTACAGTCAAACTAGCATTTGACCTAAAAAAAAATCGGAACCAAATTCGGACGACAGGGCGTTACTCTGCATCGTCAGGACAAAGGCTCCTCAAAAGTCCCCATGAATCCGAGTTTTCCAAAGTCCCGAAAAACCGGAAAAACCCGGAAAATCCGGGTATTTTTCAAACGCTGATAACTTCGGTTCTAATTAAGATAAAGAGCACCGATTTTTTCATTTTGTAGGAAATTTAATTTTCTATCTTTTCATTCTCTGGGTTTTTTCATCCCCCAGCCGTTGCATTTCTTGGAATTTTCAAAAAACTAAAAGTTCATTTTTTTTTAAATTTTGAAAGTGAAAAATGAAGATTTTTGAGCTAGAAAACCAAAAAATTACCTCTTACCAAAGTTGTAGAGAATTAAAAGAGCTTTAAAATGGTATAATTGGAAGTGTTTTTGATGATTTTTACGCGAGGTGGGCCCGGGAAAAACAGTTTACAAAACTGTGAGCGCAAAGCATGTCGCAGCGCGAACGTAGCGCCCGAGCCCGACGCCGCGAAGTCCAGCGCAAGGCCCGTAACCATGTAAAGTGAGCAGCTAAGTATTATGTTTTAGTCCAGGCAAATTAGCATCTGTCAAGGAAAAAATTAATAATGAAAGTTTTTTTGCGGGAAGTTGTTGGAATTACCTTACTAAATAACATACTAAAAGTCCCAGTGTCACCGACCGCCGCTAACGCCGCCATCTTGAAAAAACGCGGGGAGGGGGGTTCGCCTGGCCGGTTTTTCGCGAATTACGCGGAAACCGCTCATCCTACGTTAAAAATGAACTGGACTTAATTGAAAGGACACAAAATTTCCTATCGAATGAATGTATTGTGGATTAGATTTATTGATTGGTTACTTTAGCATAGCGCGATTAATGAAAATTCGATTTTTGAGAATTTCTGAAAAAATGTCAAAATGCGTCGGTTTTTCGTGAATAACTTGAAAAATAATTGTTTTACGTTCAAATTGCACTCAGGTAAATTGAAAGATTGCTCAATTTACTGTCGAATCAATGTATTAAATTTCACTTCAGTTCGATTTATCGTGAAAATTTTGCGATATATCGAAAACATAGATTTCATTTTTTTTTCTCTGAGGACGGTTTGCAAATATTCTGCAAATAATATTGAGGAACGAAGCTTGTAAGCGATGAAAAGACATGTTAATACGTATAAAACTCGTTATTTTTGTCAATTCGACTCTTCAATTCATACTTTTATCGCTTTTCCGTGGAAAGAAGCGGTAAAATGCCGAGATTTGCGAGCTTTCTAATGCTCTTGCATTCAAACAGTGGCGGCTCGTGCGGTTTGGCAACCTTGCTTTTTGGCATTTGAACCTATGCGCAAAAGCATCAGTTTCTCAGGGATTCAGTGAACTCCCTGAAGATCGATCATTATACATAGGTTTAGATGGAGAGAATCCGTTGTTGTCACATTGCACGAGCCGCCACCATACTCAAATGATATTTCTACAATGTCTCCAGGAACGGATGCTTTGTGTGATAAAAGCGGAAAGTAAGTATGAATCTGTTCTTAAGTCCATCAAATCAGCTCTGTTTAACCTTTGTTATACAGGGAGTTAGAACGCACTTGCCTCTTCAGGAGGTTGCTGAAAGTTTTGACTTTGTAACGTTGAATCATCAACAAGCAATCAACACGTGGAATTACAGCGGTTTAGAGCTCCTAATAGTAAAAGAGATGACTAAGATACGACTAAACTGATTGAATGGTTTCGAAACCATCCGCCGTTTCCTGAAGCTGAGAAATTAACAGCTCTCTCTACAGCTATGTCTGCCGATTGTATACTATCAACTGCGTCAAAATGCCAAAGAAAGGCATTAATCAAAAAAGCTCATCAGGGGCTGGAAGCAATAAGCATTGATTTGTGTATCAAATCCACTCTCTGTGAATGTCCACCCCCCCCCATAGCTCCAGCTGTAAAGTCGACCATCTCCAAAAATGTCACTGGATAATAAACCCTTGAAATATATAGACGAGTAGCATCCGATGTAGGAGGCAAGATTTTTAAATTTTCACTTTGATCCTGTCTTTGGCAACTACCTGATTGAAGTTCTTGTAACGATAAGAATTTAAGGCATCTGTCTGATAAGTGTGCTCCGTAAAATATCGGAACAAAGTCCGCTCCTGCGCGGCTGATATCTGCCTTCGAAGAGTCTTTTTCATAAAATTTGAAATCGATAGGCCCTATTGTTTTCTTGTATTGAAAAATTTCGTGAAAGAAGTTTTATTATTTGGAGCGGAAGGCAGACGTCCTATATCACATCCTTTTTCTGCGTGGATGAATAAAAGATGGTCTTTGACATCTGCGACTGATTTTTGAAGATCTCTGGAGCTTATTAGTTTTTTGGTATTTTCGAAAAAAGTTTAAGGGATCGGTGATAATTTGTACTTGAAATAATTTTTTATCTCGCAAGTTCTCCCTGGACAGTTTTAATAATTCTCTTCTTACTTGATTCTCTTACTTGCACCAGTGGATATGGATGCCTACGTTATAAAGCTCGGAAGGGGAAAAAACCAAAAAAACTATTAAGCTCCAGAGATCTTCAAAAATCAGTCGCAGATGTCAAAGACCATCTTTTATTCATCCACGCAGCAAAAGGATGTGATATAGGACGTCTGCCTTCCGCTCCAAAAAATAAAACTTCTTTCACGAAATTTTCAATACAAGAAAAACAATAGGGCCTATCGATTTCAAATTTTATGAAAAAGACTCTTCGAAGGCAGATATCAGCCGCGCAGGAGCGGACTTTGTTCCGATATTTTACGGAGCACACTCATCAGACAGATGCCTTAAATTCTTATCGTTACAAGAACTTCAATCAGGTAGTTGCCAAAGACAGGATCAAAGTGAAATTAAGAATCTTGCCTCCTACATCGGATGCTATCGTCTATATATTTTAAGGGTTTATTATCCAGTGACATTTTTGGAGATGGTCGACTTTACAGCTAGAGCTATGGGGGGGGGGGGGGGACATTCACAGAGAGTGGATTTGATACACAAATCAATGCTTATTGCTTCCAGCCCCTGATGAGCTTTTTGATTAATGCCTTTCTTTGGCATTTTGACGCAGTTGATAGTATACAATCGGCAGACATAGCTGTAGAGAGAGCTGTTAATTTCTCAGCTTCAGGAAACGGCGGATGGTTTCGAAACCATTCAATCAGTTTAGTCGTATCTTCGTCATCTCTTTTACTATTAGGAGCTCTAAACCGCTGTAATTCCACGTGTTGATTGCTTGTTGATGATTCAACGTTACAAAGTCAAAACTTTCAGCAACCTCCTGAAGAGGCAAGTGCGTTCTAACTCCTGTATAACAAAGGTTAAACAGAGCTGATTTGATGGACTTTAAAAACAGATTCATACTTACTTTCCGCTTTTATCACACAAAGCATCCGTTCCCGGAGACATTGTAGAAATATCATTTGAGTATGGTGGCGGCTCGTGCAATGTGACAACAACGGATTCTCTCCATCTAAACCTATGTATAATGATCGATCTTCAGGGAGTTCACTGAATCCCTGAGAAACTGATGCTTTTGCGCATAGGTTCAAATGCCAAAAAGCAAGGTTGCCAAACCGCACGAGCCGCCACTGTTTGAATGCAAGAGCATTAGAAAGCTCGCAAATCTCGGCATTTTACCGCTTCTTTCCACGGAAAAAGCGATAAAAGTATGAATTGAAGAGTCGAATTGACAAAAATAACGAGTTTTATACGTATTAACATGTCTTTTCATCGCTTACAAGCTTCGTTCCTCAATATTATTTGCAGAATATTTGCAAACCGTCCTCAGAGAAAAAAAAAAAGAAATCTATGTTTTCGATATATCGCAATATTTTCACGATAAATCGAACTGAAGTGAAATTTAATACATTGATTCGACAGTAAATTGAGCAATCTTTCAATTTACCTGAGTGCAATTTGAACGTAAAACAATTATTTTTTAAGTTATTCACGAAAAACCGACGCATTTTGACATTTTTTCAGAAATTCTCAAAAATCGAATTTTCATTAATCGCGCTATGCTAAAGTAACCAATCAATAAATCTAATCCACAATACATTCATTCGATAGGAAATTTTGTGTCCCTTTTAATTAAGTCCAGTTCATTTTTAACGTAGGATGAGCGGTTTCCGCGTAATTCGCGAAAAACCGGCCAGGCGAACCCCCCTCCCCGCGTTTTTTCAAGATGGCGGCGTTAGCGGCGGTCGGTGACACTGGGACTTTTAGTATGTTATTTAGTAAGGTAATTCCAACAACTTCCCGCAAAAAACTTTCATTATTAATTTTTTTCCCTTGACAGATGCTAATTTGCCTGGACTAAAACATAATACTTAGCTGCTCACTTTACATGGTTACGGGCCTTGCGCTGGACTTCGCGGCGCTCGGGCTCGGGCGCTACGTTCGCGCTGCGACATGCTTTGCGCTCACAGTTTTGTAAACTGTTTCCAGGCCTACCTCGCGTAAAAATCATCAAAAAACACTTCCAATTATACCATTTTAAAGCTCTTTTAATTCTCTACAACTTTGGTAAGAGGTAATTTTTGGTTTTCTAGCTCAAAAATCTTCATTTTTCACTTTCAAAATTTAAAAAAAAATGAACTTTTAGTTTTTTGAAAATTCCAAGAAATGCAACGGCTGGGGGATGAAAAACCTAGAGAATGAAAAGATAGAAAATTAAATTTCCTACAAAATGAAAAAAATCGGTGCTCTTTATCTTAATTAGAACCGAAGTTATCAGCGTTTGAAAAATACCCGGATTTTCCGGGTTTTTCCGGTTTTTCGGGACTTTGGAAAACTCGGATTCATGGGGACTTTTGAGGAGCCTTTGTCCTGACGATGCAGAGTAACGCCCTGTCGTCCGAATTTGGTTCCGATTTTTTTTGAGGTTAGGGCTGTTTTTAAGCTAGTTTGACTGTACTAGTTCCACAATCCGCATTATTAGACTTTCTCGCTATTTTCTGTTGGGCGAATAAAAGGGTATTCAATTTTTTTTCTTCAAAAATTAAACCCAGAGAAATTTACGACAAACGGCTTGCAGTCGTAATCAAAACTTTTTTTTTTTTGTTTTTGTTTTTTTTTTTGTTTTTTTTTTTGTTTTTGTTTGCATGACTGATACTCATCGAATATACAGTTTGTGTCGAATATCTAAAAAATATAAAATATTCAAAAGTTATTGAATTCCTAAAGGTCCCACGCCATTTTGTTTGTTTTTGGATTAAATGTAACAGCAGCTTTAAAGGATTAAAAAAGAATAAAATAAAATAAAAGAAAAATGATGTAGTAATTGTTTTGATTCACTCTCTGTTTTGACCTTCCGATCAGTTTGACGGTTTTTGTATTCTTAGAGCCGTCGTGCGCAATTTGGCAACTTTGGATTTTGTCCAACTAAACCCACGTAAAATATCGATTCAAGGAGTGCTTTGTGCACCCCTGATAATTTGACCTTTTTCATGGGTTTAAATGAACGAAATTCGAAGTCGCAAAATTGCATACGACCCCTCTACGTGAACTGTACTCATCGAGTTCAAATACATATGCCTTTAAATTCTAGTTACTTAAAACTCTATCGATCAAATCAGTTGCGTAGCGTGCAATTTGGTAACATTACAGTTTTTCCATTTAAATTTATGAAAAAGATCGAACTATCGGGTGTTTGATGAACACCTTCACATTCGACCTTTTACATGGGTTTAAATGGACACATTACAACGTTGTCAAATTGCACGCTCCGCTCCTGGATCAAATGAGCAAGCATACCTGCGCCTGCAGTCTAGAGATTTTATTATTACGTTCATATCATTGCGTACAAAATTGAACGGTTCATTTTTTCATGATTGTCATCGTGAATTCGCTCATTTCGGCCTCGGACAAAAAGCTGCTCAGTTTAAAGATCCGAGATAAACTTTAAACGACGCAAACTTTCGTCCGAGCACCCTCGATCACGAGTCAGCTGAGACAATCGGTGTCGCAATTTTTTCCCGCCTGGGTCCTCCGCGAGAGCGCGCTCAATCCGACAGAGAGCTCCCTCAAAGAACGACATTTTTCATGGAGCAACTGTGGTATCCCTGGTTGTCACCGTATCGCAGCTTTTGCCGTGGGTTCTTTGTTGTCACATATCGCAGTTTTTTTCGAAACAGTCTTTATTTTTTTCCCGCATTGACTCTATCAGACGGTATTTCCCTGCCGTGTATCCGTCACCGTATCGTAATTTTTATGGTACAACCCTTTGTTGTCCCCTTTATCGCAACTTTTTCGTCGTACAACCCTTTCGTTGTCCCGTATCGCAACTTTTGGTCGTACAATCCTCGTTGACTCAGTTTGGGAATTTTTTCCGTGGAGTTTTTGCTGATCTCAGGGCGGTCGTTTTTATCACTAGAATCCTTGGTTTTTAACATAATATTTTTGCTTTTTATGTTACGATCCTCCGTCGCTCTGTATCGCAGACTTTCAAAGCGCTACCCGGGGTTTGTCGCCGTATCGCAGCTTTTTGCGAGGCCGTCTTCGCCCATCCTTTGTCACATTTTTTCTCTGAGCTATCCTTAATGACTGCGGTTTCAGTATTATTCTTATCGACGGCACAAATTCCGTCATCTTTCACCCCCGTCGAAATGGACGCGTCAGAGGAATTACCGTGAGCTAACTCGGAGGTAGCAACGAAGTCCGATCCATTTGGGTTTGCGGCCCTGCCGACGTCGCAGGGAACAATTCCGGTGGGTTTTTATACCTGTCAACATGGTTTTAATGCAATCATTAGCGAGAAATCTACTGATCATAATTCATAAGCCGTGACTTGTTATGGCATTAGTGATGTCGATATTTTTTGCTGTTGTAAAATCTGTTGCACGGAGAAAAAAAACGTTGGTTCATATGGAGCACCGGGGGTGTTTGGTTCCAGTAACCGAAGTTTTCAGTTGTGAGTACCGAACTTCAGTTAGGAGCACTGAAATGGTTCGTAGGAAGAAATGTGATCATAGTATTGTCACCTTACCGAAACCTTTGGTACTCCTAACTGAAGTTCGGTACTCACAACCGAAAACCTCGGTTACTGTAACCAAACACATCGGTGTTCCATATGAGCCGAAGTTCAGTTCTTATAACCGATTTTTTTTTCTCCGTGTGCTGTTTGCTTGAAAATCGAAAATGAGATAAAAAGTATGGGATTTTTCAATGATAATTACGCTTTCACGATGATTTTGAGGGGACCACATGGCTTTTATAGCTATTTTGTTACAGTTTTCCGTATTTTCCTGCTGTCAACAACATTTGTCTGGTGCAGTTCTTTGGCACCACAATCTGAAGCTTAGTGCCTACAAACGACACCAAACGGCTTTTGGTGACAGCAGATAAATTCGGATATCTGCTATTAAATTGCGGTAAAAGCCATTTTATCATCTCAGAAAGCATAGTTGAAGCTCCATAAGCGAATTTTTGGGATCGAATATGTATTCATTTTTGAAAAGAATCGTTTGTCAACCTTGCATGAGAAAAACGGGCAACGCTAAATTCGAGGAAACTCAATTGTGTTTTTAGGTGTTTTTGGGGGAATCGATAGCATCAATTCGATTTTAAATTCACCCCCGGAATTGAATTAAAAATTGAATTGATGCCGTCGATGCCCTCACCAACTTGATAAACTGAAAGTGATAACCAGAGGAAATTTATCAGCATCATTGATGCCACAAAAAATCACGGCAAAAGTGAAGCCTCAAAACAGTAGCGTAACTAGAGGTTTGTTCGAGGGGGAGGGAGGGGGGCAGAGTTGAATTGTTGGGCGCCAAAGTTACGGGGGATTGAAAGTAATGACCTTTTTTTGGCTAAGGGCTATTTTGCGTGATTTTTTTTTTATTTTTGTCAACTCTTCAGAGGTTCCGGGGGGTATCCCCCTGGTCCTCCCCTTAGTTACCCCACTTTTTCAAAATAATGTTTGCTCTTTTTAAATTAAAAAAAAAAAAAAACAAAAAACAAAACAAAAAAAAAAACAAACAAACAAAAAAACAAAGAGGAGAAAACCTCTCCTTACTTCTTCCCTATAGAGCAGAGAAAGTATAGTTTTTATGATTAATGTAAAAATCGAGGTCCCCCCCCCATTTTCTTTGAGACATTATCATTCATTAAAGCCTTCATAAATAATTTTAGACACTGTGTCACGTTTCTCAGCTAAAGCTTTTGTTCGTTAGAAGTTGTTTTAGTGTATGATACTTATGATAGTTGCCCTAAAAGTAGTAGCGCAGTGTGCATTGTGCAATGAAGGTGACGTTGCATTTTGTATTTTTAATCCCATGCAAAAGTTCTAAATAGAGAGAGTTCATTGTACTACATCCAATAGTGCGATAATTTTGATGGGCTTAAATGGGATAAGTGAATTGCTAAATTGCGCGCTATCAAACTGCCTGAAATTCTAAACTATGATTTGGACAGCCATTTAAAGTTTAAGAATACCTATTTTTTTGCCGTCAAATGGGTCAGTCCTGCCTTCTGCGTGTCGTGAAAATTTTGAAGCGTTGGATTTTACTAATTACGTAGATCGTTTTGTTATTAATGGACTCGATTTTTTCTTGGGGAGAGGGGTATTAAAGGCGGGGCTGTCGGTTTTTTTTTTTTTTATCTTTAATGCCATTCTACAATCCTCTGGGAATTCAACTAGTTGAAACAGAGATTGCATTTTCCTGTTGAGAAGTACTACAATAGCTTATAGGCTATGTGGTGGATCCGGAAAATTTTTCAAGGGGACGGGGGGGAGGGGGCACTCCAACAAAATTTTAAATTTGAAGCGTCACAGGAAGCAAATTTCGGCTATTTTCTGTTGGAAAAGGTAAAAAGCTGCGGCTTCTTGAGGGGAGCTGCCCCCCCCCGTGGATCCCCACTGCTTATGGGAATACACACATTAGTAATATTTGCCTCAATCAGTCAAATCACTGATAGATTGTAGAATGCCATTAGGTATCCTCAAAACGGCAGCCCTGATTGACATGGGCGGATGCAGGGATTTGGCAATCATGCATTTTTTCCCACTTGAACGGACGAGGAACAATCGATTCTTGAGATGGCCATGGTCCTATTTACTGTTTCTTATTCATTCAAATTGGAAGAAAGCACAGTTGTCAGGTTGCTGGATCCGCCCAATGGAGATCTTGCAAGGTTTTGCTGCAGGGAAATGGACTATCATTTCTAGTGTAAAATGCTACGAAAACAACGATGATACCACTAAAAAAGTCTAAAAGTCACTCCTCACAGAGAAAACTTAACTTGAAGTTTCGAGTGGCCACCCTTGCATGTATGTACCAACCTCGGATTAGCACCCCAAACAAACAGTCACCATATTGCTTGCTGACAATCGCGAATCTAAGAATGAACTTTCACATGATGTTCACACAACACTAACGCGACTAGATAAATAAATTATAGTTACATTCAATGTTCGTTTCAGTCAGCCGTTCTCCTTTCGGGAGGTTCGTAGTGGACACCGATATACGTGAATTACGACGATTGTCAACAAGCAAGATGGCGGCTGTTTGGTTGGGGTGAGAATCCGAGGTTGGTGCATACATGCAAGGGTGGCCACCCGAAATTTCAAGTTAAGTTTTCTCTGTGAGAAATGAGTCTCAGACTATTTTAATGGTATCATCGTTATTTTTGCAGCATTTTACGCTAGAAATGGTAAGCCATTTGCCTGTAGCAAAACCTTGCAAGAGCTCCATTGATTACTCATTGAAGGTATCTAAACCATACATTTACTCACGTAGAAAAAATTTGGCGCACGTCGCATCATTCGGCGAACCTTGAGATGCTTCAAATTGGAGACACCCTATATCCATGGCTTTTGGACCCTCGGACCTTCGACAAGATTTGCTGCCTTCGGAATTCATCCTGCGGCTTCGAATCCGATCGCAGATCTCTTTCGTATCGCTACTGGCAGCCGTGTAGAAGCTACTCCTCGACATCCCTTGGTTCAAAGAGTCGTCGCTCCCGTCGGAACATGACTTCAAGCGTCTCCCTGCCATTTTCTCCCTGCATTTATCAGGAAAGGCAAATTTATCCTTCTCACTTTTCGATTTATGTCTCTTATCGTTTTTCTTACTACACCCGAAATCCGTGACCGAATCAACACTGCAAATTAATTCAGCCAATCTTTGCTCAATATTGCTCATATGCGTTGGGGTTTTCTTGCAGGGCGTCGGAGTCCTCTTCAAGGCTTCCTTGATATGCATGGACTCCGAAGAACTGGAACATAAAGACACGTGACTATTTTTCCGACCTCGGCGGAATTTACTCCTCCCATCGTCTTCATCTTGGCTAATTCCCTTAAGGCATGGATCCATGCGCAAACATGGGTCCTTTTTAGTGCAACATGTTGTCTTACAACACGGGCATTTTCGCGTGCAGAAATTAGCTCTCATACACGGTTTCTTCTTGGTGCAACTGCTGAGCTTCAAGCACGGTTCCATCTTTGAGCAAGTGTGTACGCCCAAGCAAGGGAATTTCTGGCCGCAGTTCTTCGTTTTCATGCAAGGATCTTTCTTCGTGCAAATGATCGGTTTTTCGCAAGGATTAGTTCTCGAACAGAGGATGTTTTTCAAGCAGGGTCTCTTCGCTTGACACGTGTCGATCATGAAACACGGGTCGTTGCATTTGCATCGGGCGGTTTTCAAGCACGGGTCCCTTTTGGAGCACGCGCAGGTCTTACGCAACAGTATCTTGCACCTCCTTTCTGTTTCCGCTGTTTTCAAGCCAGGTTTGTTTTCTTCACATTTGTCTGCGCTTTCGTGAGGGTCTTTCGTCGAGCGCACGCCGAGTTTCAAGCAAGAATGAATTGGAGAACATTGTCTCACTGGCAAACAAGCGTTGTCTGCGGCACAATTTTCGGTTTTCAGGCAGGACTTTGATTTGTTCCTTAAGACTTGTTTCAAGCAGGGTGTAGGAGAAGAGCATGGATTCTCGCCTGAGCAGTTTGCCGCCTTTAGGCAGGGGTGACTCGCAGAGCAAATAACTTCCAGCGTCAAAACCGGTGTAGGCCCTCCACTTTTAGAATCTAGTTCTTTCGGTACTTGTTTCAATTCTGATTCGTTCTGATCCTTGTTTGTTTCTGAAGAATCGCCTAGCTCTGCGCCCTCTTTGGATTCAGAACGATTCCGCTGCTTCGGATCCGAGTCTTCGTCTGATCCGGATTCATCTGTTATTTGGGAGCTGGATGACTCTTTTGATCTTGAACGAATCTCTGGCCTTGAATTACTTTTTGATCTTGAATGACTCGACGCTGTGTTTTTAGACCTTGAACGACTCAGTTTATCCGCAGCATCTTTCGACTTTGAACGATTCTCCTTCCTGGTACCATATTTTGACTTCGAACGACTTGATTTGTGGGCTTCGTCTTTTGACTTATCGGTATTCCCTTTTGAATTTGAACGACTCGGTATTTTTGAGCTCTCGGCTGACAGTGCGGGCTCTTCGGAACCTTTTTTGGAACTTGAACGGCTCGACTTTCTGGAGCCCTCTTTTGACCTTGGGCTTCTCAGTTTCTTTGCGCTATCCTTTGACTTTGAACGACTCGGTTTTTTGGAGCCCTCTTTTGACTTCGGACGATTCGCTGTTTCTAAATCACTATTTGACCCTGACTGACTCAGTACTTGAGAATCGAAATCTAGTCCTGTTCGACTCGGTACTCTAGAACTTCTCCTCTCTTTTGAATCCCTCGTTGTCTTCGAGTCACCGCTTGAATCCGAAAGACTCGGTGCCACTAACGATTTTTTGGCCTTTGAGGGAATAGCGGTTTCAGAATCATCCTTATGCCTGGAACGAGCCTTTCCTTTAGAACCTTTTTTTGGCGTCGAACGATTCGCTTGGACGGAGGAATCGTCATTTGATCCAGAGCGACTCTGTACCGCGGAGGAACCAATTTTAGACTTGGAAGTTTCACGACTCAGCGTTGTGGAACCTTTGTCTGACTTTGAACCGCGGCTTGGGGTCGTTGAAATCCCTGACCTGAGCCGATCACTCAACTGTGAACCGCTCGTCGTCAAAAAGCCGTCCCATTTCTTTGCACAATCGCTGCACTGTATGGTGAGGCTGAGTTTTGAAGGTGCCCTTGTCGATCGATCCAATGTCGGGTCGGAATAATCGTCGCTCAATTCGGTAACTGTGATCGGACCGTGAGAACTCTCTTCATCTTCGAAAATGTCGGTATTCTTCCTTTGGCAGATACTCCTTTTCATTGGGCTGTTTCTCAAAGTGCAGTCACTGCAAGTTTCACCGATGCATCGACGCGGTGGTGGACTCGAAGATCCGCCGCTTTGACGTGCGAGCTTTTGAGACGGGACGCTTTTCAAAGAGCACACGCTTGTTTTCGGACTTGAGCTGCGTTTTTCTGTCGCTACAATGGACACGCCACTCTTCTTCGATTCGCCGCTACCTTTGGATCCGCGGCTTCGCTTGGACAGGATACTCTTCGTCGGTTGCGTCAAGACTTTACCACCCTGTTCACTTGTTCGACGGACAGCTTGGAAACCCAAGTCGCTGTCGACTCGCTTACCCGGAAAATCGTTTAACCTGCCCGCTGAATCACTTTTCTTTGTTGAGTGTCCAGATTCAGAATCGTGTGATTTTCGATGTCGCACTTTACATCTTTTTGAATATATGTTCACAGTTACTCCGGACTCGGAATCGATGTTAACACTGTTTGGATCTTTTTTAAGTGTCCCCGAAGATGTTCGAGTGAAGTTTTTTCCCAACATGTCGCAGGATCCCCCGGAAATTCGCAATTGACCCGAGTCACTCTCACTTGTAGCTTCCCCGGCCGAAGAATCTGATGTTTCTTCCTTCTCTTCCTTCTCTTCCTTCTCTTCCTCATCTTCCTTCTCTTCCTCATCTTCCTTCTCTTCCTCATCTTCCCTTTCCCTTCGCTTCCTTCGCTTCCTTCTCTTCCTTCGCTTCCTTCGCTCTCTCTTGGGAAGTTTCTTTGCCAGTTTCTGAAGACTTTTTCAAAACACACGCGTAAGCTGTCCTGTCTGATTTCCTGGCGCAAATGTATTCTTCGATTAAAGGCCCCTGTGGGCCCTGGATTATCCTTTTACCTCGGCAAATGCATGGAGATGTTTGACTCGGACTACGGTGTGTACTTAAAGTTTGCGAACTTGTTTTAGACCGGAGTGACGTTTCAGGCGAGCTTGTTTTAGACTTGAGTGACGTTTCGGATGCTTGTGCGTCTCGCTGATGGACGCTGCATCTTCCGATGTTGCTCAAGGTACGGCCGACCCTGTCGCAGAGGCCGTGGTATGATCTTTGAGTTGTCCTTTCACAACGATTGGGAAGCTCGCAAAGAAGTCCTGTTCTAGCCCGAAGGTCTTGCAGACGTTTTTGAAAGGACAGTTGGTCTACAAGACTCGGCCGATCTGCAATTCGAGGGTCTTTATGAAGTGGTAAATTTTTAGAAACTTCGGAGATCAAGCTGCCTGGTGGTGGTAAGATCTGTTTTTGAGGTAAATCGGGCCGATTGTCTGTTGGAAGAGAACTGGTCACTGGAGGAAGTGAATCCGATCCAATAGGATATTGGTTGTGTGCAAGCTGGGGGTGCTGCGGGGCAATCCGATCAGCATGTGCAGAAAATGGATAATTCTCTGCTGGCAAAAGATCTTTTACTGATGATCTTCTATTCTCGTAAGATGGTCGGTGAGGTGGATTTCTATCAAGAGGCATCGAGTGTTGATCAGCCTCGAAACGTGGGTCATCCCTCGAAGAAGAATGCCTGTGTCTAATGGTTTGTCCCATTGATGTCGAAAATTGGTCAGATTCCAGAGGTGGATCGACCCCCGAAGGACGATGGTCGTAAGATGGTCGTTGAGGTGGATTTTTATCAACAGGGATCGAGCGTTGAT
Source organism: Trialeurodes vaporariorum (assembly GCA_011764245.1). Classification (NCBI taxonomy): domain Eukaryota; kingdom Metazoa; phylum Arthropoda; class Insecta; order Hemiptera; family Aleyrodidae; genus Trialeurodes; species Trialeurodes vaporariorum. Next base: position 21,280,722 of record VMOF01000220.1, read on the forward strand.
CAGCCTCCAAATGTGGGTCAGCCCTCGTAGAAGAATGTCTGTGTCTAATGGTTTGTCCCATTGATGTCGAATACTGGTCAGGCTCCAGAGATGGGTCGATCCCCGAATGACGCGATCTTGATTGTCTGTGCGCGATCGGTGGACGCTGTAAATTGCTTTCATCTAGTGGCAAATGCTGGTCAGGCTCAAAAGTTGGGCCAGTTTTCACTGAAGAATGTCTGTGCGTGGTTGGTGAACGCTGTAAAACGATTTCTTCGACTGGAGTTGAATGTCGATCCGTTTCAAACAATGACCAGTTTTTACTGAATGACTTCTGCGCGAGGGTGGTAGCGGCTGTGGTCCGATTGGTCCGTCTGTCGCCGGATATCGACCACTTTGACCTGTTGATCCAGATCTTTCAGTAGAATGTCTGTTGACTGGCGGATGTTGCTGTGGAATGATTGGCTCGACTGGTGTCATGTATCGATCAGTTTCAAAAGTTGGGCCAGTTCTCACCGAATGATTCCTGGGCGGAGGCAGTGGTGGCTGTGAACTGATTGGTTCGGCTGCTGCTGTCGAAGGTCGATCAGTTTCGAAAGTTGGGCCAGCTCTTAAAGAAGATTGTCTGTTGTTGGGCGATGTTGGCTGTGAACTGATTGTCTCGACTGGTGTCAATTGTCTATCAGTTTCGATAGTGGGGTCAGTTCTCACAGAAAAATGTTGGTGCTCGGTCGGTGGTAGCTGTGAAGCGATTTCCTCTATCGGTGAGTCAACAGTTCTAAAGTGTTCAGACCTCGCTCTAGATTTGGATGAACCATCTTTGGCATGCTGGTTATTATTCAAAGCCGGGGTTGAATCATTTTCTTTAATGAAAGCTATTCCGTTTTCCGTGAGGACGCTTGGTCTTGATGTTGTTTCCCTTCTACGATGCCTTAACTCCTCACCGCCCTTTAATTTATTAACAATTTTTGAGATAAATTGATTATTAAGTGCCTTTTTTTTAAGCTTGTGTATATCGAATTTAGGATTTAAAACTTTGTACGCTTCGTGAAACGTCCCCGCATTCCTACAAAAAGAACTGTTTCGGCCAGTTCGACCAGTTCGACCACGGTTGTTAACATTTTTGTCGAGGTATCTTTCAAGGTTGCCTCGGTCGCAACTCTGCCTATTTTCGTTCTGATATTGTTTGGGTTCAGGTTCTTCGTATCTCTCGCGGTCAGGTTGGTCGTAGTCAGTAACGTGAAGAACAGTCGTATCTCTTGATGGAGCTTTCAAAGTTTGATTCGATCTTCCTTGAGTTGAGGCGATTGAGGAACCCGCGTTCCATCGACTCGATTGCCGATCGATAATATCTCTCGCGATACTCGACCCGCCATAGGCACGATACTCAGTAGCTCGCGCCTTATTTCGACTCTCGATAATTTCTCTCGCAATGTTTGGTCTACCCCGATAGAATGGTTCTGATCGATTCTATCGATGTCTCTTGCAAAACTCGATCCTCCGTTAGAACGATGCCTTTGTTCGATAGTATCGATGTCTCTCGCAACACTTGATCCGCCTTTAAAATGCCTTTGTTCGATATAATCGATGTCTCTTGCACTACTCGATCCGCCGTTGGAACGATTCCTTTGTTCGATACTATCGATGTCTCTCGAAATACTCGATCCGCCTTTGAAATGATTTTCTTGATCGATACTATCGATATATCTCGAAGCGCCTGCTCCGTCGCGATCATCATCATATTCTGGAGATAGCTCACGGGTTTGATACCACGGAGACCAATCACTGAGAGTGGAATCCGGCGGTAGTGAATCTCTCGGTAAAACGCGGTCCCTGGGTGGGTCTCTCTCAAGTCTGTGCGTCGAAGGGGTGGGCGAGTGTGTGTACCACGTATGCGTCCCACTTTGTGAAGCATTTTGCGTCGCATATATTGAAGGCGTCGAAAGATGACTTGGATCTAATCTTGAGTCGCGGGTAGACCGTCTGTGACTCATTTCTTTTCTCTTGCACGAGGCCGCTTATTCCCCCGATTCTCCGCCATCACCTTGTTTCATTTCTTCTCTCGCTCTCCCCTCCCAACATACTGACTGATTCGATTTTAATTAGTTTCGATTTTGTCGATTTCACTTGAAATTTTGAAATTTTTATCACATTGTTGGGCCGAAAAAAAAAGAAGAAAACTGTATCACTTGATAATTTTTAGGTTTTCAATTATTTTCTCAAACGGTTGCCAGGCAACCGACACGGAAAAACACGTGCCCAGCTCTTTTCTTACATTTCTGTATTTTGATCAATGAAGTGTAGTTCTGTCATTTTAGGGGTTATATTATCCATCTGAGATTATGGTGTAACATATTTTATCCTTATTTTCAAGTCAACAATTTGCGTTAGCTAATAATTTTATGGTGGGAATTTAGTCGCTTTCTGTTATGCCTCGCTCGCTCAACCATTTTTTCTCCGTTATTTTCTATATCATTTTTTATTCCTCTCGAATTTTGAATTGATCACAAAAAGTATTTTATATTTATTTTACTTTGCGACTCTATTGCATGGTTTGATCAGCACCAATATCAGCACCGGCATTTTCACCCTTTTAATTTGTTTTTAGTATTGTGATCAACGCCTGTGATCAATAATAATCCATGATATCCGACTGAATAGAGCTCGAATCTCAGTCAAGACGTGTCCAACGTCTCGCCAAAGCGAGCAGCGCCGTGTTTGGGATGCAACCCGCATTACGATTTGGGCATCCACTCTCTCGAGATCTGGCTTGCGCTTGCAAGAAGTAACTTCGATGTAATAGTCAATAATAGTATGATTTGGAGTTGCAGTTTTATGTATATACAATAAGATTTTTTAATGTACCGATGATTCCACCAAATGACCAAAAGATTACACGGTCCAGTTCAGTGTATGACTGTAATGCTCAAAAAAACTCGCATCTGTAATCTTTTCTCAAGCGGTGAAATCTCCGCCTTAAACTGTCTAAATATTCGCTGATCTTTTATGAAGTCAGTGACGGAAACTCTACCGTTTGATAGAAGATTAAAGATCAGAGTATTTTCGTACTTTACAGGAATACATTGAAATAAACCATGTAACCTTTTTCGTCTGTTGGGCCCTAGTTGGCGAAACACCTTGTCACCAAGGTCAACCGTTGGATTCATCGGTGAATTTAGAAATGCAAGTTCAGTTCAGTTTATGACTGTAACGCATAAAAATATCTTGATCTGTAATCTTTTTTCAACCGGCGGAGTCGTCGCTGACTTTAAAAAAAACTTGCGTACATTTTAATAATTTAACGGCGATTCCAGCGGTCGAGAAAAGATTACAGATCGAAGTATTTTTTACATTACAGTCACCAACTGAAAACTGTGTATTTTTTTCTCGACCGCTGGAATCATCGGTGAATTGAAAAAATGCCATTAAATGCACACAAAATGGCAGCTCTGTTTAAACCACGCAGGTATGCCCGCTTTAAAGATAATTTAAAAATTCCTCTTGGTCAGCTGATTCTCCTCTCCTCTTTAATTTATCATTTAAAATTTCGCAACGATTATCGACCAGCCGATCAGTGATAGATTAGTGATCGATTAAATGAGGGACAGTTGAAATCGCTTCCATGAGATGCCAGCGCAATCTAACGAATAGTTTTTTTTTTTTTTTTTTTTTTTTTTTTTTTTTTTTTTTTTTGCATTGCTTTGTTACTTCTTACATCACGCGTGACGCGCGAGACCATCTCTGACAATTGACAGCTTCCATCACTGCAATTGTAATTACCTTCAATCACCTGTGCATGATGTCGATGTACACGCGCTCAAGCCTTGAGCGGCTCGGCTGAACGGTGGACGCCGCTCGGCCGCATTGTAGGTAAATCGAACGACGAATGCATGGAAGAATATCTGTGATCGCATCTTGAAAGAGGAAAACATCGCGAAAATCCGAATAGATTCTCCTGTTTGCAACGGTAGTTAGCATCGCAACTGTTGCTACCTCTACCCTTAGCTATAAAGTAAATCGGTTGCCGGAAGGCCTCCTTCGTGCATGGATTCTATGGTAGTATCATCAGAGGGGGCAAACGAGCTTTAAAGAGGCTAATCCATGTTATCCGAAAATAATATTAATGTTAGTCCTATCCGAAAATGAGGCAGCATCGGCGATCTGATTCTGGTTTGTTTTCTCCATTTTTTTCTTATCCTGAAATCAAAAACTGTGATTAAATCAATGGAAATTGGTTTGAAAGTAAAAGTGCAAGTGTTTTAGAGTGGCTATCTGGACACAATTCTAATTCAGCTATCCATCAGGTGAGAAAATTTTGCTTGTTTCTGTAATCTATCTGTCACCGCCATCTGTGTCCTGATAACCGCTCTGAAACTCATGAACTTTCATTTAAAACCAATTTCAAATGAATTTGTCACAACTTCTTTTTTCTCAAATTTAAAGGTTTAAAAAAATGAGGCAAACAAACCGAGCCTGTGTGAAAATTTTCATAAAATATTTCCATCGTTGCTGCCTTCGTGCTCGATCACTCCTGAAAAATCGATACTTTTGCATAGAATCAAAGGAGAAAAATCGATAATCGATTATTCTCGAGTCACCGCTGATTGCGGTTTATAATGAATGTCTCCTCCTTTTAAATTTTAAATTCGTGGAACCGAACTGATTCGCAGAGAGTTGAATTGAGCCCCCAATCGATACTTCTATACTTATTGGTCTTTAAATTGGAGAAACTCTATTGTTGATTGATCACATAGCCGCCCATGCTACTGCCCGACACGCACAACAGACCGATGATTCCACTGGTTGAGAAAAGATTACACAGTCTAGTTCAGAGTATGACTGCACGAAAATACTCTGGTCTGTAATCTTTTCTCAACCGGCGGAGTCGTCAATGACTTTAAAAAACTTGCGGATGTTTTAATTAATTAACGGAGTTTCCACCGATTGAGAAAAGATTACAGATCAGAGTATTTTCGTGCAGTACAGTCATACACTGAACTAAACTGTGGCATCTTTTCTCAACCGGTGGAATCATCGGTGAATTGAAAAATAGCATTGATTATACGCAAACCGGCAGCTCTGACGCACAAGTTCATTGTCACACCCTGTTACATGACGGTCCATTAAATAACCAGCCATTAGCGACGCACTACATCAATCACCTGTTCCATCATAATTCATAGGTTTAAGCGAATACTATTATCCGGTATGGACTTCAATGACATTTTTTTTTTAGCGGAGGTGAATCAATGGGCTCGGTTGGAATTCGTATTTTAGCGTAGGTATAATTGCCTGACCGAAGCCGAGCCCTAAAGGAAACAGTTCATTCCATCGTGATTTTGTCTCTTATCGGAAATTACGCGCCTCCTTATCTCTCACTAATTAACCTTTTAAGTGATTCGTAATTAACAGATTGAATTTTTTTCCCTTGTCTGTTCTAAAAATCCCATCGTTTAAGTGCTTAAATAGTAAATGATGAGCGTCAGCTGAGATTTCGCTCTAGCTCTATAGAGTATGGACTGTATGTGACGATAATTTAAGTTTTACGTTCAAACGTTTTACCGTTTACGTTTAATGCGTTCATCGATGATGGGAACTTATAGTTTTTTCCTCTCTGTTCAAACTAGTTGGGGGGGGGGGGGGGGGTTGAAGAAGAAAAATGTAGGGAGAAGACCCTTGTTTCAAACCTTTTTCGTGAGCGTCTTTTTACTCCGCCGCGTGCGTTGGAAACTCGTGCGAAATATCAGGGAATTTTGGAGAATAGCTTTGGAAAAATCACGTAGAATCAGGGATTCTCAAAATTCAATTTTTGTGAACACCCTAAATAAACGATACATTCAGGTACAATAATCGATGCGATGTTCCGTTTTTTAGTACTCTCAGCACAGTGGCGTAGCGTGCGCTTTGGCAGACGTTGTATTGAGTCCATTTAAAACATGTATAAAAGTCGAATGCAAAGGTGTTCACTGAACACCCAATAGTTCGATCTTTTTCATGGGTTTCAATGGACGAACTGACCTGTTGTCAAATTGCACGCTACGCCACTGTCTCAGCATTACCTATTTCTAAAGTTATTGACAAAACATTTTGCAAAATTATGTATCTAATACTCCATTTACTGGTTATGAAAACAAATGTACTCAACCTTGGTATTAAAAAGTTTAGTTAATTCTAGGAGTTTAAAATAAAAACGTTGTATGCATTGATCTCTGGACACTCGTTCACTTTTTCACTTAGCTCTTTTAAGTTTTTTGCCCTCTCGTTTCATAAGACCGTTAAAGAATCATAATTAATTTGATTTCAGTCACGCATAAACGTGCTGACACGCAACCCATTTTTAGTATTTTTTTTTGTTCTTTTCACTTTCTAACTTTGATTTTTTGGAAGGGGTCAGGTCAGGCTTTATCTGAGAAACATCCTGTATCTAAAATTGGAAATCGCCCCTCCCCTATCCACTTATTCTCCTGCAGCGAGTTTGAAAACCGAGTCCATCCGGGATTCATTATCATCCAATCCACGTTTGAATCATTCCGTAATTCGTGCTTTGAAGTAATATAAGTACGCTTATGGAATGAGAAATCGATCTGGACTTTTAATGAATGAAGGCTTTTAAATAATATATCTGATTTTTGTGCGATACTTAGCTTTTTTCCTCCTCTGAATGGGGCTCTTGCTAACTTTTGCTACATGAGTAAGCCTGAAATTTGTATGTACAGATCTATTTTATTTTGAAATTGTTCAATAAAAATAGAGAGAAAAATACCTCATAAGTAATTCTTTGAATCTTTTTCTCAGTCCTTGAATCATCTTTATCTTCTTTTTACCCTTGCTCTACCTCTACGAGTACTTATACACTCTGTTAGTACATGCTTATTTAATCTTTCCAGGCCCTTCAACTCAATTTATTGCGTTATTTATGGAGCTGTAGAAAAAATCGTAACCAAAAAGATAAATTCGTGCGCATGAGGCTACTTCATTGTTTTATTTGATAGCGTTTCTTTTTGAACGAAATAATTAGTACATTGATGAGGCGAGACGTGTTGTTATGTTTAGAGAATCAAATTATATGCAATGAAGTGTGTATGATCATATGGTGATGGACGTAACTCTTTTTAGCATCATTTTTATCCATTTATTTATTTAACCCTTTCCGTCACAGTGTCCATTATAAGGGACGACATTTTACATGGAGTCTTATGGAAATTCGGAAAAATTGACTCACACTTGAAATCATATGAGAAAAGTTCGTTCAATTTAATGTTATAGGTTTCTGATTACAGTGACACTTCTTTCATAATTCATGACAGAAAGGGTTAACTCGGGAAAGGAATGGCCCGTCTCACAAACTAAACCCCGCAACCCGCGTGCATTGGCGAGGGTTTAAAAAAAAAAAAAAAAAAAAAAAAAAAAAAAAAAAAAAAAAAAAAAAAACTTATTTCTGTAGTTTTTCCTTAAATTAGATATCTAAAGCCCTTAAAACCCATATTTTCCTTTAATTTCTCATCTAGCGTCTTAATGGTTCTGTTCATTGCGGGGTGTATGTATGTATACACACCCCAGCTATTTGACAAACAATAATAATTACATTCACATGTCCTTCCTCGGCTCCTCTACAGAGTGTTTCCACACATTGACAGAGCAGAGCTGTGCCTCACTCTCAGGAACGCCTTCATTTCCAAGGATAGGCAAAAACGGTACAGTCGCGTAGGAATACTTAACTACTTGTAAGTAAAAGCACTTTCACTAGTCTTTCACTGTGACTTACTGATTTATGATGCACGATGCACGTAAAACTGAAAAAAAAAAAAATCGCTTCAAGTACGGACTCCGAATGTGCAAGCGAAAAGCAATATAAATTATTAGGAATGATTCGGTGATTAGATTCCTAAGTTTTTCGCGCATAGTCGCCTCCGGCTCCTCTAGATAAAAAGGAAAGTGGCTAGTTGCGCCATCCAGCAGAGTGAATCCTCAACTCTCACCTAGAATAATCACCTTAAAGTCCTTAAATAAATAATCTTTGCGCCGGTCGCGGATATTCGTATACAGCGATCCCTGCAAAGATGCTTTATTTTAATTTATATATTTTTTTATTTTCTTTTTTCTGTCTGATTCTTTTTATTTTCTGTCTCATTTTAGCTCCATCCCTAAATATATTTTCATTCATTTGTTCTTTTTTTTATTTTCTTATGTATTTATTTATTTGTTTATTTATTGGTCTTTGCATATTCTACTATTTATTTATCTATACACTGTCATAACTGGCCGACGAATGCATACATTCACTTGAAAAAAAAGAAAAAAAAAAACTCCACTCCATTTAAAAATATATCACTCATCTGGTGTGATAAAAAGTAATTATCGCGTATAAAGTAGACCATTTATCCATTTTTTTTTTTTTATCCAGCCGAGTAATTAAAAACGGTATTATCTGAATGATTCATCTGCATTTCCCATTCGCTCGACCAGTGCGGCGGCGGCCGGTATCACGCAGCCCTGCCGTATCTCGCGCACGCGTCATCGTATTTTACAAAGTCAGTGTGTCACATTTTTAGAGAAGCCTCAAAAAAAAAAGTTTTACGAGCTTTTATTACTATGAGCCATCGCAAGTCAATATAAGCCTGTATCATTTAGAATGTTGACTGTTTGTATTCGTATCATCGCCGTTCATTGCACATTGCATAATCCCTCCTTCCAGGCGCGCATCTTTGCGAGTTTCATGTGAATTCCATTCTCTGGATGTGATTCAAGAGGTAAGAGCTCGAATATTTTGTGTCAACCTACTTGAGAAATTGCACCAAGCTAATAGGTAATACCTACCTCACTGCAAGTACATGTACAGGGTGTCCCAGACCCATCGTACCAGGAGTTTTTTTCTGAAACTGTAATGTATTTATATCGTGGCTTCCCCGAGAGTGGCAGCGAGTTCCTGCGTAAAACCATCAAATTTGAGCTCTTAGAATACCGCTGTTCAAGAATTTTTCCGGAGATTTTCCGACAGTTTTTGCACAAATTGGTTATTTTATGCTTAAGGGCTACATTTGAGGGGGTTTCGGGGCCCAAAATGGATTTTAAGTCGTCAGCCTAAAAGTTATCTTGTGTCCTAGGATCAAAGTACCGCTTTGATTTAATTGTTGAACTGGTTTGCTTTTAAAGTGGGGAGGCTATAACCGAGAAGGGGGTGTCCCCCTCCCCCAAAAGATCGGGGGGCTTTGTTTGAAACTCCAAAATTCTTTGTCTCATCGAAATACGTCGTGTAATAAGTTTCAGCTTTTTATGTCGAATAGCGGCCGAAGAAAAGGCCTGGTGTGGTAGGAATGGGACATCCTGTATAACGTACGTATACTATCGATGATGGGTCTTATCGCAAGTGCAAACTGTACTAAACACCAGAGCAAATATTGTCTGTTTTATGACATCGGCGCGGCTGATCCCAAGGTCATATCGAAAGAAAAATTTAGGAAGAAGCGAAGCCAGTTCAGAGGGCGACGGAGGCAAAATCAATATACTTGGCCGTTTGTTTTTAATTTTTTTTTTTTTTACGTTTTCTGAGCTTTTGTCCGTCAATATTTCGATTTTTTTTTTTATTTTTTAACCGTGTGGTAATGTTTTATTTGATGAAAACCCGAATTGACGTTGGGAAAGATTTGAATATTTGTTTGTAACTTTAGTCCTCTTTCTTTGTTTCATTTCGTTCAATATCAACTGATATTACCTCAGAAATCTTCGGAAACTCTTAAATGACACGTTGCTCATGCAATTCTTGAAAGTACTTGAACATTGTTCTTTCATTGTTCATTGAGGCCGTAGCGCTATTCAGCCCTATTCAGGCGAAAAGAAATGGGAACAGACAACTCAAAAATTTAAGTTTCCAGCAGATTTTCAAGCATGTTTTAGGTTATTTCAGAAATCTTAGTTGGCGTATAAACAAGGAATTCCACGAACTAAAAGAACAATGTTCAAGTACTTTCAAGAATTGCATGAGCTACGTCTCATTTAAGAGTTTCCGAAGATTTCTGAGGTAATATTTGTTTAATTTCGTTCAATATTAACAAATATTACCTCAGAAATCTTCGGAAACTCTTAAATGACACGTAGCTCATGCAATTCTTGAAAGTACTTGAACATTGTTCTTTTAGTCCGTGAAATTCCTTGTTTATACGTTAACTATAATTAAGATTTCTGAAATAGCCTAAAACATGCTTGAAAATTTGCTGGAAACTTAAATTTTTGAGTTGTCTGTTCCCATTTCTATTCGCCTGAATAGGGCTGAATAGCGCTACAGCCCCTTCCCCTCCGAAATGTCAGAAAAGGTGAGGGGGCGGTAGAACGAAATGAAAAAGAAGGGGGAAAAGGACGCCAACCCCGAGAAAAAGTCTAAATCTGCAGCCCCCCCCCCCACACAATGAAGAAAAATGCCAGAAACCGTTATGGGGTCAACAGTGAGGGTTGGGGGGGGGTGTCCAATGAAAATAAATGAAAGTGAAAAGATAGTAAACTGAAAACGTCCAAACGTTAAACAAAATTAAAATAATTTTTTTTAGTATATACGATTATATCATATCCCGTCAAAAAATGAATCGCCCAGTTTGGTCCTGAAAACGGACGTTTTTAGGACCAACGCGGGCGATTCATTTTTGCCGGGATATTATTTAATTTGTAAATTGAACACTATTATAACTGTGTTTTTAACTACCTATTGTAATAGTTTTCAATTTACTTACACATTAAATAACATGATAAAATCGTATACTTTACGTTTAAAGTTTAGGGTTGAATCATAATTTTCACTCTTCCCAATTAAATTTCAGTGAGCAAGTGAATATTTGAGTGAATAAGTGAATGTTTTGCCATTTAATGCTTTCTAGTGAGACTGTAAAAAGGGGTTGGTCAAAATTTAGATAATGAAAAAAAATAAAGATGACAGTTCAAAACTTTTGGGAGTCAGCCGCAGAAGGTACCAAAATTCTGCAGGTGATCCGTGGCCCGATTCGAGTTAAGAACCCCTACTTTTGAGTAATTACTAATTATCCCAGACGTGTCGTTATATTGTCTGGCTCTATAAAAGTATACGAACTCATAAACACGGGAAAAGCTCGATTGAACTTTGACCTTTCGTGTTCGTAAAGCTGAGATTGCTCTTTGCTGGTTCTAATTCCGGTCCGCATAATAATTTGTCCGCGAATTAATTTTCAATTTTCTCCATTTTCCTCTAAAGCGCGGTATTGATTATTTAAAGTTACTGGACACAGGACGTCAGAACAGTCATGAAAAAATTAATCACACGTGTCCCGTAAATAATTTACTGGTAACAATAACTTTGCTGATGTATTTGCTTTGTTTTTGTTTTGTTTTTTTTTGTTTTTTTTTTTTTTTGTTTTTTTTTTTTTTTTTTTGGTTTTAGTCATCGTAATCTTTGGTTGCGCTATTCATTGACTGCATTTGGTGACTAGCAGAAGTTGCTTGTTTGATAGCTTAGAAATAATAAGCACATGCTCTGTGCTGTTCGAATGCGTGGATATTAGAAAGGCATTTACGACATGACATTATATGAGAGTAAGGTTTGAAGGTTCTCAGTGTGCTCATCGGTTTTGGTTGAAGGAGGAGTTACCCAACACAAAAATTGGGCACTGTTGGAAAAATCTTGGACACCCCCCCCCCTCCTCCCATCTTGTAGAGATTTTTTTCTTTTCTTGAAGTTATGGATGCACTTATTGCGTTAAATATGTCTTATTTTCCCCTATAACCAATTAGAAGCATTTTTAAACATGTTTAAGATCGTCATCTCTATAGACAAAACTTTACTTAAAAATCAAAAATGCACTAAAGGTTACACCGAATCCATAAGTTCTCTTCTCTTGCTTTCTTCTTTTCATTTTTGTTATTTTTTCGCATATTTTGAATCGTGATGGAAGGGATATGTCAGGTTCTATAAAAATGAGAGCTTTTTTTTTACTCTGCAGAATTTCAAAAGCTATGTCCCATTGAGGATAGAGACATTTTTACGAGGGTAAGACGTGATAGCTTTCTTCCCCATAAAAAATTAATGTACGTAAGTCTAGAAGAAAATACAAAAATGAACACTCAGAGAAAAGAGTAAGAAAGTTAATACTTACAATTCTAGGATTGAGATATGCCTCTCCCGGCACAATTCTTTATCTATCTGTAAGCCCGAAATAAAGATAATCGAGTGATTATAAAAGCAGCCTGAATACCTTTCCTTGTAAGAGAGCACTACTTTCTGGTAATTTATTTCATGGTCAGTAAATGTAACTTGCGCAGCTAAACTTGAAGAATTTTTTTTTAACGCTCTAAAAGACCTCAGAAAAACATGTCAGGCTCTAAAATGAAAATTTTAAGTATTTTACTTCCTGGATATAGGGTACCACCCCCCTTGAGAAGGCATTTACGACATTATGAGAACGGGTTTTTGAAGGTTCTTAGTTTGCTCATCGGGTCTCTGGCTTAAAATCCTTCGAAATGCATGATCCACTTTTTTTTGCGAAAGTTTGTGAAAGCTTCGTTGCTGTATGAATTGGATTTCCTCATTTTTCTCATGTGTGATGAAAGTTCGTACAACGAACTTTTGTCGGCATGTTTATTTTCAAAGTGTGATTACACACTCACAGTTTGCTGAACTCGGCGCAACGCAACGGAAGAGGGAATCGTTCGACGTTACAAGAACTTGGCAACTGTGAAAAATAGAATTAAATTTGTAGAAATATCGACTGTGGATGCGCGGAGCGAGTGGGGGGGGGGGGGGGGGGGGGGTTGGCGTCGGCGGCTTCCTGGCGCGACGCGGAGTCTACGGGCAGTTGGGCGACGAAAAACGCTCTCTTGCTTCCAAACAGACCTGGCAAGGCAGGGCAGGGGTGAGCAAAATTTTCCGTCTTGGCGAAATAGTTGCAAGCATTTTTGTAAGACTCGATGTCTGATGCAGAAACACACAGTAATTACTGAGAATAGTTCATTTGAACCTCAGAAAGCCCTGTGAGCTGATTCCGCTTTTGTTGGATGGGATGGGACGAGACGCGTTGAGATAGCGTGAATCGATCAATCTCATTGGTTTAAACGGCGTCACGTGACAGATTTTGAGTCGGTCGAAGTCGTTCATATTGCAGGAAAATGATGCCGACTTCAAATGTGTCATGTGTCACGTGACGCCTCTTTTAACCAATGAGATCGATCGATTCACGCTGTCTCCTCGTCTCGTCCATACAAAAGAGCGGAACCAGCCCACTGAAACCACGGTGTAAAACTTTGAAAAGCACAGCCAATAATTGAGGCCAATTCTCGGTAAAATGACCCATCATAAAACAACGGGTGTGCAGCTGCTTCTGAGCAATCAGCATTAAATTGTGTAATAGAATAGAGGTTTTTGTCTGAAGAGTACACCCTTGTTTTATTGGCGCGCGCTTTTTCCGGAAATGATATCAATTAATTGTTGTAGGACACCACCTAAAGATCATGATGGAATTGGGACTCATTCGTTGCAATTTTACCATAATTTACTGTGCATTTACTTCATTCGTTTTCCAAGCCGAAGTTTGCGCAGCCCTGCCAATGACGCTCACCGCCGGCGTGACGCGTCGCTTGGTCATCGAGAATGCACTGTTACGACACACTGGATCGAAATCTCGATTTTTTTTGGACACGAGAAATAACTTTGGTTTTTTTTCTTTCGAGATACTGCAAGGACCGAATTTTAACACGTTCCTTGACTTCCTCGTTTCGAAAATGTCGTTTGAAATACACGAAGGATGAAAAGAGAAAGATTGTGAAGGAAGATTTGGGAAGAATGAGGTACTTAAATGGGGACTTTTGAATTATTAAATAATGAAACTGATGAGAAATACATTGACAAAAATGTTAAATCGATAGAAGCGGAATGGATATTTTTTGAGGAATTGAAAATTGAGGTTGAACATGTATTGAGATTTGAAGGAGATCTTTTCAATTTTTCATCTTCCATGTATTCCAAAAGGCACTTCCCAAGTCGAGTAACGTGTTAAAATTCAGCCCTCGATTAAATATCTTTTCTTTCCGAATTTGAAGCCGTGTAATGGGGCAGTTGCAAGGGTCTGAAATGTTGTATTTTTTATGAAGAAAATGAAAGTACTTGATGGGCTGAGAATGAAGATGCCTTTGGTTTCTTATTAAGCCCCATTGTTTCGGAGATGAGATTTTGGCCAAAAATATATTGTTTTAAATGCGGGAATTTCGCCTAGTAATTTTTCAAAGTCACCAACGACTCCATCACCGGTTGAGAAAAGATTACAGATGCGAGTATTTTCGTGCATTACAGTTATACACTGAACTTAACTGTGTAATCTTTTCTCAACCGGTGGAATCATCGATGATTCGAAAAATACCATTAACTATACGCGAAACGGCAGCTCTGCGTTCTACTGACCACTGTACGGACGTAAGCAAGTGCATACTAGAGCTTTGTCCAAGTGCAAGTGCAGCTTGCATCTTAACGAATAACGACCGATTGCATACAGATAAGGGATTATCTATTCCACCCGTCCGTGTGTGTCCGTGTATACCCCCCCCCCTCCGCTTTCCCACTCGCTTGTTTCACTCCTGTCACGCCCCCCCCCCCCTTGCAGGACATTGACCAGCACAAAGCATTACGTTGCCAGGTGCCTTTTTGTTTACAACCCGTGATTATACAAATATTTTATTTGTCGTTCCACTCTCGTGGTTCACAACCGTCTGCATCAATTTTAAAGGGGGTTATCCAGCGTAGTCTTTCCAGATTTGGTCGGGATTAATATGTGGCAAAATTAAGCGCGGGGGGGGGGTGTATTTTCGCGCCATTTTCTGTTCCGTTGACACTATGTTTTTCTCAAAAGAGGTCAAGTGCTATTGAGACTTTATTATCGAATGTTAAATCATACCACAAAAATAGGCAAACAAAAGATTCACGTGAAATTATCCGATTGAACTTCTTTACAATATTTGGTTTTATTTTCGAAGTCTATCGCCTTTACTTGGGCAGTGTTGCATTTCGTCCTTTTGAACTCGTCTAGCGGAAGGTCGAATTCAATTGTGTTCTGTCCAGTGGCGCCGCGTGAAATTTTGCAGCAATGTATTCTATCCATTTAAACTCATGTAAAATATCGAATTCAGGGGGTGCACAGTTCACAAGGAAAATTCGATATATTTAATGAGTTCAAATGGAGCAGTTGCATTGTTGCCAGATGGCACGCGACGCCACTGACTGCACACTCAACAATAAATTATTTGTCTCTCTAATTCACACAGAGTAAAGGCTAAAATTAGATAGGAATCTCCCACGGTACCTGCGCAGCTCCGCCATTACGCCTTACACTTCAAACTTTTTTTGTGAGTTTGTGAGCAAGTTTCGCGATTTTTTAGTTTACTCATAGTCATTTTCGCTGGTTTTTACGCAAGAAATATCTATTCAATTTCTTACAGCAAAAGTTAACTAGAGCCCATTTACTGATTTATTTTTTTGTTCCAATTATACTTTGTATTTTGTTCTTCCTCTACTTTTTTTTTTTTTTTTTTTTTTTTTTTTTTTTTTTTTTTTTTTGCCATTCTTATCTATGGAACATTTTGCTGTTTTGCTCGATTCTTTACTCTCGAACTAACTGTCTTCTCCCTTTCTCTGGTTGTTTCAGACATGAGCATTCCCTCGACGAAACCACCATCCCCGATTGCGATGGTTGTCCGATCCACTCTGCTTTTTTCCGACAAGGACTCAAGTCGTAAAATCGTGGCCTCTGTGACCCCACAATGGTGACACTCTTCCTAAAGATTTTAACCGAGTTATCCGTGAGTTGCGGTCACCCCCTGATGTATCTGTGATATTTCCCGATTCCTTTTAGATTATATTTCAATTCAAACCGTATTTTGTTTTCCCCCTGTTTTATTTTATTTTTTTCTTTTTTATTCCCATTTTGTTGTTGCTCCTTGTCGATTTCCCTGTTTTGTTCCTCCGCCCCCTTCGTTTTTACCCTGTTGACCTAACCGTGGCATTTGTTTCTCTCTTTCCTTTTACTATCCGCGCTTATAAATGTAGAGTCCGTAAGCTTTTCGCATCGAGTTATGCACCTGAACGGTTTTTTACCCAAGTGCAGTTATTGTCGGACTAACCGACCATCAGCAACTCCTTTTTCGTTGCTCCTTCAACTGTCGGAATACAACTCCTGCAGGCCGTTCCCCGTCTTTCTCCGAGTCCGATCTGAAGTGACAAGATGACTGTGACCTACACGGCTGAAGTCGCCACTTGCCGTGGTTTCGGATGCTTCCTCAAACTTCTCGTCAGGTAAGAAATTACATTATGAGTCTAAGGCATGGGCGGCTCCAGCAATCTGGCAACGTTGCATTGTGTCATTTAAACCCATGTAAAAGGTCGAATGCGAAGGTACTCACCGAACACTCAATAGCTCGATCTTTTCAATGGGTTTAAATGGACGAATTGCAACGTTGCCAAATCGCACGATATACGCCACTGGCTGGCAACAGTGTATTTTTCCCATTTAATTGTATGAGAAACAATTGATTAGTCACGGGGCTATAGCCCTTTCAAGAATCGATCGTTAATCATGCATTTAAATGGGAAGACTAAACGGTTGTCAGATTGCTGGGTCCGCCTATATGGTCCAGGGGAAGAACGATAAATCTCACAAAAACTTATTTTTGTTTTTAAACTGAAGGAAAGGGGGGAAATGACGTTTTCCACAAAAATTGATTGTCTATAGCGCTTCTGTAGATCTCGATTTAGTGTGTGCTTTTGAATCCCGTTAGATGACCATGAAAAATGTGATTTTGATTTTTGTGACAACTGACATTTATCGTTTTTCGCCTGGACTCTTCAAATGTGTTCCAACTGACGAAGACTCAGTGGCGTAGCGTGCAATTTGGCAACGTTGCAGTTCGTACATTTCAACCCTTTAAAAAGATCGAACTATCGGGTGCTCGGTGAACACTTTCGCATTCGACCTTTTATATGGGTTTAAATGGACAAATTGCAATGTTGCCAAAATGCACGCTACGCCATACTGCGAAGACTATAGCAGTAGCGGTTCGTGAAATCTAGAAAGCGTTCTCTTTTACAATGATGCTGTTGCAACTTTGCAAGTGTCTGAAATTGTGTGTTTTTTGTAAAGAAAATGAAATGGTCTGATGAGCTGAGAATGAACATACCTTTATCTTTGTGATATCTGGCGACGAAGCATTTTTATCCATTTGATCCCACACAAAAGGTCGAATTTGTTAGTCACCGCCGATTCCTAGATAGTTAGATCTTTTCCGTTGGTTTCAATGGACCTAATGAAACGTTGCCAGATTGCACACTTCGCCACTGTTCATCACTGATCAGCTTAAAGGGGCTAAAGCCCTTTTTAGGCAAAACTGTCTCTGAGATACCTAGCTTACTTTTTTGTATTCTTCTATGCATGCATATTACGCAAAATTCCAAGATATTTTGAAGAAGTATGCAAAAATATAAGAAACAAATTCAGTCAAAGATATGCAGTTATAATAGAGTTTAATGAGAAATAAATGCAGTTTTAACAGTCCCGGCCTGAAAAATTGTCAACGTGGGCTGTAGCCCCTTTACGCTAATTCTTGTCAGAATATTTGAATTGCTCAGACAAACAAATAAATTCACATAATTGTTCGACCCATCTCACGCTCTTAAGCTGAAGTTATAGGCTGCTATTTGCCTATTTGGCAACCATGTTTAATGCCATTTGAACCTATATTAAAATATCGATTTCTCAGGAATTCAGCGAATCTCTTGAAGATAGATTATTTTGCGTAGGTGTAAAGGGAGAGAATCTGTTGTTGCCTTATTGCATAAACCGGTACTAATCCTAGTCAGGCGTTTTGTGTTGTCAAAACAGTCGTCTCTTACTCTCTTGCTCAATCTATAATAATTTGTAATCAAAGCAACTTAAACACTTGTTGGTCGGAGAAACTTTTAAACACGAACTCCTCTAATTTTGCTTTTTACAGGTGGAAAGGCAGTATTTACAAACTAGTTTGGCCTGATTTGATGGCCTTCTTGACGGCGTATTACATCTTGAATTTGACGTATCGTTTCGTTTTAGACGAAGAACAAAAAAGGTAAATACTTCATTTTTTACAAATTGCATGCAAGGCTGCACATAATAAGCCTCAAGCTTCAAGTTTGCTGGAATAGGGGATTTGAGAAACCTCAATTCAATTATCAATGGTTTCTGGTTGACTGAAATAATTCATGAAAAAACGTAGCCGCACAGTTAATTTGAGCTCGAAAAAGGAGCGCAGTTTCTCTATAATAAGGCGGCTGCTCCTTCAAATTCACTGAATACCTCCCGATGCACGATGCTACAGAATGTAAGGCAGAAACGGTCGTTTCAACAAAAGCAACTCAACCTCTCCTATTTTCTCCCTCTTTTCCAATAGCTTTTAAATATTAATGTGCAAATCAATTGCATATTATTTTTTTTTCTCTCACATTCTTTTGAGTGCAGAAGTTAATGAATGAGTAAATTTCAAATGGAACTTTAACTGGGTTATAAGGAATTTAAAAGGTAGCCCAGATTCAGAAGATACCAGTGAGGATGAAAATAGTGAGATAATGTGTGTGCTACGCAGTTATCTGCTAAATACATCAATTGGTATCATGTGCTTACCCTGTCTCAATATTGTTGTTTTTGTTCTTGTAACTTTTTACAACGCCTCAAAACTACATTATTTGCCTTACTCTCGAACTCTCCTCAATTGTGTCTCTCTGTTTATCCTTGCTGAGACTTTGGCTTGAGCGATTAAGGAACACTAACTATTATTACTGACCTACGTACCCTCTTCATGTGGTGTATTCTCCTTCAATATTGAATCTGTTAGTCATTTTAAATGAACTGTCTTTCAGAATTTTTGAAAGTGTCGCTGAGTATTGTGAAACGTACAGTAACTTAATTCCCCTGTCATTCGTGCTTGGTTTCTACATTTCAATCATTATGCAAAGATGGTGGGATCAGTACCACAGCATTCCGTGGCCAGACCCAATAGCTGTTTTTGTGAGCTCTCACATTCATGGTCAGGTAAATATTGTCGAGCCATTCTACACTCATTTTTTTTTTCTTTTTAAATTAGATAGTTAATAAATTATTTTGATATTGAACTTAGGTTCACTTGGGTAACTCTATCAGGATGAATGTCTACTTACCTGTTGCTTTCCTCTTGGTTTTGTGCCATGGCAGCAAAAAACTCAATGTATTGGAACCATGTGAAATAGAGAAAGCTGTAACCTACTAAACTGAGTAAACAACCAACTGGAGAGACAGGTAGCAACTCTGACTCTGACTCTCTCCACCAAACTGCAAGGTGGCGGAAGACGTAATCCGGCGTGGAAGATCCAAGTGACTGATTGCGACCAAGAGTAGCAGAATTTTAATTAAATTTACTGTCCTGAAGCAATTTTCTTTTCTTTTTAACGTAATTTATTTTTCATTCATACTTTCATTTCTTGGTAATTTAGACCTGAAGAAGGCTTTCGAACAGGAGCAAAATGTAGTAAAATTGTATAAGTAAGCCATGGGTCATGGGCGCCTATAGAAAAATTTCCAGAGGAATCAAAATTGTTGAATCCCAATGGGAGGTTTGACCCCCCCCCCCCCCATAAAAAGGATACGAAAATCAATTTGCTGCCAAATTGTGCAATTTTAAGCTATTGTAGGTGTATCAAATAATAATAATAGTAATAATTTTGACGTGTTAGTTATCATGAATAAAGTGACAATGAAAATGATATTAAGAAAACTGAATACTACTCTACTATTTCTTGCAAAAAATTACAAAGTAAACTAAAGTAAAGTAAATAACGTTCGTCAACTGTTACTCCTTTGATTAACATTTTACCCTCTTTTGTCCCTTCATTTTTTATTGTGAAGTTTTGAATGTATTGAATCCCAGAGGGTGCAAGTCCCTCCCCCCTTACCCCTTGCTGTGGGCACCCATGAGGAAGATCTTAGTTTCATGCTCAGACTTTTCCTTGAGAAAAAGCCCATTTTCCCTTCCTCCTGCTGATGATCTCTTGTTTTGAATTTTTCCTAGGATGAACGAGGCAGGTTGATGCGACGCACAATCATGCGCTACGTTTGTTTGTGCTTAACAATGGTTTTTTCCATGATAAGTCCACGCGTGAAAAAACGTTTTCCTACGTTGGACCATTTTGTTGATGCAGGTGTAGTATGATTATACTTTCAATTTCTGCTTTCCAAATAAGTTTGAAACCTTCATCTTTGGGGTACAATTTTAAATTTTTAACTATCAAGTAATTAATTAATTAATTAATTCATTCATTCATTTATTCATTCATTGAATCCATTGATTGAATAGACTTATTTGAATCAATTAATTAAATTACATTTAAATAAATTAATGCTCTGAAGGAGCTATGTATTTCTGTTGTATTTATTTTTATTTTCATCTAAAAAACAGTCTAAGTACAAAATTAGTTTCAAAAAGAAAAACTAATTAGAAAATAATTAAATGAAAAAGGACAATAATAAATACTTAACAAAAAATTAAAATTACATCATATTAATTCATTCAAATTAAATTTGAATGAATTAATTCAGTTTAATGTGAATTATTTAAATTTCATTTGAATGAATTAATATAAAGGAATTTTAATTTAAATTTTTTTGATAAGTAATCATCATTATTGTTGTTTCTCATTTAATTATTTTGTAAATAGATTTTCTTTTCGAATCTGATTTTGTACTAAAACTGTATTTAGATGGAGATCAATAATAACAATAGAAATAAAATAAAGCTCCTTCAAAAACTCAAAATTCCCTAGCCTCGTTTGACAGATGTTACGTTCATGTTAATAATGGCTGTGATGAAAAAAAAAAGTAGAACTTGTTGTTTCAAAACAATCTCTCATCAATCTCTTTTAACTAACTGTTATTTTTGAGAATGAAACCAATCCCTCCTCTATTCTTAGAAAACAGCCTTTCCTTATTTACAAATTCTTTGATTCCATCAAAATATTTTGATAGTTTCGAAGTTTAGATCGATTGATCGCCTGAAACTTCAAAAAAACTTGATGCATCAAAGAATGTCAAATTTTCTATCGTATTTTTGATCATTGAATAAAATTTGAAAAATTCTATGGAATTTTGTATGGATTTTGAAATTTTATTTTGGTAAGTAGCATTAGCCCAACCGCAGGCATCTTTTTTGTGTGTTTTGTTTAGCCTCAATTTTCACTTCTAGTCATGAGCAATTTATCTCCAATTGCATTTTTTATTATTATTTCAGGTCTTCTGCTTGACAATGAGAAATTAATTGTAAATGATTTAAATGAAAAATTCCCTAGACATTCCAAGCAATGGTTACCAATAGTATGGGCAGCAAGTATTGTTACCCGTGCGAGAAAAGAGGGTAGGATTCGTGATGATTTCTCTTCCAAAGCAATAATAGATGAGTTAAATAAATTCAGAGGCCAATGTGGTCTCTTACTCAACTACGACACCATTAGTGTACCTTTAGTTTATACGCAGGTAAGTTCAAAAACTTTGCAACTCCTTTTTTCTGTTTTTTTTTTCTTCCCTAATTCAGTCGTTTGAGCAGCTCTGAGCAAGAGTGGTGTAAATCCAGATTTCTGATTTTTAGAAAAGTGCGTTTGAAGTTGCTGATTGTCATGTAAAAGGTTTTCACCAAAATTGTCTAAGTTGACTGATTTTATTTTCACGCAAAGTTGCTGTGGTCTGTGAGACATGGGTCTTGTTACTGCAAAGGAATCCTTCAGAAATTTTAGAGATCAATTTTTTAGTTTCCACTCTTGCTAACGTTTGGTCGAATAACCGTCAGCCATGCACTGAACTGAACCGTCTATTCTTTTGTTCAATCGATAGAATCATCGGTTCATTAAAAAATGTCAGTAACACAAGACTGCAGCTCTGAACTCCTCTCGCCCAAGTATATTTTGTTTATTTTACAGGTCGTAACTTTGGCTGTTTACTCATTTTTCATCACAAGTGTGATGGGCCGTCAGTGGTTAGAAATCACGGACAAAGACAGCCCCATGAGGACCCACAACAACATCATTGATCTCTACTTTCCTCTATTTATTACTTTACAGGTAAAATTGAGTTTTTTAGAAGCAGTTCTATTCTAGCTGTACGTGTTTTTCTTTGTTCATTTAAGCAACTTGGTCAAATAGCACTAAGCAAACAAAAAATGAAGAAAAATTGATGAAACTTGACAGAATAAAGCTGTTTCAAAGCTTTGCTACATTGCTTTGCTACATGCTCGATTGATTGGTCAATTGCTTTCTGATCAAACTGTTTCCACCCTGTTCTTCCCCTGTTTTTCTCCACCCCTGTGTCTTGTTCTACTCATGCATAATTTCAAACCTCAAAATGATATCCGCCTCAGCGGGCCGATTGTTCACTTTTGTGTTTTTTGTGTACTTAAAGTCTATGAGTGACGATTTTGATCGAGCATTTTAAGATTTGAAAGTTGCTTGGTACCCATAGTTGAGTTTCCCCTTGACTATAGCTTTATAAAAACTACTTATGGCTAGCTTTAAAAAATGGGCAATTCACTATGGTAACCATAGCAACTGTCAAATCTTTTAATTCTAGTCTGATAAAGGGTCATTCATAGACAGTCTTAACTATTGGTTTTGCGTAAAAGTAAATAATCAGCCCTTAGGTCAGGCTCTCTGGTTATCCTATTTCTTATGGCCATCATTATCTGGATTGGACATAAATTTTGTTTTTATTCCCTCCCCCTCCCCTTACCCTCCTCTCATTGTCCACGGACAGAGAAAGTATTGTCGTTATGAGAAAAATAATCAAGTTAACAATTTTCCTCAGAATTTCACAAACCAATGTTATTATTCTTTCATCATTGAATATGTACCTCAATATCTCTGTTTATTTTTTGTTGATCTTCCATCTAGTTCTTCTTCTATATGGGTTGGTTGAAAGTGGCGGAAAGTTTGATCAATCCTTTTGGCGAGGACGACGATGATTTTGAAGTCAATTGGATCGTGGACAGAAACGTCACTGTAAGTTTTTTAAGTACACTTCTTATCTACCGTCTAACACGAATCAGTAACTGAAGCAGTGGACGAAAGCAGGGTCCTTGAAGACCGTCTGTCATTTGGTTAGTGAATGGATGTTCTTGTTTCGTCGGCAGATTGCAAAATTAGGACCATCTATTCATCGTACAACTGTCAGTTAAAATAGAAGGTAGATTTAAGAGCAAAGATGGCCGAGCTATGCAGGTATCATAGGAGATTCCTGCCTAATTTGTCTCTCTCTATAGGAACACACAGAGGTTCACATTAAAGTACATAGGAATCTCCCATGGTACCTGCATAGGATCGCCTTTACGCCTTATACTTTCAAGCCGTTTTGTGGGTCCGTGAGAGAATTCCGCAATTTTTTAATGTGCTCATCCTAATTTTACTGGTTTTTGCTCAAAAATCAACTGCAAGAGCCTAATTATGTGAAATTGTCAAAGGATGGCTCTGGATGAATACATGTTTGCTTCAGTAATTACATATGTGGTTGCAAGGTTGAGTGGGTATCGTCTTAAAATAATTCAGTTTTTTTCCTAAGAAATTTAAGTCTGGTATTAGTTGATGTCCTTTTTCTACCTCTGCTTAATCACACGGTTATTATTTCAACAGGTATCATATTTAATCGTTGATGAAATGCATCATGAACATCCAGAACTGATCCGCGACCAGTATTGGGACGAAGTCTTTCCTACTGAGCTTCCATACACTATTGCAGCAGAGCCATTCCGAGAAAAGGCGCCTCAACCATCGACAACGAATATTGCTGTCACGGATGCTGATGCTGAATACGCTGCTCCTTCTTCTCTGAAGATCGATGGGATGAGCTTCGTAGAACCAGTAATTATTTTCACCATAAACTTAATTCACATTCATTTATTCATGGTTTATCCTTGTTGATGCAATATTCTTGCAAATGCCTTTACATATGTACTAAATTTGTTGCTTGGAATCTTTAGTATACTTTAAGTACCTAAATTTCTAAAATATCCACTGATATGATCGAAAATACCTGTTCTCTGTCATTTCCGAGTCCACTTCCTGACAGCTAAAAACTTTTCCTCTTGAAAATCTGAGGAGCTGGAAGTTTCAAGCGGACACAATATACCAGAGACTATACACTAACAAACTGCAAAGTGGCTAAATTTTTTTTTCAGTGGCTTAATTGAGTAACATGGGAAGCACCAAAATGCTCAGTTTTTTGTGTCCTTTTAAACAGTGTGTCTTTAGGTAGAGGTTGCTACTTGAAAAGTTTGAGTTCGGGGGCTTATCACCTCTTTTGGGGATTGCCCCCAAAATTTTTTTTCCCATTAAAGATAGTTTTTCACGAGTTACGAAACTCAATTTTTTTGTCATGAGCACTGAATGCTTTATTAGGAGTACCGAAGAGTGCTGTAGGGGCGGAATTCAGGTCATACTTACCGAAGTCTTCTGTACTCCTAATGAAGTATTCGGTACTCATGACCAAACATTTTGGTGTCTGCAACTGAAAACTTTGGTTATCCAAATAAATAGAATTTTCAGTTCATATGAAGCATTTTCCTCCGTGTGTAAGCTTCGTTGTACTATCTGCCGCTTTTCAAAAGTCATCCAAAGGTTCTGGGAATTTTTGACCACCTTGTATCCTTGCAATAGCCTCTGGTGCAATCCAGATGGTCTGACCTTGACACAGTGAGTTAGGAAGTCTTTCACAGCTTTTTTCTTCAATTATTTTGTTTTTTTTTTCTAGGGTGATGAAGGAATAACTTTCTCAGCCGGTAAACGAAGTGCAAGTCGAGCGAGTCACACAAGTCGTCCTGAGCGAACGCTATCTGGTGGTTCAACAAACAGTCTCGCAAGTTCACTCCACAGAGTTGGCTCCATAGCATCAGTCATTCGGCGTAAGTTTTCACGGGATCCGACTACAGTATCCGTGGATGGTGCTTGCTCTTGTAAGTGTCTCGCTGCAATGCTTTTGTAATTTACCTCTCGTTTTTGGTACAGCGGCAGCAAAAGCTTTCATCACATTTCTTTGATCACTCTTATGCAGCCTTTCAGGTGAATTTTCAGCGTTTAGTGCCAATTTTATCCATCAGAGCGCTACCATTCAATTAATGTCTAATCACAGGCCAAAAGCATTTCTGTTCAAGGAAACAGAGTTTCAGTTCCTAGATAATCCTTCGAAGAATATCTCTACAAAGTATTTTATCAATAAACAAGGCTGAAATTGGAATATCGCAGATTGACTCTAGTGTCGAATTGCAATATTTCATTTTTTTATACTTTCAACCTTATTTTTGAATTTTGATGTAATGTTTTGCAGAGACATTCTTCAGATAATTTATAGTACCTCACGTTCCATTTCTTAAATGAAAATTATTTTTGGCCAGTAACTCGTCATTGATGGAATGGTAGCACTCTAGGGGCAGAAATCGTTACTTTTTCATTTCGCTTCGGGTACAGAAAGTAGTGTGATCATGAAAAAATTGAAAATTAAGTTTGCTCCATTTCTTGGCATTTCATTTGTTTCAAAGTCCTCTCCAAAAATCAAACAAATATGTTTCAGTCTAGAAATTCAAAATTCTGTTAAGACGACATATTTTAGGGATGTCTCTTTCAAATTTTCTGAAAGGTCTAGCGTTAAACTTCTTTACAACTTCTTAAGTGGGCAGCTTTGTCAATGAGTAATCCATGAAAAAATGGACGCGGTTGGATATTAGACGTGAAAGTGAGTGGAAACAAAACAGAGTAAGGGGAATAATAGTATCTACTAATGTCAAACTGTTTATCAATTTTAAAACGAATTCATGGAGTTTACTTAAATGTGGGATTAAGATCTAATGACGGTAGCATGGTAGCATGGATGGGATCGCAAACTATCAATTTTTAAAACGAATTTATGTAGTTTACTTAGTTGTGGGATTTAAATAATCACTACATTCATCTTAAATTCACAAAATGGCTGTAACGTGCAAGGCATAATGGTGGAGTTACGCGGGTACCATGGAATCCCATCTAGTTTGTCACTCTCTCTCTCTAGAAAATCACTGAGGAGAGCTTTAAATTAGATAGGATTCTCCCATGGTACCTGCGTAGCTCCGCCATTATGCCTTAACCCTTTCTGCTCCACTGGCAAGCTGTGGTCGAAAAAATTGATTTACAGAATGTGCTCCACGGGTGAACTGTGGTCGAAAAAAATGGTTCACGGGTTACACTTTATTGTGGAGCTGTAATTGATCAAATTAATTCATGGGCTCCGCTCCATTGTAGACCACATCTCGACAAACACTTAATTTGTGAAAAAAATACATTTTATTTAGCCGAAAATGAAGTATCATTTTATAACTCTTCAAAACAGAATTTTTCCCCATTTTTAAGTGGAGTACAAGAAGGTTGACCTCAAAATGAAGTGGAGTGGAAAGGGTTAAACCTTGAAGTCATTTTGTGAGTCTATGAGTGAATTTTGCAAATTTTCAATGTGCTCATTGTAATTTTTGCTGGATTTCATTCAAGAGTTAACAATACAATTGCTTACAGCGAAAGTTAGCAAGAGCCCATTGAATCTTTTAGCTTGTAACTAGGTGGTAAATAGGCTGTGCATTTTTTCGCTGGCTGTAGGTAATTTTTTTGTTCAGTCATTCTTAAATTTTCATCAGTCGCAAACTTTGGTCACTAAAATTCAATTTTTTCATTGGAATAAAAACTAATTCATTAAAGTGAATGAAATGGTTAGACCTCAAGATCATTTAATGTTACAATTTGTTATTATTCTTTCTTTTTGAATTTTCTCACATCAGTAAATTGCACCATCATTTGACTCCCTGACTACAATGTTCCCCTCTGTCAGTTCTTTTCTGCATGTTTGAATGTCTAGTTTTTCCAGCTGATTCTTCCATTGTTTTGTGCCAAAGTGAACAATGAATACAACGTCCATTTTACTTATGTAGCTTGTCAGAGTCAAACCAAGGCATTCATCTCCGGAGCTCACATCATAAGAAACTATTGTATTCCGTTTAAAAAAAACAGTGAACTGTCCCCTTTCTCCAGGTGCTTTTTAAATTTTATTCAACTCTTGCCATTCAGCAGGCTGATCCTTTACTTTTCGTTAAACCAATAGTTCAGACTGTCTGTGGGTGACGCTATTGGTCGAGCATTGAAGGACTTGGCCGTTGCTATGGTGACCATAGTTAAATTGCCTATTAGCTCCTGTTCCTGTTAGTATTATAAAGGCTACTCATGGGAAACCTCTATAATACTACCGAGAATGGGATTGTCAACTATAGTTATCATAGCAACGGCAAAGTCCTACGATGCTCGACCAAAAGCATCACTCATAGACAGTCTGAACTATTGGTTTAACGAAAAAGTAAAATATCAGCCGGCTGGTCTAGAACGTGAATCTCCGGTAAATACTAACAAATGTGGCTACTGCATCAATTGATTGTACTGTTCCAAAATTTAAAGGTTTTATTTTAGATTTTAGAAACCACAGGTATACCTATTCAAGAGGTATAGATGAATGATTTTATCCAAAAACTGCTAAGGCAGCATGCTTGCACTGCATTTCTTATAATGCTCCACCATCCAGAAATTGCATGAGATAAGGTCAAAAGAAGTTTGGAGACAAAATAAATCCAATATTAAAATATTCCATAGGAAATCGATTGCATGCATATATGGAGCAAATTGCTCTTTAACATCTCAAACTCTCATTACTTACTCTTGAATTAAATTTTCATAGATGCGCTTTTTTTCTTTTTAAATGGAAAGGCTAATGAGCGTAGATGCTTCACCAATTGTTCAACAATGGTCTTCAAAAATATCCCTGTATGACAAACCTAGAAATAAAAAAAATCTATGTCATTCGTGATACAGTGACAAAAATTGCTCTTCAAAATTTGGTCATTTTTTAAAATGAAATTTTTTGCAGAATTCGGGGCTTAAATTTCCTTTTCGGTTGAAAACTTCCCTGTCTCGTAACTCGTAATTCGTGAGAAGGTCAGTTCAAAATGAATTCTTTGGTAAATGTGGCCTCCTGAAGGAGCATGCTTATCGTTTCGTCAGATGCCCCACTCTGCCTAGCATATCAGTGCGGTTCTCCCTTCATCAAAATAACGCTTCTTCCTGCCTTATCTGTTTTAATATCAGTCTCGTTTTTGTTCAATTGAGCATTGCAATCCAAGCCACTCAGTTTTGATCATCATTCAACAAGAGAAGTGTCGTCAATCCTTGAGACAGGAAAAGGCCTTTTTTATTAAGATGAATCTTTAGCGTTTAGTGCTGCTTTCGGCCATCAGAGCGCTAGGCACCGTTCGATCAATGTCAAATTACAGGCCAAAAGTAATTTATATTTCAGAAAACAGAATGTCAGCCACATGATCATATGAAGAATGGCTCCAAAATATCTTGCCAATCGGCAATAACTTGAAAACAAGACTGAAAGTACCAAAAAACAGAATATCGCAAATGGATTGTAGGATATATTTTTGTGATATTCTGTTTTTTGGTACTTTCAGTCTTGTTTTTAAAACTGTTGACATTATATTTTGGAGGCATTCTTCAGATGATTATCTAGTGCCTGACATTCCGTTTTCTGAAATATTAGTTACTTTTGGCCTGTAATTTGGTATTGATTAGATGGTAGTGCGCTGGTGGGTGAAAATGGCACCAGACACTGAAGATTCACCTAACAGGCTCCTACTCTTTGCTGAAGCAAAATATGTTTCGCCGAATGCTACCATATCGAATAGAAGCTGTAAGGGACGGGTCTCTCTTCTGCTCTCTCATAAGGAAGTGTTGTTGTGAATGGTCTGATACTAGACTGTGCTCTTCAAAAAAAAACTGATTCCAAGCTGCTCGTCCGCAAGATCGTCCTCGCGATTGGAGACCTTCTGTGTAAAAACTGCCATTTTTTAACAAATTTCTAATTCTAATTCTATAAAATATGATTCTTCATCAAAATTTAAGATCTATGGTTTCAATATCAAGGAAAGAATCGGGAAATTGTCTTTCAATTCATGGAAGAGCAATCACAGGAGTCCTAAAAAGGGGACTGACTCTTCAATTTTCTGAACTTTCAGGCCCTCCAGATTGTATTGAAAAATACATCAGCGTAAAGTCTAGTTCCCAATGAGAGGCAAGGCTTTGCGTCAGAATGCAAAGACGCGACAGAGTTGAGAATTGCTCGACTGTCTGCGTCGTTGCACAGCGGAGAGCTGAAGTTTAATCACATTGTCTTGCCCGCACCAGTCTTCAATGATGTGCGCCTTTTAAAATCCTGGATGATGGTCGGTCAATCCTTGCTCTCACTTGGAACGGTTTTCACTCTCCTTTCCTTGCCAGTCGAAACGCAAGCATCGCAACGCTTCTGTTTGCAAGGCCTTGCGCCTCATTGGGAACCAGGCTTAGTAGCTTTAAAAAAATCAATGCTTTAAAACTGAAAGTTGCTAATTCCACAAATCTTTGTCGGAGAGATTGATTCGGTTAGCAGTATGGCAGTGAATAGTAGTTTCTGCATCTATGCAGGATTTCTCTTTGAGCTGTTTGACAGAGCTGACCTTTATACCTATCTGGGGAACATAATAATGCAATTTCAGAAGAGAAAAAAAATCATATTATTTGCATACCTTATTGTTCGAGTTTTTTTTGTATTAATAACAGGAGTAGTGAGCGATATAAAACACTGATAAACAAAGATTTAATGAAACTTATTAATGAAGGTGAAAGCAGCTCATACAGTCTATAAAAAGTTGCTTTGTCTTATTTTGCGTTTTATTTACTGTTTCTTCTTTGTGTACAAAAAAATCACACTCAATTCGTTGATAATTTTGCAATAATTTTATGTTTTGAACTTACCATCTCATGTATGCACTACTATCCCCTCATTCCATGCACTTTGCCTTGTTGAAACATCTACTTTTTTTTCTCTTTTTCTCTTCCGTCAGAACAAAGTAAAATTTTGATTTTGTTATTTTGCTTCTTCTAAAATCATTTGATCCTGCGCTAATAGATGCCGAGAAAAGGGTGGAAACTTTACCGAAGTAATACTCAAAAAAGAGAATTCAACCCATTCATAGAAAGTGACAAGTCAGGCGAGTTGTCTGAACAAAAAATAATGGGGCTCTTGCAAACTTTTGCTTTATTCAATTGAATAGTTCATCCTAGGGTAAAAACAAGAAAGATTCTCGATGAGCACCTTAAAAAATTACAAAATTCACTCACAGACTCACTAAATTACTTTGAAGTTTAAGGCGTAGTAGCGGAGCCATGTAGATACCACGGGAGATTCCTCTGAGGCTTTCCTCTGTGTGTTTCTATAGAATCTATTATCTATAGAATGTATCTTGTCACTCTCTTTCTCTCCCTATGGAGAGAGAGGGAGAATTTATAAAGGCATCTCCTATGAGACCTGCTTAGCTCCGTCATCTTTGCTCTTAAATGGCGGAGCTGTGCAGTTGTCATGGATGATTTGTATCTAATTTGTCACTCTCACTCTAAAGAAACACACGGAGGAAAGCCTCAAATCAGCGGGCCGATCCTTGAAATTCACGACTTTTGGGTAGACTGGATAAGAATGGAAAACGGTGATTGGTGGAGACGAGTCACGTGGTTGTCCAGTCTAATCAAAAGACGGAATGGATTAGATAAGTTATCGGGTACTCCAAGACTGCCCGATAACTTATCTAATCCATTCCGCATTTTGATTAGACTGGGCAACCACGTGACTCGTCTCGACCAATCACCGTTTTCCATTCTTATCCAGTCTACCCAAAAGTCGTGAATTTCAAGGATCGGCCCGCAGATAGGAATCTCCCATGGTACCTGCGTAGCTCCGCCGTTAAGTCTCGCACTTGAAAGTAATTTAGTGAGTCTGAGAGTGAATTTCGTAATTTTTTTAATGTGCTCATTGTAAATCTTGCTGGTTTTTACGTATTACTTAACAATTAAATCTCAAGAAGGTGAAGTCAGCAAAAGCCTCATTTAAAATACAAATCCTATACTTCCTTAGCAGTGGACTAACAAAATTGGCCCTCACAACATCCCAGTAATTTTGAAGAATTTTTAATGTTTCAATGAACTCTTCAGTCTGCATTTTCAAGTGGGAAGAGATGGTTTTAGAAATGAGTAATTGAAATGCAAATAGAGGATACCTCAGATGTGGAAACTGCATTATTTGGCAATTTTTTTGTAGTACGTTTTTCAACATGCAACTAAACTGAATAAAACCGGCATTGAAGCTTTTACAGAAAAACTGAAGAAGGCATTATTTCGAAACGTAATTTTATCTGCTTCCTTTGAAGCGCTCTTTCAAGTCAAAATTTTACCACTTTGTGCTTTTCATCTGTTTTTGTCTCTGTCTTTAACACGCTATATTTTTGCCATTTTTAATTTAAATTGTCTTTTTTTTTCTTCCCAGCTCCAAAACCAGTTTATAAGACCAGTAAGTTATTTAGTATAAACCAGTAAGTTTTTATAAAATTCCCTATCTATTTTAAATTCTGAATCTATTTGTGTGAAGACAAAAAGTAAACTATAGGTGAATCTGTGGTGCGCAGTTTTTATAGATTTGATGGGCTCCCTTAAACACGCAGATCTGTCGTACCCGCGCAAGAGCTACTTCACAGCAAAGGCGGTAGACCCTTTATCTAATTATCTATCTATCTAAAGTGGTGTCTATCTAAGCCAAATATGTATTTACTTTTGCGTTAAACATATGGTGAAGCATTGTAAAACTTGGACGTTCCTATGATAACCATCGTCAAGAGTCCCATTAGCGATAGCTTTGTAATTTAATTGGCAATTTAATTGGATAGATTTATACCAAACGGACCTATTACCATTCCGCGTTGCCATTTAATCTAGACTTCTTAATGCTCCTCAAAGTAATCGGATTGATAAAATTACTTAATTTTTGCAGGAACAAGACTTAACCCTTTGCACTCCATTAATGTTTCCCCTAATCGCCCCTGGTACTCCAAATTAAATAGAGATAATTAGTGTGGAAATGCCTTTGTTCATCACTCTTTATTTTTGAGCTTGTAAACAAACTACATGTTGTATGATAATGATCTTATGGAATTACAATAAAATTAAGTCTTCTCATGATTCGGGCCACACCCGACAGTGGAGCTACGAAAGCTCAAACTATATGTCGGGTCCAGCCCGACAGTGGCTAATATCGGCATTTGGGCCGGACCGGACACTAGAGTGCAAAGGGTTAACATAGAGGAGGAAAGTTCCTCAAAGTTTCAAGAAATCGTTTGCAATAGGTCTAATTTTATAATAATATTAAAGTCAGTTGAAAATGGCATTGTCTGAAGTCGAGTACTTAGGTCCCTTTAGTATAAATGAGTCCAACTATGGTTCCTATAGGAACAGCCAAGAGATGAATAGTGTCACTTATAGACAGTCTCAACAAACGTCTTTAAGGAAAATTAAAAAATTGGCGCACTGGACCTGTGAAGAAACTATTGCACAAATAATATAAAAGAAAATGTAAGAAATAAAATAAAGATAGCCTTGCTATTTTTATTCGATTGGGACTAGTCTGCTTTTCTGCAAAATGCATGTTCATAGGGCATGCATCCTCAGATCCTTGTACATAATTGGTATCTGTTTTGCACTAAAGCTCTTTAGCATGGCAAATTTAGCACTTAAAACTGCACCGCAATTTTGTACAGTATGGGGCTAACATGAATTTTTGTTACAGATCAATAACGAATCGGCATTTTTGAAAAAAAAAAAAAAAAAAAAAAAAACCAGCACAAATAATGCTGTTAAAACTGAAAACTTGCATAATCCACTTTTCAGCTCAAGAAGACTTTTAACCCTTTTCGCTCCACTGACGAGCAGAGGTCGACAAAATTGATTTACGGGATGCGCTCCATGGGCGAGCTGTGGTTGACAAAATTGATTTATGGGTTCCTCTCCTTTGTCGAACTATAGTGCCTGTGGTTGACAAAATTGCTCCATTGTAAACCGCAGCTGGACTTAAACTTAATTTGTGAAAAGAATGCATGTATTTTTCTGTAACAGATCGAATCATTCGAAAACTCTCGAAAACAGAATTTTCCCCATTTTTAAGTAGAGTACAGGAAGGTCCTCATTGAAATTAAGTGGAGTGGAAAGGGTTAAGTCTAAACATTAATTAATGCTGGTTATATGGAGAATTTATCTCTTAGTTTTGTCCAGTGACAGATACAGACGGAGCACTTTGTTAAAATACATAGAGAAGATTTGAGGCACACTGAATTTTCGGGGATTCAACAGA
Source organism: Trialeurodes vaporariorum (assembly GCA_011764245.1). Lineage (NCBI taxonomy): Eukaryota > Metazoa > Arthropoda > Insecta > Hemiptera > Aleyrodidae > Trialeurodes > Trialeurodes vaporariorum. Next base: position 21,314,006 of record VMOF01000220.1, read on the forward strand.
ATAACATGTAAAACAACAGTCAACACCTTGAGATGTCGCATGGTGTTGAACGGTGACATTCGGAAAACACGGGGGGATGGGCGGGAAGTGAAGAGGATGGTGCTCACCATTCAACACCATGAGACGTTGACTGTTGTTTTGTTGAATCCGCGAGAATTCAGAGTGCCTCTGCTACAGCCAGTTAGTGCTCTGTCTCCATTTTCTCGTCTTTTTCTAGGGTATGCTTTCAAATGGAAGAAGAAAGAGAGAGACAATTTCTTGTAGGTATCCGCCTCTGAATGGCATGGAGAAAGTGACGAATTAGATGGAACTACCATTTCACTGTAAATAGCACCATTAATTTGTTGTGAATCAGTAAAGGTAGTTGGAATCTTTACTCTAATGGCTTGTTACTTCATGAATTTTCTTAGCCAGCAACAGAAACAACGCTAGCGCTTTCACAATTATTTTTCTAGTTGAAAAGTGGGTTTCGGAAGTTTTAAGTGTCACCTCATCATCGTTATTTTTTAAGTTAAGTTGGTTTTTTTTTTTTTTTGATTTCTGCATCAAAGTTGAACTCTTATCTTTACACGCAGGAGGATGATTATGAGGGTAATGGTATGGAGTCACTGTCGAGTGTGTGTTGTTCTTATGGTTGCATTATCTTTTCTATTGTCATTCCAATAGAAACCCTTACATGTCTTCAGAAATTCTTTAATGACTCCTCAGCTTCCGAGCGCACTTGGTAGAGATTAAAGGGTCTCTATCGGAATGCCTACTCAAAAGATAAATACCACCCATAAGCATATTGTGTACTCGACCATCGACTCCGTAGGATTACAATAAGATCATTCATAATCACCCTCCAGTTTAATTTAACTGTTAAACACTCAATTAAACTAATCCATTTCTTTGTTCCTTTGTTACCTTGCAGATACTAGTTCAAATGACGGTAGATTACCTATTAGTAACAGCACCGATAGTCTAACAGTGAAATACGTTCCCGGCGGGAGTATGCGAATTTCAGATCAGGTTATTGAAGAAGTTGACGAACAATTGACGATAACCTCTTCCGGCCGTCAAGAGCCTAGACCTAGTGTTTTATCAATTTTCCCTCCGACTCCTGCGTCTGCTCCAGTTGCGGTACCACCGGGCCGTCAGCAACATACACCTCTGATTTCACGGTCTGTGCCAACTTCAGCGGTTGCTCCTCCGAATCCTTCGTATTCACCAGCTATATCAAATGTTACCTACACAGAAGTATTATCCGTAAGAAGCGGGTTAGGTGGCAATGATGCTTTCTCCGGTTTGGGTAGCGGGAGTATTACCGCGGGCGATGTTCCCGACAAGATTAGCATCGGATCTACTACTAGCATTTCATCTGATGATGATTTTGAACGACTGAAAGCTAAAAGACAAAGAGAAAAAATACATAGGGACTACGTGCGATCCACCTCTGCTGCGAATGATGTCTTTAGCGTAGATCCAAACGAAACGGAAGCTCTTCTTTTAGATATAAGCGCCAATTCCCGTACAGGTCTAATCAATCGCTCACGACCGCCTAGTTCTGCTGATGATAATAAAGAACCAACCCTTGAAAACGGTTGATTTTAATTTTACTCAATGTTTTAAAAATTATCGTTGTAGTTGCCTGGGGCATTCTTTTCCTTTCATCAGTTCTTAAATTTGCCAAACAGAATGTGAATCAATGAAGCTTGCTTTCAAGATCTGAAAAGAATCTAAATGATCTCTGTGTGAAATCTGCATTCAGATTTTCAACAGGAACTGGGAATTGTTCATTTTGTTGATAAGCTCTGGATTCTTAATTTTTTTATAATTAAAAGACAGCTAAAACAAACTCTGAACAAAAACTTCTCCAGTTTTTCTTTATGTCTGTAGGGGTCATCCCTATAATTTTTTGAGGAGGGGTTTTCTAGGTTTTCCTCCTGTTTTGGATTTTGACGAAATTCCACGGCTTATCAGTTATTCCATTTGTTTGCAAGTTATTAAAATGCAGTTTAAAAAACCATAGGAACCTAAAAGGCGAGCAAGCGAATCTTGTAACTGTTTTTCGTATATTTTTACGTGCTATTCAGTTTTTTTTTCAAAATTCCATCAGAACTAATGGTATTTAACATAGACCCCTGTCAAAGGACACAAGAAGCAAAAGGATAGACAACTTACCAGTCCTCTCTTGCATTCGGTTGTCAAAATTGAAGGAAATAAATTCGAAAGCAGCACAAATCAAATTTGCCTCTTGTGACGTACGGAAAATATTGCCTGTAGTGAATCTGAGATTATGTCAGTCTTTCTTTCAAAGAAAAGGAATTTTGAAGAAAGTGTTGAAGTTTGGACATGAGATGAGCCGTCTTTTTATAGAACTTTAAGCTTCCTAAATACTTTTGTTGTTCGTCAGTAAGTATTTACTGAGCATTCGGCAAAAATACTGAGAACCATTTTGTGTGTATGAGGCCTATCGTAGCTTTCTTAATTCTAGAGGGTATCTTACTACAGTCATAAGTTCAAAAGAGTCCAACGCTGAGCTTATGAGTCAAAATCAAAGGTGTGTTGTATACATCCTTGAAAGTTTATAAATCCTACCTCGAGGGTCTTTAATTTCAGACTATGTTTCTGAATTACTGTTCTTTTTTTGTACCTATTGTTTTAGGTTCCTTAAGTCCAACTCAAGTGCCTTTGTACAGGTGCTCATTTCTTTTCCATAGTTCAATTTAAGTACTTTGTATTAATGTTTGTTTTATCGATTTTTGTTTGTTTCGCATCTACTGTTGTGCAGACAGTACGCGCATCTACTGTTGTGCAGACAGTAGAGGTCGTTTCAGAAATGTAGGCGCACCTAGAGTCCTCTTATACTATGATAGTTGCACCATGTCATGTTCTTCTTCAAAAGTGAAGAAGAAATGAATCATGGAGTGCTCAAGAGGCAAAATGCAAATGGCGGTTGATGCTATTGTTGCTATTTCAAATAGGTTACGTCCTGATTCTAAGAAATAACGGCCGTTATTGTAAGATGTAATGTCTTCCAGAATAAAATTTATACCAAAGGAAAATCAACACTAATTTACAGGGATCACGGTACATTGTAAATGTGGAAAATAACTAGTGCTAAAAGTAATAGACCTTTCCACCATTTGCATTTTGCCTCTTGGTGCATCTGGGAGAGCCCAAATCTAAGAGCCAATCAGAAATGGATTCCGACATGACGCAACTCCCATAGTCTATAGGAACTCAAGGAGCACCCAGACCGATATCTTTTGGAATTTCCCAACCTTATTTCTCATATCACACAGTAAAAATGAATGAAATTGCATTTGAGCGTTGGCTTTTCATTGAGAAACGCTTTAAAATATAAAGGTTTAAGTTGCAGGCGAGTTCTATTTTAATGTGAAGGAATGAAAATTGAAAATTTGCCAAAGACTATCTTTGAGCTGTGCTTACATTTCTGAAACAAGCTCTAGTTCCTGATACAAAATAGTAAGACTGTCTGCTTATTGTAGGTTGTCGCTGTTTAAACAATTCAAAATTAGTAACATTTTTGGTTACAGCGATGGTGAAGCATTCTGGTATCTAAAACACTAATTAAACGTTTTGGTTTTGCCTAATGCTGCTAGGTGGGGCTGTCATAGAGGGTCAAGAAGCACTGCCTATCCGATTCATACTTGACTAGTGTAGTTTTTCACTCCTGTAAAATTGGTCCAAAGTTGAATGTACGGTCTTGTTTTGACCGCGATGATTACTACCCTTTAATTTCAATGATGTTCTAAAACCAAAATTATCATCTAGTCTCTAACATGTGTCCTGTGAGCTCATGGCCTCAAGATCAATCATAGGCGGAAATAGGGGGGCTTGGGGGGGCATTTTGGAAACAAAAACCGTTTAACCATTTAATACACCATAAAACCATGTACCATTTAACCATTTGGCCCTGTGATTTATCTCATCTGAAAACTTCGGCTCTCATGGAGAATTCAAGGAGCTAAAACTTTTCCCCCAAAATTTGCCTGGATTGTAAGAGAGAAAGAGGCACCAAAGTTCTTGATAGTCAGAGTTATCTGGAATCAAATGCATGAGAAGCAAAAAGGAAAAAAAAAGTCATCAGGTTTTTGCCTGTTCAACTCCCCCTAGAAAAAATTCCCAGTTCCGCCCATGAGACCAATTAATTATCAACCTAGAGATATTTAAAGGAAATAATAAAATTGTCAAGTGCATCATCACTAAGCAGTGCTTGGTGAACGTAGAGTTTGGACAATTTTCTTGTTATTTTTTCCAAATTTAGGTCTTATTTTCAATGATTTTGAGAAAATTTTGGGCTCATTTCAATGATTGCTATGACCCTTGATTCATTGGTCTTGTCTACTATTCTCAATCTGAGATTTCTCCGATTTCGAACAATTATATCAGCGTTTTGCTCAAGAAGCTTTTTTGGTTTTTGTTTGCAGATGTTTTTAAGTAACTGCTTAAACTAGTACTTATTTGTTTGTCTTCGAATTAAGTACAAATCTGGAAAGAAAAATTGTTAAAAGCTAGTCTCCTGTCTCGCTGATTATTTATAAAATTATAGACACAGAGATCTTTGTCTTTCAATCTGTGTATCAGGACAGTAAAGGCAGATTGAAAGTCCAAGAAAGTAAATTTGGATCCTAACCTGTGTCTTTGAGAGTTTGTCCAGATACCATAGTGTTCAATACTAAACAATCAGTACAGTAAGTAATGTCCAAAAGTGTGAGCTAAAAAGTCCAGTAAATCTGGAACTTTGCTTTCAACCTCTTTCCAGGTGGATGGTGGAAATTCCACACCGTTTTCCGGAGCTTTCACCCTAATTTTTTTATCTTCGATAGTTCTGTTAAGACATCAGTAATGATACATATTGTGCAAGAAATTTGGTCCTTGCGACTTTTATCACTGGCGGCTCGTACTATTTGGCAACAATGTTTTTCCTCTATTTTATTGTATGCAAAACAATCGATTTGATAGTGGAAGCAGCGCTTCACCAACAATTGTATGATGTGCACAGATTCAAATGGAGGCAAAACATCGTTGTCAAATTGCACAAGCCGCCACTAAGTTTTATTCATTCTTTCCAAAGATAAAAATTTGGTCTATACTCTGCACTATCAGTGACTTAAATGTAAAATCAGCTATTGTTCCTTTGTAGTTATTACAAAACTTAATCTTATTATTTATTCCTAGTTTTTCCTTCTTTAACAAATTTGTACAAGTTTAAAGTATTCATCTTGAATAAATTTTATTTTATTTTTACTTTAGTTACTACTACTTAGTTCATTTTTACCCCTCCCCCCTTTCTGATAGTAATTCTTCAAAATTATCTGATTCAATATGGCTGCTATTTTGGATTTATTAATCTTGAACAACTATTATCAGAGATGGATTTAACAACCTAGAGTACCCCCTCATCCAAGTTTGAATGGATCAACTTCATTACTGTAGTAGAGCAACTAATGATTTTGTAGAATTAAGTATTGTTAAAACCCTACAATTGGCTCGGTTAGAAAGTTTGGGCAGTTATATCTCTGAAACAAAACGTTTTCTGATATTGCCGGTTCTGAAATTTTTAAGCACATAGATAAAGCTATTATTTCCGCAGTTTTTTCTTCACTACCATAGATTGCGCGCTCTTCTAAATTTCAAATGCCAACTGCTTCAATTAAAAAATTTAAAAAAATTAATTTGGCTCAGTTTTAATTTTACGGCAGTGGACATTTAAGCAAATCAATTAAAATATATTTAAAAACAATCTTTGAGGCGAAATCCCATTTAATACAATTTTTACATCAAACGTCATAGGATATTCAAGGTTTTTACCTTGAACTGCATCCTTCTCCCCCCCTACCTGATGACCGAATTCCTATTTAATTTGAATTCCCTTACCCATCCAGACTTGAAAAAATCGATCTAACAAAAAAAAGTTCAAAACTTTTGGGCTGAAAATGAGTGCGATCGTGACCAACCTTATGTAGATTCAATCAGAGAATCGCTTGAGGGGTTTGAGGGGTATCAGCTTGATTGGACGGCAATATCATCAGTAATTGGTCAACAACACGTCCTTTTGATTCGGAATTGGTTGCTATCGATTTCTCGGTTCAATTCACATCAAAGTCAAGTTCTGAGATTTTTTCCCAGCGAGTATTTTTTTCAATAATTGGATGAACAATTTGGGTTTACATTGAATCAAAATGGAATCGATCGAGACGGTTTTCGGCTGGATTGGAGCTGCCGTGTTTGATATTTTGCACTTTTTAAAAAACTGCAGCGTCGCATCTTTCCAGAATTAAGGTGCTTGGAATGTAATGAAATAACTTTGATGACTTGGCTGCAAAACGTTTCATTGTTGCATTTCTTTAATTTTTTTTTTAATTCTCTCCACTCAAATCCGAAAAAATTGTAAGGGGTTATCAACCCATAGAGTAATATACCCAGGGGTAATCAGCAAAAAACAGCATACGTTGGGAAGATAGGCACATATTGCCCATATTGGTAAGCTGATTACCTGCAATCAAGTTAACTTGGGGAAATCGATTTGTTGACTTAGACAAATCATTTTTGATGAATAGGGTCGACTTATAGTCTAAGAGCCAGAGACCAAAAAGTCAATCGGAAAGTACAAGAAATTTCACCTATTTTAAATGAAAGTTCTACCCCCAAGGAATCAAGATTGGCCGGTCTGGCAGTCTGAATCTGGGGACTTTCAAAATTACGGGAACTCAAATTTGGACAAATTTGAGTGAAATTTAATCGGAAAGTACAACTTTTGATCTTCGGCTCATTTTGCAGGGGAAGACATCCCGAATCAAGAAAGCTCAGTCTGGCATTCAAATTCTGGGGACAAATGGCCGCCAGACCGATTCAAATTTTGAAAAATTGGCCTAAAATCGTGAAAATTGGGTCGAAAACATTGCCTTACCACGCAAAAAGAAGAGTGGACGGTTTGTAGGACCGCAGATTACGTTTTTTGGGTCGCTGATTCTGAATTTTCTACTTTCAGCGGGAAAAAAATTGGCAACGTTGCCAAATTCACGTTTTTTGTTTTTGTTTTTTTTTTTTTTTTTAAATTATTATTATTACTATCCTCATTATTATTATTCTTCATATTAATAGATGGTATAGTTTTTGTGTGTGTTCTCTTCCTTGGTACTTCAACAGCAAAACCAATCAGCCACGAGATCGGACGAGAGTTGCCAAATCGTGCAATGCAGCCTGCCGCTGATTAAATGAACCGCGCACGTTTTGGCACCGCGCACTCGCGTATTTCCTTTCGCGGTGATAATATGTGCAAAGGAGCCCGTTGAAAATGTACAGGCCAAGTGCCCGAGCGCATGCATTTGAAAATTTAAGAGTTTACTCCACTTTTTAACACTTGCACTACAGCATTTATTGCATAGATAAATGTAGTCTTTAAAACCAGTGGCGAAGCGCGCAATCTGACAACGTTGCATTTTGTCCTTTCAAAACCAAGACAAATGTCGACATATTGCTGGAAAGTACCATAGATTTAAATATTTTGCGTACGTTTGGTAGGACGTGGTGTTATGTTGCCAGATTGCCCATTTCCCAATAGGGCTGTTGAGTGAGTCGGGGATTCGTGATTTTTCTGTGTGATCTTATAGACCTAAACGCGGGAAGAACGAAGATGGCTTCAGTTTTTTTCTACGTTGCGCCGTTCCTGAGAAAATTGAAGTTGAAAATTGGATCCTCAAAAAACGGCTTTTTGGCGGGAAACTGGCTGCGCAGTGCATTGTGGGTGCCTTTTGACGTCAATGCTCCGGTTCTCAGTTGAGGGGCTCAAGCGTCTTGCTTTCAGCACAGCGAGACCGCATGCGACCCATTGATCATGCGGCAGTTGAGGGGAGGCCGCCAGTGGCCCCGATCAAGCCGTTTTCTCACGCCATTTTCTCGAAAACCGTAAGTCTTAGCAAAGAACCGACTTGTTTGATCGAAAGAACATGAATTTATCCATTGGGATGGTTTGGTTGTTTTTTTTTTTCAGACTTACCTACGAGACGAGTAAAGAGAAAATCACATGAAAATTAAGATTATAGAACGAAACTTCCGATAATCCCCTTCTATAAATCTCTGTCCCCCAGTTGACATAGCAAAGTTCAAAAAATCGAATGAAACATAAGTATCGGAAATTTTACGCTCTTTAAATTTGTCCTTTTGTGTTTTTCTCTCAAAATGGACGGTAAACAAGGAAAATTGAAAAATTCTGCGAAAATGTCGGATTTTCAGCGATATTCCGGGAATCGAAATTTTGAGATTGGCTCGTCATCTGACTCATGGAAGAACAAAAATAATATAAGTGTAACCAATCGAATGGAAATTTTCTAATCTTCCTCTTTGATGACCAGAATTTTTCGTGTAAGACGCATCGGTACCAAAATATTGGTGAAAAACTGCGTCGAGTTCTGGGTTGAAATGACACTCTCACCATCAAGATCGTCCAAGTTGCTGCTGTTTTTTGCATTTCCCATGGTTTCGGTGCGTCTTACATGAAAAATGATAGAAACCAAAGAGAAAGATTAGAAAATTTCCATTCGATTGGTTACACTTATATTATTTTTGGCTCTTCCATGAGTCAGATAACGAGCCGATCTCAAATATTTCGATTTCCGGAACATCGCTGAAAATCCGAAATTTTCGCAGAACTTTTCAATTTCCCTTGTTTACCGTCCATTTTGAGAGAAAAACACTAAAGAACAAACTTAAAGAGCGTAAAATTTCAGATAGATATGTTTCATTCGATTTTTTGAGCGTTGCTTTGTCAATTGGGTATAGACAGTGATTTACAGATAGGACTGTCGGAAGTTTCGTTCTCTAACCTTAAATTGTTATCTGATTTTCGGTCCATCCGTCTCCTCGGTAAGTTTGAGAAAAAAACCACCAATCCATGTCAAATGATAATTTTGTGCTCTTTCGATTAATTAGATTGGTTTGTTTCTGAGACTTACGGTTTTCGAGAAAATGGAGTGAGAAGGCGGCTTGATCGGAGCCACCGGCGGCTGCCGTAGGATTCAATAGGCCTGCTACGCTGCCGTCCGGCCGACAGAATAGGGATGGGTACCTCCGCTGAGCAAACCGAAGAAATGACGTAGCTGTGACTCGCTAGCCGATGTTTCCCGCCACGGGCCGTTTTAAATCTTATCAATTTTTCGGCACTTTGAACCCATTTTTTTCGGTGTTCCCGCGTCCAAATGAAAAAAAGAAAAAATATGGGGTCCTTAATTTTTCGCTTTCTTTCATAATTTGAATTAAAAAAATTCGACTCAACAGCCCTATTGTGTTAAACGCCGAGAAGCGCTGCCTCTCCTGCTTGCGCGCGCACACACGCCAGGCGAGGGGAGCGCGCGGGATGCGTTTCGGAAGCGTTTATAAGTTTCTGAGCTAGATTGCGCAAGCGCGCGCAAACGCCAGTCGAGGGGAGCGCGCGGGATGCGTTTTGGAAGCGTTTCGAAGCTACCATGCGCAAGCGCGCACACGCCAGGCGAGGAGAGCGCGCGGGATGCGTTTTAGAGCTACCATGCGCAAGCACGCGCACACGCCAGGCGAGGGGAGCGCGCAAGAAGCGTTTGGGAAGCATTTATAAGTTTCTGAGCTAGAATGCGCAAGCGCGCGCACACGCCAGTCGAGGGGAGCGCGCGGGATGCATTTTAGAGCTACCATGCACAAGCGCGCGCAGACGCCAGTCGAGGGGAGCGCGCGGGATGCGTTTTAGAGCTACCATGCGCAAGCACGCGCACACGCCACTCGAGGGGAGCGCGCGGGATACGTTTTGGAAGCGTTTATAAGTTGCTGAGCTAGATTGCGCAAGCGCGCGCGCACGCCAGTCGAGGGGAGCGCGCGGGATGCGTTTTGGAAGCGTTTCGAAGCTACCATGCGCAAGCGCGCGCAGACGCCAGTCGAGGGGAGCGCGTGGGATAAGTTTTGGAAGCGTTTCTAAGCTACCATGCGCAAGCGCGCGCACACGCCAGTCGAGGGGAGCGCGCGGGATTCGTATCAGAGCTACCATGCGCAAGCGCGCGCACACGCCAGTCGAGGGGAGCGCGCGGAATTCGTATTAGAGCTACCATGCGCAAGCGCGCGCACACGCCAGTCGAGGGGAGCGCGCGGGATGCGTTTTGAAAGCGTTTCGAAGCTACCATGCGCGAGCGCGCGCACACGCCAGTCGAGGGGAGCGCGCGGGATGCGTTTTAGAGCTACCATGCGCAAGCGCACGCACACGCCAGTCGAGGGGAGCGCGCGGGATTCGTATTAGAGCTACCATGCGCAAGCGCGCGCACACGCCAGTCGAGGGGAGCGCGGGGATGCGTTTTACAGCTACCATGCGCAAGCGCGCGCACACGCCAAGTGAGGGGAGCCCGCGGGATTCTTTTCAGAAGACTTTTTGCTTGTAAACGCGGCTTAAACGCCGAGACGCGCTGCCTCTCCTGCTTTCGCGCGCGCACACGCCAGCCGAGGGGAGCCCGCGGGATTCATTTCAGAGAAGCCTTTTTCTTGTAAACGCGGCTTAAACGCCGAGACGCGCTGCCTCTCCTGCTTGCGATCGCGCACACGTTAGCCGGCCTCTAAACACCTCTAAACAAGAGGCAATCACGTACGAAATAGAAGATAATCGCGAAAAACGAGAAGGAAGAGTAACTTCACATTTTTATAAACTTGAACCGTTTCTACCGCGGTGAAAAAAGCACATACCTAAAAAGCAGTGGGCTCTGAACATGACATGATATACATTTTTCCGACGGAGAGGAATAAAATCCCAAAGGAAAAACAAGATTGCAGCCAAAACGTGCACGATGCAGAGCACAAAAAAAAGAAAATTGCGTGAAAACTGCCTCGTGTTTCACGCAAAGTTTTTTTTTTGGTGCAATAAGCAGTGTACGTTTTGGCTGTAGTGTGACTTTTATCACTCTGCGTCGAAAAAATCTCGATCATGTGATTCTTTCGAGGCCACTGTTTTTTGTGTGCACGCTTTTTTCATCGCGGTAAAAATGGTTAAAGTGTATGACGATGTGAGCAAAAGTGATTCTTCTCTCTCGTTTTTCTTGAATATCTTTATCATGTCCTGAAATTCAAGTGTATCAAATGCATGGATCCTGCAAGACATGAAATCACTATGATGAGCTCAGAAATAAAGCATTGGTGTAGCGTGCATTTGTCAATGTAGTATTTTGCTCATTTAAACCCATATAAAAAGTCGAATGCGAAGAACTAATTTTACTTTCCGCTTCCCCCAAACTCGTATCATGAAAATCGATTCAGTATTGGGTATTAACCATTTATAGGTGTGACTTTCTGAAAAATCAACAAAACAAAATGTAGAGGAAACTCGAGTGAAAGGTTTTGCCCCGAATTTACGCATGCTTTGATGACAAACAATGGCGAAATGGGCAATCTGGCAACATAACACCACGTCCTACCAAACTTACGCAAAATATTTAAGTCTACGGTACTTCCCAGCAATCTGTCGACATTTATCTTGGTTTTGAAAGGACAAAATGCAACGTTGTCAGACTGCGCGCTTCGCCACTGGTTTCAAAGACTACATTTATCTATGCAATAAATGCTGTAGTGCAAGTGTTAAAAAGTGGAGTAAACTCTAAAATTTTCAAATGCATGCGCTTGGGCACTTGGCCTGTACATTTTCAACGGGCTCCTTTGCACATATTATCACCGCAAAAGGAAATACGCGAGCACTGCTGTTGAAGTACCAAGAAAGAGAACACACAAAAAAACTATACCATCTATTAATATGAAGAATAATAATAATGAGGATAGTAATAATAATAATTAAAAAAAAAAAAAAAAAAAAAAAAAAAAACGTGAATTTGGCAACGTTGCCAATTTTTTTCCCGCTGAAAGTAGAAAATTCAGAATCAGCGACCCAAAAAACGTAATCTGCGGTCCTACAAACCGTCCACTCTTCTTTTTGCGTGGTAAGGCAATGTTTTCGACCCAATTTTCACGATTTTAGGCCAATTTTTCAAAATTTGAATCGGTCTGGCGGCCATTTGTCCCCAGAATTTGAATGCCAGACTGAGCTTTCTTGATTCGGGATGTCTTCCCCTGCAAAATGAGCCGAAGATCAAAAGTTGTACTTTCCGATTAAATTTCACTCAAATTTGTCCAAATTTGAGTTTCCGTAATTTTGAAAGTCCCCAGATTCAGACTGCCAGACCGGCCAATCTTGATTCCTTGGGGGTAGAACTTTCATTTAAAATAGGTGAAATTTCTTGTACTTTCCGAATGAGTTTTTGGTCCCTGGCTCTTAGACTATTAGATGCATTGCGACTTGTTGAGGAAAGTCAAGTTGATGGGTCCAAGTCCAAGTCAAGTTGATCACTAGTAATCAGCTTCCTGGATCTGTCTTGGATGTATTAGTATAAGTAAATGATTTGAAGGTGTGTGTAGAAGGAAGCAAAACAAGTGAGTGAGAGTTTTAGTGAAAGTTTAATGTTTCTTCTTTATACTGAGTTTCAAGTATAACTATAAAATATTTATAGAGTTAAATGATAATAAAAATGAATTACGTAACAATAAAATAATAGAAGCGCATTGATAGTGAAAGTGAGCATAATATCCAATAATTAAGGTTATGCAATAAAGTAAATAAATTTTAAAAATTATAACAACTTAAAGTTTTAAAATTAAAATATGTGTCTTATTTAAATAAATCAGTATCAGTAACAATAATAAAAATAAGTCTTAATAATATTGATTAATGTTGAAGTTATGGTAGCAATGAAATTCAAGGGTTTGCTTCGAAAGATTGACTAAACTTGCTATAGTAGAATGAGCAGCACTGATCAAATCATTCAGTAAAATTATTGAATTGCACTGAAGTAAACCTGGGTCAGATTCTCTTGGAATACACCAAGTTTGAGATCATACTGCGTACACAGTAAACTTTTTGAACGTAGCCCATTTAACAGCAAATACACTCTTACTGAAAAATCCCAATTTCATGTAAAGAGCACACTTTTCAATAAAATGCAAATCATTATAATGAGGGAGAACATTTCAGTTTTGATTGATAAACATCAAAGATTGCATTTTATGAACTTTATAAGTTATTTTCCCCCTCTCTCTTTTTCTCTTTTCTTTAATTAATTACACCTTTCTCTTTTCACTAAGTTAGTAGTACTTAATAGTTATACCGGTGCTGCACTGGCTTGATTCTGTTATTCTGAAGAAAATAGCATGATGCTACAGTACTTCAAGTAGATAGTGCAAGCAAAAAAAAATTGAAAAAATTGAGAATAAATTGAAATCACAGCCACCAACGTAAGCATCTCCTCTGACAAGGAGAGGATACGAGTTGTGGGTTGCTGATTGGGTTCAAATTTAACATGAATAAAGTGAGTGGAAAATAAATAGACACGTATTTTCTCGTTTGCGCCAATAGGCAGTGGTTTTGAATTTCTTTTAACCTTTGCAGGTATTTACGGTTGGGCTGATTTTCTCAAAATGCCACTTTGAACTTGATTCCAGGGTGCTTTGGTTCCTAAAGTCTCCTATGCATATCCCTCCTCAAAAGCAGTCAAGCTTTTGGACAAAATAAAAAAATTTATGATCAGAAATCTTAAGTGTAGATTATTAGGACTATCATCCCATTTTTACCGTCTTCTAAGTACGTTTTCAAGAGAGAGAAAGAGAGAGAACAAAAAAATTGACCGACCGACACCAGGCAAACTTGACGAAAAAGTCGACAAGGAGAAACTCCTCGTTGACTTGACGAGGAGTTTTTGAAACTTAACACAAGTCTTAAATAAATAATTATGAGCCAGCCATCACACTTAATACTCAGGCTTAAACGCAAAGTATATACATGTTTCTTGCAACGGTACAAGAAAAATAAACAAGGGCTGGATGTTGACAAATCGACAACCAAAAAAAAAGTGAGGAGGGGGAAAAAAGTTATCGTGCTAAGAGAAAGGCAGAGAGCAAAATCCGTCGGGGAATGAAAACGTAAGTAAAAAAGGAAACACTTAAATCGACAGCATTTTCAATCATTCAAAAATACAAAAATAAATTTTTTCCTGAATTTGATAATTTTTTGCAATGATGTAAAAATGATGGTCTTTATGAAAGGCCTAGTTGATGGTTTTTTAGGGTACAACTACCTACATTTAGAACAGGAAGGGTAGATTTTGGACAAAGATTTTAACTACTAAAAATAACAGTGCAGTGAGTGAAAGATTTAGGCCCCTCTTTGCATGATAAATATACAAGGTAAACTAAGGCGTCTCTTGGAATTCTAAAATGCCCTGTTTTCTTACCACGTCACAGTGATACCAGCTCTGGTTCACACAGCCACTAATGATGCGACCTTCCATTTTATTCAAATTCATGAATCATATATTATTTTAAGGTATTTCAGATTTAACACTTTTCAAACAAAAATTTAAAATTTAAGAAATTAATATTGGAAAAACTGAGAAAATAATGACAAATGTAGTCATACTGCTTGAAATGAAATGAAAGGGCATCTCATCCAATGATGTGCGACGAATTGGACCAGTGCTAGCTCTACAGCGACAAGGTAGAAAAATTATGGATTTCTGAGACAAACCAAGGGTCACTCTAATGTACCGTCAAATCAGATGAACAGGATATCTTTTCAAACAAATGATAACTACGACAAGATTCTGTCATCTCCCACACAAAGGGGCGAATCATCGATTTGAAACATTTCAAGTTTCACATTGATTCTTGTGTTTTCATTCTCGCTTTTTAGATGAAACAAATTTACGAAACTCAACTCCTGCTGATATCTCATTACTACCATGAAAAAAGTGAGTTCTGCATTTCAGCTACAGATAAATTGAAAGAGCGTGACTCTGAATTTCATGATACGCTCCTTTCATGCAAGGGATGACTATTTATTCTTGGATGTCAGTGATTACTTATCGTGTAAAATAGGAAACTTGCGGCTAAAGTGTTATTGAAAGCATTTTCTCTTATTACATATAATAAAGTAAAAATTTGACAGATCAACCTTAACCTGCCGAAAAAAATTAAAAAAAAAAAAAACTAAGTACGAGCGTTTGGTCGCAATCTGTCCAGTGCTTTTGATTAACTGCTAATTGACTTTTGCCCTTGACTAGTCTCAAGCTCTAAAATCATGAATCAAAACTGGAATACCTATCACTGTTTACTACGTAAATACATGTTTAAACGAGGTTAACAGACTTTTTTTCTGGCTCTCCTGAAAACTAATTTTTTTCTTTCCTTCTTTCCATTGGCAAAATAAAGCCAAAAACTAAAAGGTTTGGGAGGGGATTGAGACAGTCCTCGTTAGATAGTTTGAAACTAGCTAACGATTTTCAACAATAGTTTGTCAAAACAAAATGACTCACACTGTCACGGAATATAATATGGAATCATGCAAGGTTTACATTTTTCACTGCATCAAAAGAATTGGAAATAAATTTTGACGGGTTGTCAAGAATTTGGTATCATGTTTCTTGAATAAGTCTGTTGTTGTATGGTCAAGAAATCAATGTTTTGATGTTTGAGTCTTGTAGAATATGACAAGGAAAAAACCAGGGTACAATTTTTATCACGATGCATTAAATGTTTGATGGGCAGGCAAGGGAAAGTCTCATCACTTCAAGATTCTGTTCGTTGTGGTAATACATATCTAACTTAAGGGGAGGTAGAAAGAATTTTTTTTTTAATTTTTTCATTACACTTCGTTCAGTATATCTTAAAGATCATTTTTAAAAATCACAAAAGGGTATACAGACTCTTGGGTAGGGAAATTTCAGAATGTGATTCCCTTTTTTAAAAATTTTTCCACTTAAAACTATTCTCCTGAAAAGTTGTAATTTTTCAACTTTCAGTACACATAACTCAAGTTCTTTTGCACCCAGAGAGCTCATTTTTGCTTTGAAATTGTTGACTTAAAGCATCTTTCCACAAAATAGAATTGTGGACATGATATCCTTTGGACTAAAAATTTTATGGAGCATATGTCACCAGAACCAAAAATTTCATCAGACATTAAATTATTTAGACATAAAATGGCACTGGACATTTTTTAACTTCAACATATTACTGTAGGTACATAAAAGATGTGAAGATACTCTTTTGACTTACAATCTCACAATTACAATTGGCAATCTCATTTCACACTCTTTTTATTAAAGGACATTTAGGAAGGAGGGGGCGACAGTGTTGATAGATTGCAGGACAAAATCAATACATTTTTCATTGATATTTAAGGGAAATTTGCTGTTTTAGGCTTCCATTGATCTGGCAACAATGGGAAGCAAGCATACAAGTCTATCCGTGCGTGAATTTTGAAACGAATGGACCACAGGTAATTTGAGTTGTTTGGACTAAATTTAAAAACTAATACCTTCATTTAATTATCGATAAAATGATTGTCAAAACTTCGTCCTTCCTCTTTTGTAATTATAGTTCAATCAAAATAATTTAAAATAAAGGAGAGCCAACGTAGATTCGCTTTTGATTTTTAAACAGGAAATTCGTTTTTCAAATATACTACAAAATATATTGATGACTTTATAAAACTCAATACTGACTAGCAACTACTAAGCTATTAATATTTCATCAATGTGAGAGATTGGAAAATTATTTCAAAACTGATTTACCCTGCTGATGAACTCATTCATTCAAACGCATTTGAAAAAAAGAAAAACGAAGAGAGACACAGTAGAAAAAATGAAAAATTAGATAAACCGTTTGCTTGGTTAGTGATTAAATATACAATAGCTTCACATATTTTTATGATTATTTTTCATCTTTTGGTTACTGATTGTCTATAAACAAGATAATTTTCGATTAGAATCGATGTCAGAGCCAGAGAAACTTACAAGTGTGGACACAATTAAAATTTGTGTCATGAACTCATGGCTGATCTATCCGTGAGAAATAAGTTCCTTTTTCTAGCTCTCCATACCTTTCCTCTATCTGTAATTTCAACTTCAATGAAAATAAATATTCCAAGTCATGAAAAAGAACTCGTTTAAAGAGTAAAGGTGGAGCTCAACAGATAATCTTTGGAATTTTTCCAATGTTATTAGTCATAATTGGGCGCTTTGCTAACTTCCGCTATAAGCGATTGAGAAGTTGATTTTAAAGTAAAATCTAGCAAAAATTCGATGCACATTAAAAAGTTACAAAATTCATTCACAGACTCACCAATTGACTAACATTTAAGGCAAAATGGTGGAACTAGGCAGGTACCGAGGGAGATTCCTATCTAATTTGAGACTTTCCTCTGCAAGATTATAGATTCTATGGAAACGCACAGAGGGAAGCCTCAAATTAGATAGGAATCTCCAATAGGACCTGCGGTAGCTCTGCAATTATGCCTTAAACTTTAAAGTCATTTTGTGAGTCTGTGAGTGAATTTTGTGATTTTTTGGTATACATAATGTAATTTTTGCTGGATTCCATGCAAGAATTAACTATTCAAATGCATACGGCAAAAGTTAGCAAAAGCCCCATTAAAATCTCACCGAAATGGGTCTGATGCAAACTTTTCCTACGGCGTTACAGAAAGTCAATTCCCAAGTCAAATCACGTAAAAATTACATTGAAATCATCGATTGAAAAAACTGAATCGTTTATGCTCGCATCTCAACCCGGGTTGGGCCTAACCCGAGTTGGTGAACCTGAATTGAGAAGCCGCACATAAACTAGGCGAAAGTGATTTTCACATGTAATTTTACACTGGGAGCAACCAGCTATGATGTAACAAAAGTTTGCAACAGATCCGTCTTCAATTGAAAGAATTTGAGCGTCTTCAATTGAAAGTTCAAAGATGGGATGGTTAAATATTAGAAATTACTGCAATCACGCACATCTTCTGTTTGCACCTCTGATTCAACTCAACTTATTTTTTTTTTTTGTACTTGAAGTTTCTGAAGAAGAATAGGACAGTCAGAACAAGGAACCAATTGACACTTTCTCCCTGTGAGTGATGTGATCACAAAAGTGCCCTTGTTACACTCAAATCTTCAATGGGGCAGTTGCAAGGGTCTGAAATTTTGTGTTTATCAGAAAGAAAATGATAGTATTTGATGAGCTAAGGACGATGGTGCCTTTGGTTTTTTCTTAAATGTCCCGGTTTTGGAGATAAACATGAGTAAAGTTGTAAAAATCGTGTGCGTAGAGATGTCACTACGCAAAAATTTAAATTAGATTTTTGGGCCAACATCTCATCTCCAGAACAATGAGACTTAATTAGAAACCAAAGACATCTTTGTTCTGAGCTCATCAAGTACTCTCATTTTTGTTATAAAAAACACAACACTTCAGACCCTTGCAACTGCCTCATTGAGCTATCTTTCAAATAGGCTCCATAACATCACAATAGATATAGACCTGCTGGAAACTAGAGGGTTTTCTCATACCGTTATCCTCATAGTAGGTATCAAAAAATCGCCTTTAGTGAGGTTAATTGATTTTTGTTTGTTTGATTGACACAAGCAATGACAGAAGAAGCAGTGTTATTTGAGATTAACTTTGTGAAAGTAACATCAAAAAGTCAGAAATTTAACTGGTAGGTATTGTTACTGTCAGAGAAACGACAAGAGTATGAGATAAGAGCTGAAGAAAGAAAATATTAAATCTAAAATCTACAAATTATGAACTATAATAGTTCTAATTACCATGCATATAATTAACAGATCGGCGAGTAACAGGTAAATAATATACGTAACAACTAAGCAGGTACCGATAAATTGTTAAGATTTTATTGCTCTTAAAGTTTTGGAATTTGAGCGTAGTTTTTTCCTTGTCTTATGAAACATCTAAGCAAACAGGGAAGATAGTTACATCGTCAGCTAAGCATGAAGCAAAAATAAGTAAATTAATTGAAAACTAGTGAGGGTTGCTCTGGAAAAAAGAACTCACGCACAATTCTGCGCAACTCAGAAGAGGAAATGAAAGTAGAGATCTCTTTTCGGCCTGCTGCATTAAGACTGCATATTCCCCAACAAAAATATTGTGATTTATTGGAAAATTAGACTGTGAACTGTGTATAAAGATGGCCAATGTTTTTGCTTATTCCAGTCAGGTTGAAAAAACAAATTATTTAAGATCTTCCCTCGCAAAAACTTTCGCAATCCTCTTAGTCATGCCAAATTAACTTCAAACTTCACAAAGTTGTTGTTTAGATTAAAAGGAATCAGAAAAGCTGTTCTGCAGAAAAAGGACCCACAGATCTATTCGCCTAATTTACGCTAAGTTATAAAATGTTTGCTCCAAGTGACAGTTCGGTACGTATCCATACTTCTTTATTCAGAGAAATGATAACTAAGGATGGGAGCAAGATCTTGAGTTCTCATGGCTGCATAAGAGAATAAAGACCTAAAATTGATAAAAATCCCGTAACTACTCGCAAATATTCCGGGCTTAGGAACTACAGGCCACTTTTTACTTCAAAAACAAGTAAGTACAGTGGAAAAAGAACAGCCATCTTGACAGGTACAGTACCTATATGAAAGTGTATGGCACGTAATGAAAATACAATGGTACATTCTCCTTTGATCAAAATCTTAACTCAAGTAAGCATAAATATAATCAGTGTTTTTTTCATAGCCTTTGCTCATTTCAACTGAACTTTGTATTCCTTTGTAATCTAATATTCTTTGAGCCAGTAAAATATACTGGCTACTTATCACAAACACATTATAGATAAGACCCCGTTTAAAGCTTACTAGGATGATTCCATAGAGGGTTTGCGGAATTTGCAGAATATTTGCCGAAATAAAAAATCTATCAATTTAAAATTAATTTAATTTTTTTTTAGACAGGCCTTTAACGATACCTCCCAAAACCCTTTTCATCAATTTCTTGAAACCTTTTGAAGTGAGTATAGAGACCCTCATAGTAATTGATGAGTTCCTCATCAATCCCTTTATTACTATTAAAAAAATAACAAAATGGAAGTAAAAGTTGACTGGAAGAGTAAAGTCCATCTTTGTCTGCTTCTTTAAAAGCACTTTCAAACAACTTGAGCCTTTGGGCTGCTTTATTTTCAATAAATTCTTAAGAGTTGCTTAAAAGTGCTTTTAAAGAAGCGGGTGGAGACAGCCCTTAAAGTGGATGGAAACAGAAAAAAGTAGATTGAAAGAATCATGGCTGCCATAAGTGAAAAATTAAACAAGATAACATTGCTTACTTAAAAATAGCGGGATCTTACAGAAGCTCTGGGGCAATAGGACCTTTAGCTTTTAATTTAGCAATGCTGCCCAAAAATAGTGTTTCCCTAGTCTGTGATTGAATGGGCTTTGATTAGGAACAAGACAAAGTTCATTCGAAGAAATCAATTCTTACAAACTTGAATTTTTCGATTGAACAAGACATGTGTTACAGTTTTTAATGACCTTACATAACTAGGTACTCAAAATTGAATTAATGATTCAACAGATGGCCGTTTCAATGAAGATTGCCAAACAGTAACAAACAAATGACTTGTAGAGATATTGAAGATGTAAAAAAACAAACAAATAAATATTTAAGGGAGAGAAAAGGAGGGGGAGAGTGGAGGAAACTTGAAAGAAAAAATTTTGCGGCGAGGACAAGCTTTTCCACCGATTTGCTCTGACAAATGATTGAGAACAGAAGCTCTAACTAAGAATAGTTGGTTTCTAAAATCAAAAGAATTTCACCGTCAGAGGTGTTGTTTTCCATGACCCTTGCAGGAACATAAATTGCTGAGAAAATGAATAAAAAGAATTTGACGCTCTACAATTGTTGGTTTAAAGGGTTCAATGAATGAATACATAAATAATAAAGAATAAGAACAATAACTCTTTGAAATAATTTGATTTTCTTTCTTAAATTGAATTGCTTGAAGAAAATTCTTAAAAGATTATAGCTGGTGCTAAGACAAAAAGCCAAACTGTGGGTTACAAAGATACGGACATTTATACTGAAGCACAATGCCCTCAGTTTTGCAACATTGCAATGTGAAGCAACATTTCTGATAAAGCTAGAATTTAATAAATAAGTGATACATATTTTTTTTTTTTCATCATTGTTAAAAATACGCATTTGTACATTCTTTAAATAAATAAGACTTAAACTTACAAATTAAATATATATTTTTTACAAGACCAGTGAGAACATCCTAGGGGATCGCACTGCGATAGAAATAAATTTTAAACAATATAACTTTTATCCGTGAATTTACACTACAACAATATAACAAAAATGCAAATTGACATGGTTATTTGATGTCGTACCTTACATCACAGCTGAGAAAAGTTAAAATTTAAGCTTAGGAGTTACCATGAAAATTAGGAATATCACACATTCTCGACGCAGCAATGTCCCGCCCTGCACTACCTACTACTCTGTTGGTGTACTTGTGTTTCAGTCGTCACTCTGATACATTCGAGTAAAAACGCCAACTTATCAAAAACCAAAGTTGTCGAAAACCAAAACAAATTTGTCAAAAACATTGTCCAAAACAACCTAATTTTAAGGACATTCGATCATGGACGAATATATTAAGACATCTGACTCCTTTTCTACCATCATGTGAAAACCTTTGGCAGTTTTGCAGCGTGATGACAGCGCGCTCAAGCAGCGGTTTTGGAAACTAGCTTCAATCATTTTAGTAAATATGAGCAGAAATCGGTCCAGCTAACTCTGATAGCCTGCATATGAGGCAGGCGCTATACCAGTAGGCTATCGATCTCGGACACACGGAGGGAGAAAAAATGAGTTATATGAATCATTCTGCTAGGAAACCATTCTCGCAGTTTTGCAGATGCAAGTAGTTCAGAATCTGCTGCTAAGCGTGCTGACATTGCGCTCAACCAGAGTTGCCTGTCTTTCAGAATATGTTTGTCCGTGATTCTATTTCTAAAGGGAGAAGTAACAATACTTAAAAAATGTGGAATTCTTTCTAATGAAAAATCAGGAGGGCAACTATCTCAGACAAGTAGCTAGTCTAGCCAAGCGGCTTTATGACCAGTGGCTCTCTATTAGTTGGCACTTCACATTTTAAAAAAACAAGGAAAGTCCAAAGATCAAAAGAGAATCAGTGGTCAAGCCAGTGTCTACAGGACTAAGTTCTTTGGGGGCAAAATTTAAAATTAGGAACACCTTTCAACCGTAATCTTCAATAGAAGCAGGATTTAATTGAGGACCTCTTTCAGAATCATACAAATAATGTGAAAGAATAGAGTTGGTGATAAAAATTTCCACATTTTTTTACCGTCACTGAAAATTAGAGGAAAAATATAAATTTCAAATTGTTCTTCTCATTTTATCATATCTTACAAAGAGCTTCTTCAATCAAATTTGAGGAAGTTCTCA
Source organism: Trialeurodes vaporariorum (assembly GCA_011764245.1). Lineage (NCBI taxonomy): Eukaryota > Metazoa > Arthropoda > Insecta > Hemiptera > Aleyrodidae > Trialeurodes > Trialeurodes vaporariorum. The sequence continues at coordinate 21,336,320 of VMOF01000220.1, forward strand.
ACGTTCCTGATATTGTGAGAGCTGCTCATGAGCACCAGTTGAACAACTGAAAGTTTCCACAGATTAATTTTATTTACTTTTACTAAAACTTTTGTTCCTGTATTAATTAATTAGCTGCGGAGGAAAGCGTGGGCAGGGAAAAACCGGAAATTTCAAATAACAAACAAAAAAGATAACTACAAATGTTGCATTGACTCGCAAAATGAAACAACAATTTTTGAAATGAAAATGTAGGTGATCCAAAATAAATGTTTTTGGATACCAAAACCCAAGATTTGAATCTGTTTCCAATACTTCACCCCTTTCAAGATCATAGTTAGAGTAATGGCTGAAAGACAATACCTCTAGAAAGGGTATCTAAACAATGTTAAAAAATAAAGCACCATTTTCAGAACTGAACGTTGGACTTACTCCCCACCTCCTCTCTATAGTAAAAACAATGATCCTCTGATATTGGTGCAATTCACTTATCTAAGTGGTGTTTTTCCTAAAATTGGTGTTCATACTTAAAATCTGCTCGATAGTTAGAAGAAATATGAAATGATTCAGGGAATCAAGGGGTTGATAGTTCACTATTGACACGAAAAATTCAACTAAATAATTTTTTCATCCAGTCGGTTTGCCGATTCTATGATTTTCTCTGATGTGGACAAATTTTCATTCACGTTCACAAGCAAGAGATAAAAGGTTCTTTGAAGGGAAATAATGAGCCATCTTGTCGGTGGTTGATGTTTTTTATTTATCTACAGGTGTAAATTGCCTTTCCTTCAGTATTTGTCTTACCTTAATGAATGTTTGTCCAACGATAAAAAAAAAAAAAAAAAAATTTGACACGTTCCCAAAAAAAAAGGTGAGACAAATTTTGTGAAAAAAAGTGAATAGACAAGAGTGTTCTCAAATTATTCAAAAGAAAATAAGGTATAATAGTCGTAATCAAGTCCAAACGCCCGAAATATTGTTTGTTATCCTGGTGTTTCACAGCAAACACCTGGACTGTCCTATTCAGGTTCAGACCCTAACTTTTGCTAGACAAATTGAGTTGGGATGGTGGAAAATTCAGGGGGGTCGTCCTAAGGTCAATCAAAAAAAGGAGGGAGGAAGCTCAAGTGGTTGTCCCAGACCAAACTCAGAGGCAACAAACACAATAATAACCTTCAAATTAAAAAAATAACAAGTTTTTGGGTTATACTGCCTTTTAAGCCAATGGAGTGAAACATGAAAAATTACAACGCCAAAAAAATTAAATAATTCAATAAGACATGAAAAATGACAATACAAGTCTTTAGGGGTAGAGCAGCTTTGATTCTGGCTACATTAAATGTTAATAAGCGAAATGAAAAAAAAAAAAAATTGATAAAACCACTTATGCAGGGAAGAACCAAAAACTGAGATTCAACTTTGCTACGGACGAAACAAGCAATGAGACAAGATTTACAGTTTTTATCATTCTTTTAATAATTTATTTTTATAATTTCAAGGATGCACCGATGATTAAGATCTTGACTTTTGAATTAACGTTTGAACTCAAAATTTCTGAAAAAAATGAAAAAAGATTACAGATCAGAATAAATTAAAACTGTGCATGGTTCAAGCAGACTTGCAAAAGATAAAATGGGTCTGTTGCGCACTTTCGCTATGAAGGCAGAAATAATTGATTCTACTGTGAAATGTCACGAGAAAAGCGATAGAATTCGACGGAAATTCCTAAAACTTCCTTTCTGATGGAGAAAAAGGAACAATAAGTTGAGGATATCTGCAAAACGAATTTTAAAATGTCAGTAATAGCGCGAAACTGCCGATTACGCAATAGTATAGGTCCAAACCACACCAGTGTTGTCGATTATAAATTAATTAGTCCCTATCACCAAAATGTAAGATAGTTACACAGACCTTAAAAGGAATGATTTCTTAAAACCCAAGACTTCCCAATGGTCACAATGGCACTTAATAGACTACTTCCAAATACCTATCACTGGATCTACTATTTCGCAATCGCTAGTTTCCAACTGACGCAAACCTTTTCAAATTGCTCGAAATTTACGCATCTTTTAAGCGTGTTAATTAAAAATTTTGGGGCCAAAAAATTATAAAAAATACTTAAAGTTCCTTATCCTTACATCTAGCACTTTAAGAAAATGAAATAAACAATAGGTGCGAAACAGACCCACTGTCAGGATCATTGAGTCTGAAGAATCAATAAAAAGCGACTTTGAGCCTTATGAGAACTGTGTTACTAGCTACAAGAAGAGGAATAATTGAGTACTATTCCAGTAAAAGAGCGTATGAAGAAATTTACAGTTTTGAGATAAATGCAATTGAAAGTTTAGTTGCTTATATTTTCAAAGGTATTCAACATATTTCAAAAAGCTAAAAACAGTTTTGAAGGACAGGTATTTAATGAAATTTGCACAAAATGTCGGAGGGTTACCTCATCAGGGCTGTAGATGATAGATTGTTTCATGGAACAATTTATTCGCCGTTTTATCCAAATTATGAATTATTCCAACAGTTCTATGTTTGTAAATCTGTATTTTTGAAGGCCGAGGTAGGGTAGAAAAAAATATCGACTTGAATTGATTGCAACACTACATTCTGCGTGAAAAAACGTAAAAAGTAAAGAAAATCCTTCTGTGGTCTACAGAAAAAAAAAATTTAAAAAAAGAGAGACAATGTGTACATTAGAGGAAAAACCAGTGCTGGGCGACAATTATTGTAGTGAAGGGGGCAACGATGAGAAAACTTTTCTCATTAGCGGATTCTGAGATGAAGGGGAATTTTCCAAGGTGGGTTCGGAAAAATTTAATAACTGAGCGGCCATTTGCTTGAATTTAATGACAAAAAATTGACAAAAAACTAGAGAATATGATGGGTTCAACACCGTTTTCCTATTGCATTTATCTTAATTAGGGGCAGAGAAAAAAAATATGGAACCTTACTTTCCTAACGATTGTACTACTCAATTCATTAAACATAAGAGAACTTACTTATTTGGATCGATGGATTGAAAACTGGGCGAGTTTGGGTGGACACCCTGACATTGGTCTGCTTGCTTCTCTCTTCCGACGCCCAAGCACGCTCTTTCTGTAACCTTGGAGACAAAAAGAAACGAAAAAATGACCCAGAAAGTTTTTAAAGGGAGCAAAGAATTTTATATGCCCTAACAAACATAGACTGTTTCTGGTTGAATTATTGATTAACAGATAAACCAGTTTTCTGCTAAAAATCAATTACATAAATAAATGGGTCTATTCTATTGCAAACTTTTGCTACAGTAGTTCTGAGTAATTAAAACCTAATGTAAAATGATACAATTGAGGACTGATCCGTCCTTTCAACGGATCAGTCCTCAATTATAGCTATTTGTACAAGCAATGATTTAAGTCCTGCGTCAACAGTAGGACACAACCAGCATTAAACGTACAAACAACGCTCTTTTTCCTTTCTTTTCCTTAGTTCTCTCAAAACAGGAATACAAATAGCTTCGCTGGACGTTGTTTATTGGACATAATATTTTGGACTGACCATAAAACGGAAGAAAACCTTTGGACAAATATCCGTAGAACCAAAAAAAATGTTGATAAAAACTCCCAACTTCTCTAGTGGCAAACACCTGAACTAATCAGTTCTGGAATGAATTGGCAGTGAACTCAAACATCAAAAACTGCCCAGTTCTAAACTCCAGCGTTGATTTTCCACTTCATTGAGTTTCAGTTTTTGGGATTTTGAGGTAAAATAACACTTACAGTGCATGGGTAAAAAAAAACCACCACCAATTTTGTTTAAACGGACAAAAAAAACTTGAACTAAAGCAATTTAGAGGAGAAACACATAGTTGAGTTGAAAAATAGAAGACAGTAGATAAGTGCAGTGAAATCAGTAAAGAGTGCAAGAGATTCATAATACATTGATTGAGGAACACATTGATCGAGAGTGGAAGAAAACTTACCATGGTTTCAGCACCCACATCCCAAATGCTAAAAGTGAAGCAATTAAGAAAGAAAGAATACAAATTATCTTGGGGAAAAGTAATACTAAACAGATGGCAGATGGACTCCTCCACGCAAGAATTAAGATTTAGCTTGCTTTTGAAGACATTCACGACGAGTTTTTAATCGATGGCAGGAAATGAAATTTTACAGCTCAATGAAAATAAGTGCCCGAAAATTTTAAAACTTCCATCAATAGAAACTTCGTCAACTTTCTTAAATTTTGATTCGATCATCAAAAATATGGCATAAAGATCACAAAGTTTGATCACCGATTCATTTTCAGAGTTTCGAGCAATCAATGGAAACTTTTAATTGTTGAAACGTTTTGATTGTCTGGACAAACGTTCTTTGAGAGAAAGTTCCGTTTCAAATTTTTTTTTGTCAAATGAGATTTGAATAGGCAACCAATGATTAAAGTGAGAGGAAAATTAGTTGGAATTTCATCATCCCAGCCTTAAAGCAAAAGATAATCAATAATTATATAATTTCAAGCGAGGAAGAAAATCAGTTTGAATCTGAAAAATTGTCTGTTCCATAACTTTTAATTTTTAATAAAAAAAGCTACTGTGTGCGCAAAGTAATTTCAACTTAAAATTGATAAGAGAACATATAAATTACTTTTTCCCCCTTGTAGATAGCAAGATCTTTTGATGCCAGGTCAGTCCGGTAGCAAGTAGGTGAGGCATTTGCCCCACCGCCCCGTTCCGTTGCACAACGTCTTCCCGAGTTGCTGGGAATCTATCCCCCGAGTTGCTTGGCATCATCACCCCTGTCAAGCGGTTCACTCAGTGGAATTAACAGCTGTTATGTGAAGTACGATGGTGAAGGGACTCGCAACACGGGGTAACATTGGTATGGACCGCCTACTGAACTGACCTGATATTAACAGATTTTGATAGATAGCTTCTTATAAGTATTAACTTGAGCGCTTTATAATCCCAAAAGATAGTTAAAAATTCTTACTTTCAGTTATGGTTCAACTTGCAAAAGTTAAAATTTTTAGGGATTCTTTCCCTATTTTTTAGAACAAATTATGAGCTTTTAAAAAAAATTTCTTAGCTTCAATTTTTGCTTTTTCTTTGAGAGTTAAGAGGTCAAAATGCTTGTTATTCAGAAAAGACGGTTCCAAGAGATTTTGTCCAATACACGTTTTGTCCAAAAAAGATAGTGGAATGTAAATTAGTCCAATTTAAACTGTCCAATATTATTTCGTCCAAAGCGCTAATTTGTCCAACGTACAACTTACACTTATTTTATTCAGTCCATTTTGAATGGAAGGAATAGACGATTTATCAATTCCGTCCAATATTTTGAAACATTCATGGAAATCAACAAATCAACAAAACACACTATTACGCATTGGAAGAAATGTACAATCTCATTTTTTCTATCAAAAGGGATCATTTAACTACCCGATCGTCGAATTGAATGTAATGTTTGTAGATAGAGCATACCTGCTCAGTGATGAAGAAATAAAGATATCTATTTTCATTAGACGTTAACATATGACGAGTTTCCGCAGCAATGACCGAATTTTTTCCCCTAAGCGGCAAATTAATGTTTGAATAACCTCCTGATGTCAAAATTAATGTCCAAATCTTGTGCAGAGCACGCATCTTCTCATTTCGGGACATAATGTTTTTGGCCAATTTTCCTGTTGGACAAAAGTAAACTCTGGACATTTTTAAATTTAGACAGATAATTTTTGTACGTATTCTTACATTGGACGAAATAGAAAGTTGGACAAAGAAAAAATTGGACGTTTTTGCATTGGACAAAATCTCTGCTAACCGAAAAGACGCTGATTAAAGGAAAACATAAAATTGCTATGGATCAGACAATGCATTCAGATGTGAAGTTAGTATGAAAAAAGGAGCATTAATAGACTATGTTAGTTAGAAGCGGGAAATTTAAAATCCAAGAATCTGATTGGCTTTGATGCTTTTTTAAACTGGCATCCGATTCGTCAATTTTGAATTTCCTGCTTCTTTCTAGAACAAACCATTAAGATGATTCCAGGATCGATAAGTCCAAATTGTGGACACCACTTCATCAAGCTGCTCAAAAAGTCAACAACTTTTGAACTTACTTAAAGAGCACAAATTTGAAGAACGTCCGCACTTGCGAGCATCTTTTAGGAAGATATCCTGGAAGTTTCAAGGCGAGACACACAAAAATAAAGCCGGGATTTAGGAATTACGAAGATTCCCGTAAGTCTCAATGAGTGCAAGAGAGGAAGACATAGTATCACTCGCACTCACTAAGCTAACGGCAAAATGAATTTCCTAAATGACAGCTTTAAATTCTCAACCAATTTTGCTTGTTTCCGCCTCAAAAAATCCATAAAAAAAATTACACAAGTGCTGGAAAAGTTTTGCTTGGAATCACCTTAAAGTACAGTGAAAATTGCTTATCTAGTAACGTGTTCGGAACGGTTCCAAACAACGAGATAAGCAGTTTTCCCTAAAATACCACCCAAAATACAAGATGTTAGACAATTTACAGCAACAAGAGATTTCTTACTATGTATTAGCAGGTTTTAGTAGTGTTTCACGCATGCCATTCATAAATTAACGGGTGCTTCATTTTAGTAATTTCAAGGACACCAGGAAAAAATTACTTTTAGAGTTAGCGTTAGTGGAAAAAAAAGTGATCAACCATAAATGCAGTATTCTTTTGCTTGGCAGAGTTCGAACCTGTATTGTGAACGTTTGCTTAAAAATTGGATATAATATACAGGCAGTGGTCATGGAATGCATTTACTACTTACTTGTTTTTTGATTGTCGCATAAATTGCTGGATCTGTCGAGCTGCCTGATGCTGTCTTCTTTGAGAGTACGTTCGCCTATGGACAAGGGATGTAAAGATTTTAGCAATGCAATTGAGAAGGGAAACAAAGAAATGATCGGATTTGGCATCAAACCAGTATTTTCTATGTGATACAGTTGAAACATAATAAAATGGTAAAACTGCTCATTTATTTAAAAATTGGAAAATTTCTCAAAATCTCTTTTTAAAGTCAGGAAATGAATGATATGAAACTTGTCATTGTAGAATCCATTATTGCTAAAAGGTCCTATCAGTTTTTCTGTTTCTGAGTCGTAATGTCAATTTGGAGATTTCCTTGTCAAAGTTCGATTGAGCCAGCTTTTGTTCTAAGTCAGCGTTTTCAAATCAATCAATGTACTATCAACACCTATTTCCTGCATGAAGAGGGTGCAGGTGTGCACACAACATAAAAACTCGAGAAGCAAAATTTTCTAATCCTCAATAAGATTCCTTGAAATTTCAAATTTTGGTAATCAGGAATTTACGCAACACTAACTTTCAGTGGAGTAAACTCTCTTACATTTTTAATAATTTCAATTTCATTAGTTAATTTATTAATTAACCATTTGAGGAGTTGAAATATATAATGAAGTACGCGCCATCAGTTGTTGCAAACATTGTGCATCTTCTTCTTGATTATCTACAGTACTGAATGTGTTTACCAGAGTAGATTTTCTGGAAAAAAATCATTCATTGAAAGAGAAATTCAATTTAAAAATTTTGTTTCAGAGGACATCTTGGGTAATCTGTTTGACAAGGTAACAACAGCACAATATTTACAAAATCTAACTGTGCATAGAGCTCGCTTCACAAAAGAAAGCCAAGGACAGATCGTGCCGCTTGCTACGCAAAGAAAAATTTGCGTCTTTGCACATGCGCAAAAATGTAAACTCGTCTGTAGGCAGTGAACAAACCCATGTGTCATCGCCCATTGGACAACTTATGTGAAATGACCTCTACCTCATCATATATTTCAACTCCTCATTTATCCATTTATTAGTTTATTTATTTATCTACTTATTTCTTCTTTTATTTTTTTATTTTCCAGTCCGTACACCCTGATTAGAGTTCGTACAGTCTTACAGTTAGGTTTGTCTTACTTAGATAAAAGTAAAGTTTGAGGTTTCACAGACAGGAGCTCATCAAACTGATAGAAGGCAACCTCTAGGACAAAGTCCTTCAGTTCTATTTATATATTTGTTATTTTTTTTCTAGGATGATCTATCATAATTTATACTCACTTCAAACTGCTTGATTGAGGAGAAGGATTGTTGCTGTGATAATTTTTCTTGAAGCGCTTGTTTTCACAATAAGACCGATATCCATGTTGGATAACCATGGCTGCATGAGTCGCTTGCTTGAAATAAGCATACTATAAAAAGAGAGAAAACAAGGTGATAAAGTTATTTCTGTCGGAAACTTCTTCATGAGGGTTTCAGAAAAAATTTGATGCCGCAGTGACACTTTTCTGCTACAACGTTTTCTGATGATACAAAGAAAGGAAAGCACTAGAACTATGGGAAGAACAATAGCCAAAAGTAAAAACCGCAGTGTATCATTACTTAGAAAGAACTATATCTTATGGAGCCTATAAAATGACGCCATCAATATATTGAGAATTGCCCACTTTTAATTCATCCTTAACAAAATCTTACACTGGCTCCATTCCATCGAAACGCTTTCACACGCATGTTTAGATGGAGCTTAGGTGCTCATTTTGCCAAGTACTTCAGTTTCATCAGAACTGACTATTTACTCTATTGAACTCTCTATTTATGAACTCTCTATTTACTAAAATTTAAAAATTAGGGCAAAGAGGAATTTCTGTGGACTCTAATGTTCAACAAAACGCGTTAAGTACATCTTACTAGTGATACATACTTGCTTGTAGCGTCGGTAGTAATTCTGAATGAGAACAGCAGCTGCTCGTTCCTTATCCTGTTCCTCGAGTTTTTTCCTTCCTTTGTACGAGCGGTAAGCTTTTTGAATTATTTTCGCTGCCTCATATAACTCTCGCTGTTCTCGGTCTGTCAAATATAAAAGAAAAATGTATTAGGGAACAAGAAATAACTGTTTGGATGGAACATGTTTGAGTGTAAATATGCACGAATTCACTATAAAGTAGACTCAGTTACAGTGATTTTTGGATTGACGCATTCTCAAAAAAATCGCTGCTACAGAAAGGTCTTTCTCATCATTGCCTTTTCTTGTTTTAAAATTTATGGGCAGGAAGCGGGACTTCGCGATAAACTAGCTAAAAACTTGAGTCAGGTACTAATGAAGATGGTTAGATATCTAATTTTAATCAGAGCCTCTCTAATTACAGTCAAGACTAGTTAAAACGAGTTTGAAGAGAGGACCGATTTCGCTCGTTTCAGGCGAAAACTCGTAACAAGCAAACTCCGCCGAAAAAACGAGTTTACAAGAGTGACAAACACACAGACAAATACACAGAGGAAAGCCTCAAATTAAATACGAATCTCTCATGGTACCTGCATAGTCACGCCATTACGCCTCAAACTTTGAAGTCATTTTGTGAGTCTACCAGTAAATTTTGTCATTTTATAATGTGCTCATCGTAATTGAGGAGGTAGCTGGAAAAACGGCCTAAGTAGCAAAATCGAGTTCTGAGAAAACGGCTGTTAAAGTTTTTATTTTAGTGCCAATCTAACATAGATGAAGAATCAGGCTTGGGTTGGATCAAAAAAGTTGATACATACCCTCAGGTTGAAGTTGGTACAACTGAAATATGCTTTGGCTGTATAGGAAAGAAGAAATTGGATAAATACGAAAGGTCTACTAAGGTCGTTTTTCCATAGAACGACCTGTTGCACAGAGACAAGTCCTCACTAAATGCTGAGTATTAACTCCGTTTTTCCAGAGAACGACTTTCTGTATGGAACATATGTACTACATGATAGATGTAAAAAAAAAAAACCAAAAATCTGCAAAAAAAGAGGCGAATTTATTAGAAAATAAAGAATATAAAATTATTCGTCCTCGTATTCACTCTCGCTTTCACTGTTGCCGGAGTCCTCTTCACCATCTTCAATTTTCCCCATTATGGTCATTATAGTCGCCAGCAGAAGTGGCAACCTCTTCTCATATAAACTCCCATATCTCACTCAATTTTTGACGTACGGTCATGAAATTTTGTGGAGATATTATTGAGCCTATGTTCTCTCAGAAAAGTTGTTCTCCGGAAAAACGGCCTTAGCCGGCTAAGGCCGTTTTTCCAACTAGCTCCTCAATTTTTACTGGATTTTACTCAAGAATTAACTATTCAATCTCAAATAGAAAAAAATTGCAGGAGCCCCATTCCTTCAGGAAAAAATCATGCACCATACCAGTAAGTGTTAGTGAGTAATTTAAATATTTAATTTAAATATTTCATTACCTGATAGAGTTAAATTAGAGAAATCTTTCTCAAAAAAGAGGCTGTTAGAGGATGCTTGAAAGAACTCGCAAAAATCTGCCGTCGTAGGGGGTGGCGACGGTGAGTCTGGAAGTGGATTGAATGGTGATGGGGATTGAAGACAGCTGGAAGAGGCCGGACTAAGGCTTGAACTAGGCGTTGCTACATCATAATACCTTCAAAGAAAATATGCACAAGCAAATATTAACGTAAGCAGGAAAATACATGATATGCTCTCAAGTATTAAAAAAAGTGAAGGAAAGGACAGACTAACCCTTTGCGGTCATGTGTCGGGTCAGGCCTGACATCGTAAAAAACCCATTGAGGTCGCATGTCAGGGCTGACCCTACATAAAAATTCCACTCTCCTGAGTCTCATGTCAGGCCAGCCCCAACAACTCTAGCGCGTGCTGCGCTCTATGGGTGTTCTCAGGAACTTCTAGCAGTTTCAGTCTCATATAGTGTGGAGGTTGTCCACTACGCCAGCAGCGCAAAAAAAAAAAATTGACCGCAAAGGGCTAAAAGGAAACACAACCACTGCAATGCATTGGGTCGAAAATAATAGATAACTAGTTTTACTGGCCGTCAAATTCTTCAGATGTGTACTTACACGTCTGAAAAATTTGACGACTGGTCATGTTTAAAGGACACGGCACACTTTTTATGGGAACTGGTTCCCGATAGATTTTTGAAGTGATTGGCATCATTCAATTCAGCAGATTGAGCTGCAAAAAAGTTCTCACAGCACTAACTCAATCATATGATGGAGTTTTTGAGATATTTGCGATTGAAGTTCTCCTTTTAACAGTATAATAGGGCGGAACATATAACATGATTGTCCGCCAAATCCAAGAGTTTTACTCGAGAATCCCAAGTACCTGCTTAGTTGTCCTGGCTTGACCCTCCTTTCCATGGCAAATTTTGTTTGTGTGCGTAAAAGATCAGGAATAGTTCAGCACACGGCACCAATAAAGTGAACGCGCAGAAGGTATGGGCCGAGGAAACGAGGGTCAAACCAGGAGAACTGAGTGGGTACTTGGGAACCAAGATATGACCATTTAAAAAAAATACTCTAACACAATTGGGGAACTGGATTTCTCAAAGTTTACACTAAAGGCACAGAGTTCGCAGCCTGAGAAATCTCCAAATCAACAGCAAAGAAGTGAACACAAAAGTCTATCAATATAGAATTGAAAAAAGAGGTAGAGAGGACGTATCTCTAACATACCTATAGTTGTTATCACAGAGCTCAAAACTAAACTCAGGCGAAGCTGAATCAAAACAACAAGAGGAAGCAGATGAGGACGGCGGCAGGAGAGGAGATTCCAATGAAACTAATGAGTCCATCTCTTCGCTATCACTTTCAATCTAAAAAGTAAAAGATAAATAATCATTAAAATTACATTTCAATCTAAAAAGTAAAGAATAAATAATTATTAAAATTACATTTTAATCTGAAAAGTAAAGATTTAAATAATCGTTAAAGTTACATTTCAATCTAAAAAGAAGAGAATAAATAATCATTAAAATTACATTTCTAGGGTCAACAAAATTTAAGTCTCATTTAAAGCGTTTATTATCGAAACCCGCGGTATCCACTTTTCTGCGAAGTGGAGACAGAGACAAATCTAGGACCCACTTTTCCTATGCTTTCAACTAATAAATTTGTTGAAAATAAAAAATTAAAATTTCGGAGGATCTTGAGCCCGAAAATCGAAATCTTCAAAAAGAAATTTTCTTCAAAATCTTTTGAAAAATAAATCTTGTACCTAAATGCAATAAGGACACGCTTGTGGTCCATGCAAAATTCTCAACTCACAATCCTGTGACCCAAATTTTGGCCATTAGATTGTTATATCACAAAAAAAGTGAGATGCAAAATTTTGGTTATATTTTGGGCTTCAAAAATATTGGAAATTTTCTGTTACTTAATTAAGTGCAAACAGCCATGTAATTTGATATAAGCACCCCAAACTTCTCTTGTCCTGAATAAAACTTGATCAATATCCCAAAAAGAAAGTAAAACCCTGAAAAGTTAGATTGAAACCAGCAGTATCTAAACCAAAATTGAAATAGGGGCTGAACCTATGAACAGAATTTCAGCTGACTCTATCATGGTTGATAGTTAGTGAGTCGGACAGCACTTAAGTGGGTCTTTATTTATTAATGAATTTTTCATTTTTATTTCGCAACATGTTTTTGGTTCCCAAAAATGACATAATTTTTCTTACAGTACAGTTTTTTGTATGAAGAGCTGAAGAGGGATTGAAAATCTGAAACGGCCATCGCCTAAAATATATTTACAAAGAGATCAGTTAAATAAATGAGCACACTCTATTGAATAGAGACTGCTAGAGGTTTGAAGATGTACCAAAGCATTTTTAGAATCAGTGATGAATAGCATCAATTTTTTTAAAGAGAAAGTGAGTTGCAAGACCAAGGAGAAAAAACTTACTTTTATTCTATCCGGAATCGCAGCTATGATTTGCTCTGCCAAAGTTAACACTCGCACTTCTTGCTCCCCTGAAAAACAGAAAAGGAAGGAATAGTAAATTGATAGGTGAAACTTTATGAGGCTTGTTAGGATGGAAAAGTTAACACTTTCACTTATCACAAAAGTACAGTCAGAAATAAAAATAACATATCAGCCGACTGCTAGATTTTTTCAAGGGTATGTTGCAAAACTTGAGGACAGACACAGACCGCAGCAATAAATAACCATGAGTTACTTGGTAAATAAGTAACAATGAGGCTCTTGCTAACTTTTACTGTAAACATTTGAATAGTTAATTCCAGAGTAAAATCCAGCAAAAATTACAAAGAGCAAATTCTGGAGTGAATAGTCACATTCTTATTTTACAGATTTAAGTACCAAGATTTTGCAGTAATTTTCTACTCAGTATGTACTTCAGTCCTTGCAACCCAATCTTTCTTAACAAATATACTTAAATCTAGTAGTTAAACATTCATGGATGGACTAATCAATCATGTCAACCACAGGACTTAAAATCATATTAAACAGCTGAATTTGCTCAGTTGAACCAAACTTTCGTCCTGGCAGGCAGATACAGAAAGCATGCTCCCTTCTACAAAATGATTCCTTATTATTAAGTACCATGCTAGGCTTAAATAGGTAGATGAGGAATTTCAAGGGAGATTATGTGAGCGTTCCTTTCTCTCTCACTAGGACTTAGAGAACTACCTTCTTTTTTTAACTATCCTGCGAGAAAAAAGTTTTTCTATAAAGAAGCCGGGATAGTTTTTTTTCTCAATTTCTTGAAAGGGTTACACAGCAAAGAGTCGCTCCGACTGAAGACTGAGTGCTCACCGTTGCCTGCTCAGATCACTCCACATACGCACCGATCGGTGCGCGTTCGGGACTCCTGTTGCGTTACAGTTTGCGCGGTCTTTTTGAATATTTTTGACTTGAACGCGGGCCTTCTTGCGTCGCATTATTATTTCTACTGTACATAACCCATCAGTATGCTACTGTGTTTTACCTAGTTTCCTTTGAGAAAAGTGCAAAGGAACTGGAGCTTCGGGTGGATCAAAATAAGAGAAATAATGATTTTTTTGGCATTTCGGGGGAATTAAACGCCCTTCGGGCGACTACGCGCGCTCCGCGCTGCGTTTACCTCCCGCTCGCTTCGCTCGCTCCCAGTCTTTTTTATAATCTAACTTGGGGTTGTCTGCACTAGAAAAAGGGGTTTTTATGGGGTAAATTATAAATTATAACCTATTCTCGACCAAACGTAAAAATCCTGACGTAAAGGCAAATGTGGCAGTTGGGGGAATATCGGAACTTTGTCGGAAAAATTTTAGTTAACAGACCGTTTCAATTTGAGGTTATGCCATCGCGATTTTACGGTATTTTGAGCACCTTAAGTGTTTTTCTCTGGGCTAAGGGGAGGGTGGTAGTGAATGTTTCATTAATTAAACTGAAGGATATAGTTTAGTATAAGGGCCGCTGTACTTTCTGATCTATCATAGCCTAACCTTATCTAACCTAACTTCACAGGAGTAATGATTGAGTAGGGGATAGCGGCCCTTATACTAAACTACAGCCAAACTGAACGGTAAACCAAATTTTTCAACCATATAAATTAACAGGGGCTGATGCGAGTACTGGGAGGGGGAAAAAAAAGAAAGGAGCTAGGCCGGGAGAAGAAAAATAAATTTTCAGCGGCAGGATTCGAACCGGCACTCACCCGCTCGGACGCACGTGCACCGTAGCCTCCGAGCCACGATGCCTGATGTTTAGAAGGGGCAAAATAAGCCTTAGTTAAGGGTTGCAATCAGGTTTCGCAGGCAGTTCCTCTCTTTGCCGCAGAGTGATCGTTGGAGCGCTGCGGTAGCAGCGTTGAGCACTGTTGAGCACTCTGTCTTCAGTGAATGAAACTCCACAGCAAAGCATATTTACGAATGGCAACCAAAATCGGTAACTACCGTGATAATGGGTCTCCATTTCAGAAGCTGCTTTCTTGCTCACAACGCGATGAAGAACTTTTTTCATGACATCATCTCTTCCCTCGTGACAAAAAATTCAAGATTTGAGCCTTAAGATTCAGGTTTTAATAACCCATGCAGCTGACTCATTCAGAATTACACACAGTATAATGAATGACCAATAAAAAATTGGACTTTGAAAAACAAATGTACATGCATGCTTTGGGAAAGACTGAAAGAAAATTCACAAGATTAATTTTTTTAATTCACTGTGCTGATGAATTGATTTTTGCTTTTAAAAGCAAGCGGTTGCATACAGCCATATATATTATATAATATAAAAATTTTGTTGAAAAGCAGAAAATAAAAAAAGAAAACGAAAAAAGGAACATACATGCAAAAAATTAGGATGAGAAAAAGGGGTAATTTGCAAATTTACCGTTTAGGTTAATGAAGGACTGAGCAAATGAATACCTACTTCCATGCAACCTCAAGTATAAGGGTTTGAATACGTTAGCTACTCGTAGAGGCGTTGCTAGAATTCAGGTTGAAATCCATAAAATATCCTGACTTTTATCCTTTTCTCAGTCTTTACATATTTCTCTGTCTAACATCAGAGATGGATGCTAAATTCAGATGATGGTCTTGCCCTCTATCCTTGTCTAACACATGTGTTCCAATGGACAAAGAGAAGAAAGACTAAAGTCCAAATTGCCTCTGATTAATTTAAATGGGAAATGTTCCATCTGAAACAGTGCTAGTCTGTCAACACTGACATTTACAGCTAAGCCGTCTTTTTTTATCCATACACGGTTGGCAGAATTTTACATGGAGTCTTATCTTATGGTGGACTATAGATGACTGTTAACGATTGTGGACAAGAAAAAAAATTTGGCTTTTAAGGGAGTTTTGGACACAATTTGTCGAAAAAGTTTGATTTCGAGCACAATTTGACAAAAAAAAAAAGAATGTCAGTAAAACTCCGTTGCAAAGGGCCACAAGCCTCTGCGTATGCGTATAAAAGCACTTAAGCGTTTACAGTGGTTCGCAAAACTCACAAGATTCTGTGTATGACTGTGAATATAAAAAAAAATATCTCTAGATCCAGATTTATAAGTTGGGGGGAAGGAAGGGGGATTTTGATTTTACTGCTTCTTGAATGAAAATTTCAAACTGAATGGGTTTCAATTTTGACGGTGCACAGGTATCGACACCTCGTTACCCAAATGAGGTGCAGCCCAAATTGATCCATTTAATTAACCGCAGTTCTATAGTAGGTATTGGGTTCCCAGACTGTAAAGACACCGAACAAGACAGTAAGTTAAAAAAAAAAAATCCTACATAGGACATACAAAGAAACACTTAGTACAATGGTTACTAACCGACATTTTCAGAGGTTTCGGAAAAACTCGTCGAAGCACCAACATCCAACATTGGAGGACTCGGGGTTGGAGAACTCGACATGAAAGCAACTTCGCCTGTGATAATCATTCAATTTTTAACAACGTGCTTATCATGCAAAACTCAATTAACTTAAAATTATGGACCAAATTTAAAGTATGGGTACTTAAATATTTGCATGACCAATAATTTTGAAAAAAAAGAAGAAGGAATCAAAATCAGTTCAGCCGTTTGAAATTGTAAGAGCTACGATGTCAATTCAGTATATTCGACGCATGCAAGGAATTGAAATGAACTTGGAAGGCTTTGTAGCGTTAATTGAATTTTGAAGAAAAATACTTTTGAGCATCAGGGGAAGAAAATCAATCTATAATAATTGTAAGAGAAAAATAAAGTCAATGGCGATTCATTTTGCAAGCAGAGTGGACTTAACTGAATTACCAAAGCCTTTGCCTTAGATATCCAGAGTTGTTGATTTCATTGGCTCTTTTCTAGATGTTCAGGGAGATTTTGTAAAAGAGGAAGTGGCACTGTTCAAGACCACATTTGGGAATAACAACTAAAATTGTTTTAAGAAATAAAAGAACAAGGCAAAACTTTTACTGTAACACGTCTCAACTTCCTATATGCGAGGCAGAAAACAGGGCTTTTTCATTTCGTAAAGTGGAAACATTAAAAGATGTCAGTTGGCTCCAGATTGTCGTCAACATTCTACCTGATCTTTCCCACTTGTGAGTTTGAGTAACAGTGCTGCCTGATTAGGCAAGAAATATACATTTACATTAGGTCTTATGGGAAATATGTATATTTTTTGTGTAATTTGGCAGCACTGTTGAGTAAAGAGTATTGCAATAAGGCTCACATTATTTAAATCCATCGACTATACTTTGTCATGTTTTATGTGCTTAAATTTGAAAGAAAATTTTAAATGAAAGAAAAACCCAGAAAATTATGAGAATTTTAATTTTTTTTTCTTCTAACTTTTTTTTTTTTTCACAAAATTCGTCTTCTTTAATTGAGAGAGAGCTTATAAAAATTGTTGAGGACTACAAAAGGTTTTAACTCACTAATGTCTGTTCAATAAAACTGGAACTATTTATTATTTATAAAAGAAGTTTAAAATCACTTTTGCTAAAACAGACTATTATAGTAAAGTGATGGATCAAATTCAGGTTACCATCATAAACAAAAGCAAAGTCAATGTAACACGCAAAGACTGCGCTATGCTTATGGGAACTGGCTCCGGGTCAAATTTGATGAAATTGACATCTGTTGTGTAAAAGTGTCTCCTGAGAAAAAGTTCTCTCAGGCAGACAAAATTTCAATGACAGGATTTTGAGATATTCGCGTCTGAAGTTGACAACTATTTACTCGGTGCTTCACATTCTCGTAACCGTAGACTGTGCTACACAGATGTCTCTCCGTCTCAGCCAAACCTCTCGGCTCTGTGCACATTGATACAACTATCTACTTACTTTCGCCATCCTTCCCGTCTGCTCACTTGTTGACCACACTTGTTGAGGGAGGAGTCAAGATGAAGCATGGACGACATGACAAAACTTAGTGTACGGTCAACACGTGAGTAGATGGGAGAGATAACGAAAGGAATGCTCCCTCAGCCAAGTGACTCAGCCAAGAATGAGAGCCATCTACAAAGCAAAGTCTATGTTAATGAGAATACGAAGCCCCAAGCAAATAGTTCCCTGCTTCAGACGCAAATAACTCGAAATCCTATCATTGAAATTTTTTCTGCCTGTGAGAACTTTTTCTCAGGTGACACTTTTACACAACAAATTTCAATTTGATCAAATTTGAACAGGAGCCAGTTCCCATAAGCATAGAGCAGCTTCTTTTCCATTTCATAATGCTCTTTTGAGAAAACAACATTGAAATATATTTAAAAGGGTAGCCTGATATTGATCATTACATCACTTTAAAAACAACCACCTGTAAGAGAACTTTGCTGTAAGAATATTTATACTATGGGCATAACTTAAGCAAAAGCAACTGAAACATGCCTACGCATAAGTTTACAGAAAAATTCAAAATGAAGCTGGTAGATTTATTTGGCCTTTCAAGTAATGCTGAAAATCAGAACATGCTTAAAAAATTTACTCGTTTTCTGAAGGTGCAAATATTTAAGTCATGAAAAGAATCGAATGAAATTTCCAGGGATTTTATGAATGACACTTGATAAAAATGGGTTGAATCACTGCGCATTTACATACAGGCTAGGTTAGGTAAATGACTCAAAAAAAGGGTAAAAACTGTTGGGAATTTAAAGGAGGTTGGCCAAGAAATGCACGATTGCCAAAGATGAACTTTTATATTCATGCTTTGGCAGGTATCAGAGCTTACTTAAAAATAGGACCTTTAATCTACTACTGTGTTGAAAACACTTCTGAATTTAAATTTTTCATCATTGCCTAATTGAGTATTCTAGCCTGTAAACAAATGGGCTGTGCTAGAATCCCATCAGAAATTATTCAAATGCATGAGCAAAATAACAAAAAAAGGCATAGTGAAAAGGTGATAAAAAAAGTAAAGGTGCAAAATAGCTGTGTGCAGGAGAATAGTGGGTAATTTGCTCGCTATTTCCTTACATCATTCTTCCCATTTGGGCTGATAATTATACATCACCAAACAAAAAGGACCCAGCACATTCCTTATGGGATGTGGTTCCCAATACATTTTTGATTTTGTTGCACCATATGATTCTTTAGATGATGCTATTCTCTCAGCACCGACTCAATTGTATGATAAGTTTGCAAGATATTTGAGATATATTAGTTCCAGCTCTTGCACAATAACAAAATTCGTACACATTCTTTTCCACCAAACATCAAGTTAAAAAAAAAAAAAAAATCAAGTAAACATTTTGTTTTCAAGTAAGAAAATGGAGCTCTTGCTAACTTTTGCGGCAAGTAATTGAAAGGTGATTCTTGAGTACAATCCGGCAAAAATTACGATGATTCTACAAAAATTTATAAAACTTGCTCATAGACTCACGAAATGACTTTAAGGTTTAAGGTGTGATGGCGGGGCTACACACGTACCTACCATTGGAAATTCCGATCTAATTTGAAGCTTTCCTTTGTGTGTTCTTTAAAGAGAGTGACAAATTAAACAGGAATCCCCCCCATGACACCTGCGTAGCTCCACCATTTAAGAGCAAGGATGGCAGAGCTACGCAGGTATAATAGGAGATTCCTATCTAATTTGTCACTCTCTCTGTGAAAACACACGGAGGAAAAGCCTTAAACTAGACAGGAATCTCCCATGGTGCCTGCATAGCTCTGCCATTACGCCTTAAACTTTAAAGTCATTTTGTGAGTGAATTTCTTAAGGTGCTCATCGTAATTTTCACTGTATTTTACTCCAGAATTAACTTTTTAACTGCTTGTAGTAAAGGTACCATTGGAACTATGAGGCACCAACAAAATTAACAGAGTTACGATGAGTGGGTAGAGGAAAGAGGAGAAAGCCAAGAGAAGGTACTGGGCATTTTCGAGTCAAACCTTCAGTGTAAGCAGGCAATCGGGCTGAATAATCAGGTTTATTTAACCGTTAAAACAAGAACTTCAATCTTTAATATCTTGTAAACTTATCTTATGATTGCGTTGGTGCCATAGAGCTTTTGCTCAGTATCATCATAGAATCATGTAGCACAAAAAAATCAAAACTGAATCGGAAACCATTTTCTGTAAGGAGGGTGCAGGATCCTTTGCTTTGCTTTAAAATGGATTTATTACTTATTTTTATGACTTTTTATAGGATCAAGTTCCATTTGAAAAATAAATTAACTTGTTCTCCAATCAGACTTACATAATGCAAAATCCATCCTTCTATCGGGTGATTGGCGTAGATCACGATTGATATCCAGGGAAATTCCAGAGTCGTACGTGGAGTCTGACATTGGAGAATTTAAGGGAAGAGACATGCTACGATCCAGCCTGTAACTAAACCAAACGCAAAATAAATAAAAATATAAAACATAAATATAAATATAAATTGAACAAAAGCAGTAGATGATCAAAATAAAACACAAAGACTTCCAAATTACTTAACAAAAAAATTTGCGCAAAATCCTTCTTTCAGTAATAGACGGAAATTCTTTAAGATGAAAAAACGGAACATTCGACATGTTTTTGAACTCAACCCATTAATGCACAGACCGCGCACCACTTTTTGAATATTCTAGGATCTAGGAGCTAAATTGTAAGTAATTTAAGCGAACGATAATTTTGCACCTCTTGTCTTACTAGAAGAGAAATTTAGACTTTTTTTTGTAATTTCCCACCATTTCAAACTGATTTGAGTGATTTCGTTCGGAAAAACAATGAAAATTTCAAACAATTCTGGACATCAATGGGTTAAATTGGCAGATACATTTTTGTTACGAGTTACGTGCAAGGCTGAATGGCAACTGCGGACAGAAAATTCATTTTAAAAAAGGGAGAGATACCTTTCAAAAATTCTTAACTGAAGACTCCAAAAAATAGAGTCTGATGTAATTCTACTCAAATTTTCAGATTGATAGAGAGATAGATAAATAGATTGATAAATAGATCAAGTTTAACTACACAGTAGATAAATGATGCTTTTGCTTGCTAACCTTGAAAATTTGGGGGTGTCGAAATTGCAAGCTGGAATACTTGTATTGCATTTACTGTTCACAGGCGATGGGGTGGAAGAGAGGCTCTCCGTTGATGAAGATTGGAAAAGAGTGATATTTTCAGCGGCCGATGTTTTAAATAAATATCTTGATGATTGTTGGGACCTGTTTGTTGAGTCCACTCCAGTGATTGACTCGCCTGTTCAAAAAAAAATTCAAATTTTGATTAAAACTCGGAAAATTATTTAAGGTTTAAGGTGATTCGACAGTAACAAGACTTTTTGCTGACCAGGGAATTTTATGGAAAGGCATCATTGAACATTTATAACTACCAGCTTGAATTTTCTGTTTAAAATGTGTATCCACAAAAAAATGCAACTCTGGAGCTGTGAAATTTAGGAAAAAACCGACGACATTCTTACTCTCAATTCACCGGATACTTTCATTTTCTCAACAAGAAATACCAAAATTCCGACCTTTACAACAGCCCATTTTACCTAAACTTCTCTCTCACCAAAAACTGCAGGCTTTGCTCCTTTCACCTGTACAATTTTGCTGTTTAAGGTATCAAAATTTGCTGAAAACAAGTCTTACCCATGATGATAGGCTGTAAAGCATCATTTGTTTCCGTTAAATTTGGTATATTGACATGAAGTTCTAAACTTAGCACCTTGTATTTCTCCATGCCACTACCATTTCTGAAACAAAGGTTTCAATAAGGTTTTACTTCAGTTTTGTCAATCAAGTCAAAAGATTTTATTCAACCAACTTTAATGCTTGTTGACTCAAAGTGTCCATAAAAAATTACAGATGTGCCAACATATAAAAAAAATGATTGATAAAAACCATACTTGTAGTTGGTTTATGCCTCAACCTAAGGTTTATACTTCACAAAACATCTGATGAATGTCATCAAACTGAGTCAAGATATAACCTTTGGGAAGTTCAGCCAGATGATAAGTAGAGTTTATCATAACTTTTGATCAGAGCCAAAATAAACCACAAGTATGGCGAATTTAAAAATAAATAAAAAAATTTACAAGTATGGTGAATTTAAAAATAATAAAAAAAAAATGAAATAAAACTCAAAATTTAAAACAGTTAAAAGCCAATGATCAAATGAATTTGTAAACTCAAAGAATTTGTACGTCAGAAAATAAACTGAATAAAGTTCAAAAGTTAATCTCAAAAGTAAAAAAAAAAATTGTAAATGAAGAAAATAGATGGATAGCAAAAATTGTAAATGAAGAAAATTAGAATAAACTCCAAATTTGTAACTACTAAGAGTTAAAAATCAAAATAAGTAGAATGTATGTAGAATGTAAAGGTTCTGCCGCCCCAGCTGCTGGATTAGCTCTTATGCTCATTTTTCAGAGCGAACGACAGACCTGATTTTTGTTTCTCTCACTCTTGGAGGGGGGGAGGATTGAAAGGATCGGAAAGAGCCGGGATACCGTACCGAGACGAGACACCCAGCAGGAAAGGTTTGACACGGTGCCACAATGAGTGAGGGGGAAGGCACACCGCATGACTTTCTTATCTCTGGGTAAAGGATAGATTGATTTGCGCTGCGCTGGGCCATTCGCGACCGTTTCGCGAAGTCCAAAGTTTAGCAGTGTCGAGGCCTCCACGCGCGTGCATCACGCGTTGCAATTTGCATATTTCACATGACACACTCATTGTCAGCATTTCTAAAGGCTTTCCTGATAAGTGCGATCGCATCTCCCCGCAGCTGACTTCAGGTAAGAATCTTCTCTCTTACTGTTTACTCTCTTACATTCATCTCATTATTTAGCCGTCCTTTGAGCCCTTGCCATGTCTGATTTTGTCCGGTACTCCTCCGGAACCATATTAGTCCATCCGATCTTGAAGGAAACAGGGGTGTCCAATTTCAGGGTTCTTGTTTGTCCTTGTCCTTAATGAAATGATCCGTAAAACCGCCTCAGAAGTCTCCCTTTCAACTTTAAAGAATTTGTCAGAACTCAAATTTCCTTGTGCTCTGGCTTAGGCGGATGATCTGCTTATTCCAGCGAAGATTGCTGAAGAGTTAGGCCAATTCTGGCCAAGCTCACTGAGAACTTGGCGCATATTGGTCTGCTTCTGAACTGCACCAAGAGTTCCATCCTTCTTCGAGATCTTTTAGGGCTTGTTGAATGTTGAGGTGCTTGATAGAATGACTATTGGGACTTTGACATCCCTTGGGTGAAATCTTTCCCTTACCTCAGCTCAACCATCTGTAGCACCCTGTCAAGGCCAGATATCGTTCGTCATCGTGTTAGTTCAGGCTAAAAAGCATTGTATAGCATGGTTCCGTTCCTGAAGCAGCATCGTCTTCCTTGGAGTCTACTGTCTGTGTTGTACACGACTGTTATTTGTCCAACAGTCCTTTGCGGGATGAAAGTTGCAGCCTTGACAAAGGCTAATCGTGTCAAGTTGCGACAATTTGAGCGCCTAGCTCTTGCTGTTCTCCTCTGTGTCAGTTCTACTGTACCTCCTGATGCTCGCCTGTCAGCTTTAATCCATCGCCGCACCTTCACACGACAACTTTCTATCTCCCGCCTTCAATATTGGGGACACGTGTTGCGTCGCCCAATAACTCACATCCTTTGGCTAGCCTCTCAGTATACACTCGGTGTGCGTAAATTCAGGAGACCCTATCTCACCTGGAATGACATGCTGTCTAAGGTGGTAGAGTCCTCAGGCGTCTCATCTTCCGCATGGGAAGAACTTCTGCGCACTAAACGACTCCTTAAACCTTTGATCCTTTCTCTGAGGGAGGATCTCAGTGAGCCCTCTGATAGTGACCCAGACTTGTTGTTGAAGAGCTCAGATGAGGCTTTTCCTAATGCAGCTGATGATCTAATTGATCCACTGAATCCAATGAACTTTGACGACTTCGATGATCCTGACGATCCAGCTCCTTTACCATCTTAGCTTTCACTATATGCACATTTATAATTGTATCTTTGTAGGCTTTGTAAACCGCAATTTGCGGATCATATACCGCACTTGCACATCACTGCACTGAACTGTCTAATTAACTGATTTTCACACTTCCTTGCCACTGATCACCCCACTGATTAATACTGTAATCACTGTAAAATTCACTTCACTTCCACTGCTTGAACATTGAATTAAATCACTAATTTATGGTCCTTCCTGCTTATGCTCTTCATATCCTCCTCGGTCGGTCCATTGCTCCTCTTCAGTTGGTTTTTCACCCTCTCTTAGCCGCGGGAAGCCTCTTGATAGTAATGACAATTACTGCTAACTACGTTGCCCGACTCCCGGCACGAGGAGCCGGAGGGCATTGGACCAACTTACCAACCGGGAGTCAGTTAAAAATCAAAATAAGTATATAAAAATCAAATGTTATCTGTCAAGAAAAAAGATAAAAATAATATAGTAGGGATCTCTTTGTATATTTATTGGTATTTTTTTCAATTTTACCGACATGACAATTCCCTCGGGAGCGGCACAGCTACGGCTGAATTTGTTTTTTGTATTTTTAACAATTTATGGTTTTTTATTATTCTTATTAATATGGCAAATATCATCAATAATTTTTTCCAAGAGTGCTCTGATATTAATAATACATGCTTGTAATTTCATTCAAATTACCTGATGAATATGAAATTGAGTAAAGTGACTGAGGACGCTATCTATCAATCAGATTAAAATCTGTGAGACTTTCACCTAGCGTCACATTGATGGTAAAGCATCAAATATTACTGACAGTTATGACAACACAATAAATAGAAGACAAAGGAGAAGAAACAAAATCTTAATTTGAGAATGAAAAACATACTTTGTAACTGCACCAGGTCGAAGGAAAACTCCATCGTCTTTTGTACCAAGTAAATTGTTTCCATCAGTGGTTAATATATTCGCTTTGGACAAATCTGAGAAAAAGAAAAGTAGAAAATGATAATTGCTCATCAAACCATGCATCAACACTTTTTTGGAAGCATTTCAAAAATGCTTCTTCAAACTTCACATTATACAATAAAATTGGCACTGTAAAATTGTATGGCCAGAAATTTGGATTATACACCTAGAGTGTGCCAATTTATGGTAGGCAATAATAATGATAATAAAAAAACATAACAACTCAAATCAAATAAACACAGGTCCCATTTTAAATGCAGTGTAGCCTACGGCTACAAAAATTCTGCCTCCAGAGGGAAGCATCCTGCACTCCCAGGCAAGGGAAGACTGGCAACTGCACAAAGTTGGCTCAACTTAAACTGAACCGACTATATATGAATAATGATAAAATAAAAAACTCACCCCCTAGATTACAGGAAAGACTGTTGGTCAAGTCCATGTTTTTCTTCCTCGCCTCTTCAAGCCTTTCAATTTCACTAGCAAGGAGCGCATGAGCATTCAAACGAGCACAGTCAAGAGGCGACTGAATTCGTGAATTCAGAATCGACAGGGCCGAACTATTCCATTGGTAGAGAAGAAGAGCAGTGTCTCGATGCCCCCTTGAACACGCCCAAGTCTAGACAATTTAAAAATTACAGACATTAAAACTGATGGTATTTTTACACATGAGTGACCAGTTTTTTTGTTAAATAAAATATCACAAATTTTTAAGTTTTCCAAGCTAAAACAGTCGAAATTCAATGTTATAATGTAGCGATTAATTAATGCGTAGCAAGTCTCATTCACATAATTTTGGAGATTCCAGAATTTGGATTGTTGAGGCACTTTATCAAAGTCTATTTTTACGAATGTGGGCACTTTCTTCATTTTGTTGGTCCTGATCTTGAGTAAACCCACGTTCATAAAAATGTCCCCAGTTGAAGTGTCTAAACAATTCAGCATAAAAATCAGGACCGACAAGAATAAAATGAGATTCCAGAATTGCTCTTTAAAGCCAAGCCTCACATTCAAGAGCACACTACCAACAAAAGTGTGACTTTATGACCGACCTGAGATCCGCTGAAGTGTTACTTACAAGTTACAGTCTTAATTTGCGCTTTTTTTACTTTTTTTATGAACAATTTCCGAAATGTATTTATACATGAAATCAACATGCCTGATCAGATTAAATCTACCTTGAATACTTTTGAAAAGTGATAGTCAAATTAGTCACTCAAAAAAATTGATTTGCCCAACTACCGATTTACTCGAATATAGCAAGCCCCTGTATATAACTCGCACTCCAAATTTCGGGCAAGAAAAAGTGAAAAAAAAAAGTCACGTATATAAAGCGCGCAAACAGGTTTCGGGGATAGAGTGCGGGCCTGCAGGGAGTGTGGGGATGTGTGGAGGGGGAAGTCACACTGTACCTCAGCTGCGCTGTGCCGATCCGCTTCTCCGCAATTGGTCTCTGTCAGTGGCTGAGTGTTGTTGTCTCGGTTAAATGTTGCGGGTTGCGTAAGTTCCTCACATATAATACGCAGTATACTACGCACCCCCGATTTTGACCGTTGTAAATCGTAACAAAAAGAGCGTGTTATATTCGAGTAAATACGGTACGCTAAATAAGAATGAATTTAAGCTTTGCAGGTAGCATACCCTAATCCAAAATCTAATGAGTCATGATATAATTCTAAAAGCTGACTCTTTGCAGTGTATTGAACACCATTTTGTTCAAATAGCCTCAGTTACAATAAGAAGCACATAAACTTCTGTTTTCAAAAGAATTAGTGAAGTTTTACTCAATTTTTCATATTTATCTTCTACCTTGAATAAAATAACAAAAGCAGCACAGCAGGCATGTATTGCAGCAACAGTTTGTAGAGAAAAACATACTACAATCCAATTTTTAAACTCTTCATCCAAACCTAGAGGCAAAAAAGCAAAGTGAAATAATGCCATAACACTTACAAGAGGTGTAAATCCTTCATCGTCCAGGCTTAAAGCATCAACTTCTGAATCAAGTAAAATTGAAGAATTCTCAGCCCTCCAATGCAACATAGCACAAACTAACCTGTGAAGGAAAATGAAGGGGAAAAAATGCATTAGAGAGTGAAAAGAATAAACATAAATAGAAAACAGATCAATATAACTTGAAAAATATAATACAAAATCAATGAATCAATGAATAAATCTTGATTTATTCATTAATTATATTTATTATTTATTTTTTTTTGCATTTTTGTCAGCAGGCTGACTATGAATGATCAAGTACGTGCTTACTTATGGGTGGTGCCAATGCGATAGAAACCCTCCCATCAGTCCCATCTCTGCAGAAATTTGTCAATAATTTCTGCGCTATCGGAGAATTTCTGCAGAGATGGGAGGATTTCTATCGGAATGGCACCACCCTTAAGATAACGTATACTCGATCATCAACTCAATAGCATTACGATACGATTGTTCAAAATCAGCCTGCAGGAATAAGTAACGAGGGGAAAATATATAGTAGGGACCACACACTAGCAATCTTGCAAGTGATAAAACAGGGTAGCAACTTTTTTTTGGGAGGGTCTCAACAAAACAACGTCCACCTGGACACTATGTTAACTGATGAGCAGAATGTTGATGCCAATAGCTGATGAGAGAGGAATAATGAACTTTTTGTCAGGGATCATCAGTCAGCATATCATCCAGTTTGATCCCTAAGTTATTCCGTCAAGTCTCCAAAAAAAAATGTAAGACATCATGAGATTGGCTGGTGCAAGGTCTCTAGTATATGATGTCTCAGGAAGAAAGTTACCTAATACCTCATAAAAAGACCCAAGTTACCTTGAATAACCAAGAGCTGCGGCAATATGAAGCAAGGTCATTCCTCGATGAGCAGGGCACCACGCAGCAGTGATTGAATGGGCTGAGTCACGCCATTCCCGTCCACTAAGTCCTTGACAATATGATACTAATCGCTCTTCAAAATCACGTCGACTAAACAGTCGTAAGGCCTCCATCTAGGAAAGAAAATTATTCATTTTAAAAAAGAAAAAAGTATTTACAAAACCAAATTAAAAAACAGTTATAAATATTCAAACATTTGAGATCTGAGTTTGGCTGCGGAGGCTGCATTCAACCTCGGCATGGGATGGGTTCCAAA
Source organism: Trialeurodes vaporariorum (assembly GCA_011764245.1). Lineage (NCBI taxonomy): Eukaryota > Metazoa > Arthropoda > Insecta > Hemiptera > Aleyrodidae > Trialeurodes > Trialeurodes vaporariorum. The sequence goes on from VMOF01000220.1 coordinate 21,364,032, forward strand.
TAGATCGCATACGCAACAAGTTCTGACTATCTAGCACTCGAAAAGAAATCTTCTGGGCCTGAGAAGTTTTGAGCACAGGCCATAATCATCATCTGTTTTTATCCCTGAGATTTCTTTGTGTTTGCACAAAAACATTGCAGGGAATAATTGGTGATAAAGTACAGCTAAAACGCTCCACATTCCAGACGGGCTCTTTTTTTTCATTTGCAGAATTATTGTTCAATTTTTTAACAGACAATCCATCTAGAAAGAAATAGAGCACTTCAAAAATTTGGCAACAGTAATTCACGGATGAGTGATTTATCTACACAGTCAAAACTCCCCCCCCCCTCGCAGCCTCACAATGCGCCTTTTCAGTTTCTTTTGCTGAATTACATCGTAGGACGCAGCCAAAAAATATTATTTTTGAACCAATGGTCCTAATAGCTGAGTTTCATTCTCCCATGAAATAAGATACCGGAAATTGGAAATTCCCAGGTAATTGTAAAAGTTCCTAGTGTTCCTAGGGCTGAAGACAACAATTTGATGAGAGAGTGTTTCGGTATTAAGATAAAAAAGCTGCTCACCACATCAGAGCCAGTATCAGGTTCCTGTTTGATATGCAACTGATCATCAACAGCTTCGAGTCGTTGCATTAACGTTAACCTGAGAAGATTGTCATTATCGTTGATGCCAGCAGACCGCTGGCGATCGTTATTAGTGCCACCGGAATCTCGTTGTTCTCCCTGACCAGAATCGATTTGAGAGGGCGGGGTTTTATATTCGAACAACACCGAATTTGAGATTACAAATCCTTCACAAGCTACCTGCAATGAGGCTATTCCCACTTCGTGAGCTGTGGACAAAATAAGTTCAGAGATCACATAAACTACACGCGGTTGCTTAGCCAGGGGTCAATTAATTTTTTAATCGAAAAATTAGTTCCTGCATTTTTTGAAAAAATTTGAAACAACTATAATTGAAATTCTATGATAGCTCAACAGCTCCCATCTTTTTATGCACCTATTTTTCATTAAAAAGCAGAACATTGTGATGTGACAGAAGTCAGACTTTTTTATCGACATACCTGAGATAATTTCTTGCTCAAAGCATTTGAAACATTAAAACAGCATTTACAGGATTAACCATAAACAGTAACAAAAAATATGGGTAACAATGAAATACACATTTTTTTAAAAACCTTTAATGATCCTCCTTAGTAGATTTTCAGCTTCATTTAAGCTGAAGACCAAGTAAATCGAGCTATGGGTCTTTTGCTCTATTGTTCAAAGCCGCAATTTAAGAACAAAAACTAATTATTATATAATTATTACATTCAATTTGAATTGATGCTTTTTGAATTTGATTCAACTTCAGAGACCATAGTTGTACGGTCCCAGTAATACCTTGAAGCAACAGAAAAGCATATACCTGGACAGTAGCACCGCAGAACTCCAGTTTGCACAAGAGTAGTTGGGACAGGTAAAGAGTCAAACAATACAGAGTAGGTGGCAGTTGTCGAGTGCCAGGGACCTGTGACTAGAACTTTGATACCACCCTAAAACAGAAACAAACAGAACAAGATGAAATCCATGAAATAAGATAAAATGGTAAAAGACAAGATACAATTACGAGAGAGATGCACATTAGTTAGAAAAAAAAACTATTTTCTCCCTGGTTTAGAAAGGCAACTGTAATCTGAAGATGAAAATATTCCAAAGGGAAAAATGAATAGACGGTGCATAGAATAAAAAGTTCCAAATTGAGCATCAAACTCTTCAATGGACTAATAGTCCATAAAGGTGTTGGTTGTTAAGCTACGCTTTTCTTTGATTGCCATTGTAAGTATGATAGTTAAATCAGAAGAGTTAGCGTTGAATGTTACTGTTTTCTCTCATAAAAATTAATAAATTATTGAACAAACCTCAGGATAGGCCCATTCTGGAGAAAAATCAGAAATATTTGCACTGCCCTCTCTAAAATGAGTGGCAGGAGAATTTTCTTGACCTTTGTCCGTTGTTGGCGGAGATTGTGCAGATGCTTCACCTTCGCTTTTATTGCTGCTACCATCCACTGAAATTCAGAAAGAGATGAAACGAATAATCATCAATGAGATGTGATAAATGTTATACGATAGAACAATTTGATGCAGCGTAATACAGCAAAAAAACGTTAACAAACAATAAAACAATAGAATCTTCATAATCTATTACTTCTGTATCCTTCAAATGCAATACATATTAAAAAATCCTTGAGTATATTTTTCAACCTTTAAATTTTGCATCTTGTAAAACAGACGGAAGTTTAGGTAACACAGAACTCAAGACTTGGGTTTTGAAGTGAAAATAAATACCTAAAAACCTCGACTCTGAATAACAGAAACACAGACCTGGACGAAAGTGCGACTTTCCACTAAATTTAAAAAAAAAAAATTACAAAAGAAACTTTTTTGACACAAACTGACAATGCTTGGTCAAGAGCTTTGCCTTCACAAAAAATGTGAAAAATATGTATTTTTTTTTAAAAGAACAAAGTTGAATTTTTGACTAGTATACCCCCCTTACATAATTATTCTCTGTAGGAGCAAGCTGATGAGTGCTTCTGAATAGTAAGAATTGCCCTGCTGATGAGATAAAGATGATATCCATTATGCCATACATATGCCCTTTTTGAAATCACTCTGCTCTTCAGATGACATTATGTTTGTTTCATTTAAAATCTTAAGAAACTTTGTCGATGCCCTCAACATCCTTAGTAGAGTCTGCGTTAAGGTTCAGAGTCGTCGTCTTAGAGGTCTCTCCTTCACTTTTTTAGCGGGCTGTGCTTGGGATGTTTGGGGGTCATAAACACACCCTAAATCGTCTTTGTGCTACCACCAGCACGATTAATGACGTAGATGTCTTCTCCCCAAACTCCTGGTCATTTGAAAGCATCTATCGTAATAGGTTCCTATGTTATGATTAGTTTAATCGTACCTCTTTCTTAGCAAAATATGTTTTCTTCCGAACTAAATTCTTTTCTTCTTCTGAATTATGAATTAATTCTCTTGCTTTGTCTGCTTAAATCATTTTATTTTATGTAAATTAATTTTTGAATTCTGTTGCTGTCATTTTTTGTTTCATTTTCCTCTGTAATGTTACGTTGGGCTTGCCCATTTGTTTGAAATAAATAAATAAAGTCATTTATTTGAGCCTCTTTGCTACAGACTCATTGACCGAGAAAAAGAGAGAAAGCAATTATGAACTTACGGGCCGAGTCATGATTGTTAGAATCCAAAACTTCTAATTCAGGAAAATCCCCGAGCATGTCAAATGCATCTAAATTAACTAGAACATCATCATCTGCTGAGACAGCAACATCGATGAAGTCCATGGAGTTGATGAGAGCGTCATCGTCTCCAAGAGTCTTCTGACCAGAGTTATTAAACCTAAAAGGAGACAAGAAGAAAAAAAAAAAAATCTTGGTGAAAAAAAGTGACCTCAAGTTTTTGGGAAATAAAGCAGTATTATTTGACGGATTATCCGTCTAGTTTGGCAATGCAATGAAATTAGAGTATTCAACAGATTATTTGGTTAATTGACCATACCTCCTCACAGGTAATGATGTTACATCTCATGCATCAACTCTGTTGCCAGACTGATTTCATTATTTCTGATTATTCGATTGCCTAACTCTGAAATAACCGACCTTGCACCTCGCCAATTTCTCGGGACAGTTATAGCAACTGGGATTCGACAACTTTTGCAACCTTTTGCTGACCTTATGATGCAATTCAAATTTAGTAAGAAAATGATCGTTTTGAAAAAATACAGCATATGTGCTATCAATTAACAAAAAAAGAAAAATATACTGCCTCGAAGGAGTTACGGTAAAATGTATTTGATTATTTAATTACTTGATGCTAATAATGAGAGAGGGTAAAAAAATACATTTTCTAGAGTACATGTTACTTACCTAGTATCACAGAGGGGTAAATTAGCAGATAAAGTCTGTTGAATTTCTTCATGAGACAAACCTAACGTAAAAAAGTTATTTTGCATATCAGAATCATCCTTATCGTAGGCCATTCCAAACTCCTTCATATCAAGTATCGACAAGTCTATGCCTTTATCTGGATCGGCAGAAGTAATAGAAATTTTCTGTCCTTTCCGTGAATGCGTTTGGAAAGCATCAAAATCCGTACTTAGAATTAAATTATTGCTATTGCTGACATCCATTTTCTCTGATTGCTGTTCTAGGGAGTTACTATTTCTAGAATTGGAGATTGTTTTATTGTTGTTATTGTTGTTGGTATTGTTGTTATTGATTAGATTCATGGAAGTTGCTGAGCGGTTCAAAGTGATTGTGGGGTCGGAACTGCCACCGCGATGACTAGAAGTCATTTGACAGGAGTTACTGGTGTCCATCTACAACAGAAATTACAAATTAAAAAATTAAATACAATCAATAAAATCAAAGAAATTTTTGTTTTCAAAGTTTTTGAATTGAAGATAAAATTTCACTTTTGACTGATATGAAGGTTTTCTCAGACACTTTTTCTTGAATGAGGCAATCGCAAGCTTTTACTACAGGAGATTTAAGGGTCAATTAAGATGTAAAAACCTGTAACCTTGGTGGTACTACCAATTCACAAGATCAACTCCTAAACTCATAATGTGCTTTCAAATGCGCGGCCGTAGTGGCGGTGTTGCGCACTAATAATGGGAGATTCTTATCTTAATTTTGTCCCTCTCTTATTACTGGAAAGAAAGTATCACGGAGTAACCAGTCAAAAGAGTGGTAATTCACGGCTGACTATAAGAGTTGCCAAACAAGTGCCAGAGGAAAGTCATTGGCCACTTCTGAACCGAGTGACAATATTTTCAGATAGGGACTTCCCATGGTTAGTTCGGAAAGCTGCTTTTACAATCATATTTTAAGAACCATTTCAAGAGTACAAGAGCAGATTTTGTGAGTTTTATGGTGCTATAATTGTTATTCTTGCAGATTTTTACAACTAAGAGGACCCCTAAATTGCCTGTAGCAGAGTTTGCAACTGCCCCATAGTATCGATCATGATTGGTTTTTTCTTTTTGTGACCTAATGCCACCTTCTTGAAAGAGAATACTATTAATTTTGTTCATATCATCTGCTAAAAAGGAAATTTAGAACAATCTATTAAATCTGGGTAAGTTTTGCATGGAATCACATTGAAATGGGTAGAAAAACTAAACAAAAAAATATAAAAGACGAACCTCCATAGTTTCCTGTTTTAAAGTTAGATTATGCGATGAGAGAGATCTTCGATCGTTAACTCGATGAGGCACAGACCGCTGCTGCTGACTTGAGGATATGAACGGAGTGACTAGATTTGGCGTTTGCTCAGAATGAAGGGGAATGTTACTTCCGAGAAGATTACTTGTTGTTGTGGTGGAAGTGTTGTTCAAAATTAGTAAACTGCCCGTTGATCCCGGAAGCTGCGATAGACTAAGAACTAGAGGCCCGCTGGAATTTGGAATGGTTTGGTGGGTGGAAGTCTAAAAGGAATCAAAGAAAAGAAAATTCATCATTTTCATCATGACGCAACAGATATATTTTATACATAACGGCAGTTCTGAAAACCTTGGTTACGTAGGCCTATTATTAGTATGCATCAACAAATAAAATTTTGATGTAATCATCCTAATTTTCTCTAGATTTTACTTGAGAATTAACTATTCAATCGCTTACAGCAAAAGTCAGCAAGAGCCCCATTAAGATGATTCCAGGGTCAATTAGTTCCAACTGTGGACACCACGTCGCGCTGCTCACAAAGTCAACAGTCTTTTGCTTAATTTGACGAATTTACGCTAAAAACACAAATTTGAGGAACATCAGCACCTGCCAGCATACTTCAGGAAGATACCCTGAAAGTTTCAGGCTGAAACACTCAAAAATAAAGCCGGAAATTATGAAATACGAAACTTCCCATAAGCCGCAATGAGTGCGAGTGAGGCAGATAGACGTATCATCACTCGCGCTCACTCTCACTCACTAAGCTTATGGCAAAACGAAATTCATGATTGATGGCTTTAATTTTAAACCAATTTTGCTCATTTTGGGCTCAAAAAATCCAGAAAAAAATGTTGCAGGTGCTGACGTTATTGGATTTTGCATTTTATCTATGGTTTCAGTTTAAAACGCCAAAAACACGACTTTTCCAAAAAGCGACAAGTGGCACTATCCATCGGATTGAAATCTGGAAAAGTTTCGCCTGGAATCACCTTAAAGAAAAAAAACTTTTTGTTGCAAAGCACAGTAATGGGTCTGTTACAAACTTTTAAAACAGCAATTTTAAGCACTGATTCAAAAGTAAAAATGACAATGCACACACTTAAAATTACAAAAATTTACTCCTAGGAATAGCTGACAGTAAGTCACCGTGTGACACTGAGCCTGCATACTATTCAGCTCTCTGGATCAGACTCTGCAAACGATAGAGACAAGGGTTACTCACTTGCGTATTTATAGCAATAACATCGTTGCGCTGTTCTCGGTTGTCATTGTTTTGATGTTGCCTATTGTTTGGTGTTAGTACCGAACTCCCAGTTGTTGAGGAGACCTGAAGCAAGAAAAAGACATAAAAAAAGGCATCAAGAGAATCCTCTAATTTCGATTTACAAAATTAGACAATGAGCTGAAATTTTTTGAAATTTGTTGAGTTTTTGAGAATTTTTTCAACCTTGCAAACTTGGAAAAAAGTTTATTTAAAAATTTGAGATTTTGAACTGTGAGGTGACTGCAAAGTACGTTTCACCACTGTTACAACCCAACAAGTGATGGAAACGAGCGATTACAGGCCTCATCAACAAGAACTTCAAATCCATAATATTGTTGTTTTGGAGGTTTTTGTCTTTTACAAACTATAAAAATACCCCTCATAGAATTTTTTTTTTTTAAAATAAAAAAAATAAAACTTATAGAAAGAACAAAGAACAAATTTTCAAACAAAGTCAACAGAAATAACTTCCTTTCATCCTGAAGTGGTGAAAAAAAAAATGCAAAACTTCCAAACCTATTACATTCCAGTTTTTTTTAAAGAAACTAAACTTTTAGCCCCTTCTATAACTGTTTATTCTATAGCAAACATATTTTTTTTTTTTTTTTTCTGAAACAGGAAACATTACTAACAGAGCAAAAACAAGCTAAAGATCATTAAAATTGCTTTGTTCAAAGTGGTTGAAAAAATTATTTCAAAAAAGTCCACACTGGTACAAAAGCCACTAGAACAGCTTGCACCCTACGGCCTACATGTTAACGTAGGAGACAAAGGTTATTTCAGAAGATGTTTGGAAACTTAAATTTTCCTATAACAACAGGAAGGAGAGAGATACAGATAGTTTCTCAATGCACTACTACTTCAATACTGTGGAAAAATCCGACAGCAGATGCATTGGAAATAGAATAGATGATAATAATTACCATGTTGCTACTATCTGGTTTTGCTGCCGTTATGCGCCTAATCGGATGAGCACAGGAATTTCCGTCAGCACATGTTGAATCAGGACAACCACACTCCAATGTTTTCGTCAAAGTCGCTGCTCTTGCTGATCTTTGCTTTTCCATAAGCTGTCCAACAATTGCTTCCACAGTTTCTGCCGTCTGCAAAAATCACAAAGAAATTAATTTGGGCAATTTGTTTGAATTACAAGGTTAGAGGCAAAAAGCTTTACATTTATTTAGTCTAATGAGTAATCTGCGTGAGTGCGTGTCCACCATGGAGGATTTTTCGGTAAAGTTTGAGGTGTAATTTTGTCAATTTTTTCCCACGTATTTTGGTGCAACGCACAGTGAATCGGAACATATTTTGATCCACTGTGCGCACTGCGCCTGCACTAAAATACATGGGAATAAATGGATAAAATTACACCTCAAACCTAACCTTAAAATCCTCCATGGCGGTTGCGCGGGTTATCCATTAGACTGCCACTCTAGGTAAATGTACAGCTCATTGGTAAAAAGTGAGAATTCAGCTACAGCTTATAAAACTTTGAAACTATTTAAGAAGGCCAGTAAAAGCTCTGAAACCTCTATGTTTTATGAATCTAGGAATGATCAGATGAAGATAATTTTTTTCTGAGGCCGAAGAGAAAAATATTTTCTGTCACAATGTAACTCTTTCAAAACTCAAAAGCAATGAAAATGTAAGAAAATAGAATTTTACAAAGTTTTAGCAGAAAAGTGAAGAAACGAATGTTTACACAGTTTTTGCAGAAAGGTAAAGAAATTAGATTTTACACAGTTTATGCTGCAAGGTGAAGGAAATTGTACAATATTTTTTCAGACAACACTCTAAACTCCAAGATAACTTGATAGATAAACCAAAAATCTGCCGCCCCAACTGATAGAGTAGCTTTTGCTTGCATGCTTTCAACGAGTCTCGTAACATTTATAATTTTATTCTTTTTTTTAGTAAATGGAACATAAAATTTGAGACTTACAGAAATTTCCAACTCATTGTTCAAGTCAGGTTCATCCTCACTGTAAACTGCGAGAGAAAATGAAAATTAGTTCACCAAATAAGACTGATTAAGAGCGCATACAGGGTGTTGAGATAAATAGCATCGGCTTCAGATTATTCAAAGAGGTTGGGAATATTGAAAAACACAGAAAACACCTAAGTTTATTTGTGTTGAAAGTCATCAAATTTTATAAGAAAATTTCTCCTGGCAGTTGAGATTGTGCCCTTTGAACACCAAAAGCTATGTGCAGGTACACTTATGCATTCACTGCACGCAATGTAATCTGCAACTGCCCAAGTCTAGGAGAGGGGGACTTGATTCATCATCAAGTAATTCTGCGGCAATTTTGAAATATGTCCTTGACAAAAATACAGATCGCTTTTTCCGTGGCAAAAAAATCATTAATTTTCTGTGACTTTTTAGGGTGAACATTGCAACTTTTGTATTGATTAAAACAAGTTCGGGGGGGGGGGGGGCAACGAGAAAAGTTTGATGGATAGAGAGGGAGAGAGGGAGGGAGCACGCACTTAAAAAATAAATATGTGCAAATATAGAACACTAAGACAATTAAGTACAACACCGAAGAAACACTGATATGCAGAACATATTAATGCCTGATCAAAGGAGAAAGTCTGATGAAGAGAAAGGATTCAGTTTTCGTAAACAGAATATTTTCCAATTCTCTGTAAGTTTCTAACAATTACAATGTAGCTTTTGCATTGATTACAACATTTTAGAGCAAAAATGAAAAAGGGAGAGAGAGTGAGACAGAGAGAAGAAGTATGAGTGTAGAGAGGGGGGGAGAGAGAGAGAGATAGAGATAGAGAGGAAGAAAGGGAGATAAAGGAGGTCTGGGGGAAGAGTCTATAAATCAATACAATATAAAATGTGCAAACAAAGAACACCCAGACAATTAAGTATGTACGACACTGACTAAACACTGAAATGCAGAACATAGAATGTGACTGTTTAAAGGAGAAAGACTGATGAAGATATTTGTTTCAGTATTTTTAAACAGAATTTTGAAATTTTTCTTTGATAAATAAAATTTTCGTTCATGAATAGAAGGAAACCCCGTTACTGCTAACAGTTCGTTATTCATTTTGAATCAAATTACTACAAGTAAACCATCAGTTTGTTCAAAAAAATCTGAGCAATTGATTCAAAGAATTTTGCACCGAAAAATTGTAGATCATTTTCCAGAGAAATAGTCCCAAAAAATTACTAATCGCGACTTTCCAAGAGGCTACATGTAGTTTGGACACCACCTTATACCCATTTCGAGACCATGTCTTGTTTTTGGTTTCATTGAAAATAGCACTTTTCACTTCACCATTATTACTAAATCAATTTTGAAAAAAGAAAAAGAAAAAGAGGCAATAATGCATCAAGATTGATGACGCTAGTTTGATATTCTGTTTGAACACATACAGACAGCTATTTTGACCAACTAAGCTTAAAATTTTCGATTACCTTAAAGCACACACTTGGTCCTTTTGACCCCAGTTCAAAAGTGTATTTACACCACAGTGAAATTATGAAACTAAAACATTTTAAACTGACCGAATAACATTTTTAATACTATACCCAAAGATGGAAAGAGATCGTTTCATATCCTCAATCTATGAATAGATTACTAATTTTTGCTGACCTTTGACTTTCCATTGAAAAATGAAGTTCATACAGCAACTTAAAATGAGCTCTCAGACAAGGCATTTATTTGAAGCCAGATAAGATAAATATGCCAATGTCAGTTTGTTGAATTTTCAATTAAAAAATATGATGATCCATAAAATATCTCCTGACCAGGGAAGACGATCTAAAATTGACGACTGAGTGCCTCAAACATTCATTAACATTAATCTTTGAGAAATTATTCCTTGTTTCTAGAGAAAAAAGAGTAGGTTGGAGTTAAAAATGACCCGGACAAGAGACTTATATAAATAAAGTAAGTAATGATAGAAAGAAAACTCATTATGTAAAAGCTTGAAACAGCATTTGCTCACAAGCCCTGAGGCAGGGTTGATGACTGCAGCCCTTACTAACATAAGTAGGTACCAGACAAGGATTTGCGTATGCAACTATCGTATGCGGGGGGAGGGGGGCAGAAAGGGCAACTGCCTCCTCAAAGATCGGCCAAAAGTAAAACAGTGATGACCTCTTTTTTTATTAGGAAATGAATAAAAGTTTCGACCTAAACTTTGGTGGTCATGAACAAGTTTTGTTGTAATTTGGACCATAAATATAGGATATGCAGGGCTAGATATGCGAGGTACGCACCTGCATATCTTTATTTTCATCAATAATATTGATGAGCAAAAAATAAAAAAAAGGTCATCACATTTTTGCCCCCCCCCCCCCTCCTTGGAGCAGAACTCGAAATGACGCCCCTGGCAACTATCAGTGCACAGACAAGTAAACAGCAGAGTGTGAGTGCTTAGTATGAGGATGTGTTGCAGTGCAGTGCGCCTCTAATAACTGTCATCCGTAATATTTGCTTGTCCAGCATTTTTCGAACAGCATGCGCTAGGTACCTATTGAGTGACGCTCCATCTATAAACCCTGTTTCAAAGCGCCCGTAAGAGTTTTCTCACCATCCTCCCTAACTTTACACACTTTAAGAAAGTTAAGGTGATTCTTTGCAAAAGTTGGGGATCTTTCAAGCAGCTAGATAGCGCTACAAGTCGCCTTTCTAAAATTTTGTATTTGTTTGGTTGAACATAAGAGATGATTATACTCACTAGCCAAATTTAATGGTGCTCCTCAATTTTTAATGGATTTTTGAGCCTTTAATCAGCGAAATTGCAAGCAAAAAATAGTAGTGATTTCCTCAAAGAATTTAGGCGATTTCTTTCATGGTTGAACGAGACATATACTCTATCTCACTTGCACCCAATATGGAGACAGCTGAAATCCATTTTCAAATTTACAACTCCATATCTAATCAAATTTTGATAACTGATAGCTCAAAAAACCATAAAAAATTAAAAAGCAGAATGATGTTCCGCTAATGAGTACAATAATTTATTTTTCCATCAGCAGCGGCTAGTGCAATTTGACAACCTTGCCATTTTGCCATTTAACAAATACCGAATGCAAAAAGATCGATTGTAGGTGAGGCACAGCGTCTCATCAAAGAATCGATAATTTGACATAGGTTTAAATGGAGGGAATCCATTGTTGCCACATTGCACAAGCCATCACTATTTTCCATTCTTATTATTCAAAGAATACAAGATTTCTGGACACCGGCGCCTTTTGGGGGTCAAAGTTGGAGGGGCATGAAAGGGATGAATTTATTATCTTTTTTTTATGGTCATTAGTCGATTGATCAGAAGTGTGGTTGTAGGGACTTTCATTGAATTATTGTTTTTCATTAAATAAAAAAAAAAAATATTTCAAGTACCTGTTTGAAGTTTTTTGCTCAATTACCTCAGATTCATGGGGGAGCTTATGCCCCCAACTTTTGCCTGGAATCACCTTAAATCCTCTTAACAAACATGAACAAGAAAGTGGAATGAAAAAATGAAAATATGATGAAAGAGATAGAGCAAGCGACACAACACACACCAGAGTGGATGGGCGGGGACTCACACATGGGGCGAAGCTGCGAAACAAGTTCCTCTTTGGTCCATTCCTTCTTATCAGCCCACAAAGCCAAACTAGGCGTCACAACAGCCAGCTTGTTGTCGTCTGGATAAGGAACATTCAGATAATGCACTAATACAATGTCCGGATTCTGAAAATTATGTAGAAGGGAGGATAAAAAATTAGTGATGGAAATTATAATGATAGCATATTACCGTACCTAACAATAAAATGGCAGAGTACTCCTGAGAAGTGATTATTACGACTGTAAGAAATTTAAAATTTGGAAAATTTAGTCTGGAAATATTACAATTACCAATTTTTCAGAGTCACTTTTTGACATAAAAAACTTCATGAAACATTCGCAGACCTTAAATGTTTCCAGAGATAGAGAGAAACAAATTAAGAGAAATAGAGCAATTGAAATAAGGCTAATTTTTTTAATGAGAACACAATGAAACACTCCCTTTTTTACTGCAGTTAGCTAGCGCAGTTTGATGAAACAGACCGGAACACTCTAACCATACCAACAAGCCCGAAATCACAGATTGCCGTTACTTGCGTTCTATAACTTCTAACCTGTCAATTTCGTTCAGGTCTTCAGTTCCTTGACCTGTTGATTTGATTACGGGCCAATTTATATTTCAGAAAACAAATTAAAAGAGCTTCTTCACAAAAAATGACACAGAAAATAAATCATAGTCCAGTTCATAAAAGTAAACAAAAACAGAACAAAAGAATTTGGATGAAGCCTGTTTTTGTAAATCAGAACGCTTGATGAACCTCACTCAACCGAGAAGAGTAACCGAGAGTAACCCGTTTCGCTGTGTTCTATCATGTTCCATCGTGTTCCAAGCATAAAAAATTAGCCCGTAAACTATTTTGGCGAAATGCAGAACACTCAAAATTAACCGATCAGAGGATGATTTCATAATTTAAAAAAGCAGTAAGGCCATCAAATTCCTGGATTTTAGAATTTCCGCTTGTCACTGAAACAGGGCGAATCTTGTACACACGGCTAGATGAGGACAAAAAGAATATCAGGCGACTCCTATGGGATTAGGTAGGCCACCTGCAATGCTTAAATTGATTGAAATAAGAATTGTGGGTTGCCTACCTCCAGGAGTCGTCTAATACAATACAGAATAAAGCTCGGGAAGTTGAAGGTTACCTAACTATAGTCTATGTCTTTCAACTATCCCAATCACACATAACGAGTGATATAGATTGAGAGGGAGCGGACATCTGGAAAATGAAAATATGTCTTGGTAATACAATAGAATGGATGAACGCGTAACAAAGATTATAACACTTCAGAAAGAGTTGCTTACCTGAAGTAACCAGTAGCACCTTCGATGAAAAGTAGGCAAAATTGCTGAGTGAACGTAGCAACCATAAATGCACTGCATCAGACAGAGAAAAAGAAACAAAATCAATGATACTCGACGGACAAGATGAATGCGCCGTATTTCATTTCGTCAACAATTCGTTTTCCTTGACATTTTGTAAGCTCTGGGCCAAGGAAAGGGGACAAATACCGTCGACGAAAACGAATTCTTGGCGATTATCGGCGAAATAAAATACGGCAAAGGAGATTATAGTAACAATAAACGCATTCACGGCCGGGCGGACCAAAAAAAGTAAGAATGACACTGAAGATAACTATTCGTACACTGCGGCAATCATTTTGCCTACGCTTAAAATTGAAGGCGATTATACAAACATTTAGGGGCCCGGTGGAATGTAGTAATTTTTAAGACACCACGCACAAAGGCAGCCCTATGAGTCGATGACGGAATTCTCTCACGACCATTTCACGCAGGCACTCAATTTGTTTGCCTCCTTAATTTTAACCTCAAATTAAAAACTGGAAAAATTCATTCGAAACTGGTTCAGAATAAAAATAATTGCATTCTTGAGTGGCTGTCTGGACATTGAGATCAAGGATGGATTTTCTTCCGGGAAATTTCGCTTAAAGAAGAAACTGACACATAAATGATGCAAGCACCTGAATAAATGTTTTAAATTTCTGGGTTCAGGTAGCGATTCTAGAACGCTACAATATTATCCTTTCATACCAAACCAATTTCGATTGAATTGATTCGAAGACTCCAGATCAGTGGCGAGGCGAGCGATTTGGCAACGTTCCTATTTTCCATTTAAACACATAAGAAAGGTCGAAAGGCTTGGTCATCGCCGATGACGGAACCGTTCGACTTTTTTGGTGAATTTAAATGGAGAAAATACATTGTTGCCAAGTTTCACGCCTCGCCACTGCTCCAGACATAACAGGTCTGCTATTAAGTTAATCCTCCCCCCTCCCCCCCCCACCAAATTTAAAGTAACAAGTGCGATGCCGCGGAAGAGCAAGATCTAAGGTTTGAGGGCCTCCTGCCATGTTTGATATTTGAAGACTCCAGATATGACAGGTCTGCTCGTAAGTTTTTTCGCCTACTTAAAATAACATTATATCCGAGCTTCAGAAAGGCAAAATCTGGTGACACCGGTGCCAAAAGAAAGTAGTGTTTTACTGGCTACTCCTTGATGCGCAGCGACAGTATTTAATTTTAGATGGAAATCTTCCATGACAAAAGCTCAACACTGCCATCACGATCACACGTTAAACACAATTTTATGAGTTTAGGAGTAGATTTCGGAAGTTTTTAGTGCTACTGTCGTCATTTTTGTCGTCATTTCTAAATAGACTCTAATATCGCCACTCACCAGCGGCAAAAGAAAAGTGAATGAGAAATTATGTGAACCAAAAGCTAACAAGTAGATCCGCTGTTTATCTAAACGAAATGCGTGCTTTTTAACTTGAGCCAAAGGACTTCAAGGACACACTGTATATAACTCCTGGGAACACTGTATACTGTATAGTGATATATTACCTCGGTTCCCTGGACCTTGAGCTTCATGTGATCTTCTCGGGTGGTTTTCCCATCCTTGCGCTTCTTCCAACAGTAGCCATCCCTCCTGTATCGCACTTTCTTTCTGCTGTAAAGTAACATCGACCCGCTCTTCGGCCTGTAACACACAATAATCCGAGAAATTAAACAATCTGATCAGACGTTTAAAAAAAAGAAAAAAGAGTTCCAGTTAAAACTCGATCTAGAAAGATACGCTTTGAATGATGGTGATGATACTCAGGACAAAAAACTTTGGCAGTTTCGTTTACAATATACATTAAACAAAAATGGGACCGTTGCAAACTTTTGACACAGCTATGGAAAGGATCTGCTTTGATGTAAAATCACTTGGAAGTAACGGTGAGATAATTAGAATGTACCAAAAGTGACTCAAAAGCTGGTTATACGAGGTTTCGTACCGTCTTTTTTGTCCAACCACACTTTCGTCCAAAAGTTTTTGTCCAGTACGGTCTTGTCCATAATTTTTCGTCAATTATTTTTTTGTCCAGTTTATTTTTAGTCCTGTATAGCTTTAATGGCCAGTTACTTTTTGGACAAAATTTTAATTGGACAAAAAAACTAGGACGAAACCTCTTGGAACCCAAAAGCTCAATAAATGCGTTAAACAAAATTCCGAGATTGCGGTAAAATGAGCTGGTTTCAATGAGGGATTCCCATCTACTCGCAACTTCCTATGATGAAAAAAGTGATTTATCATGGAGAAAGCTGCAATTGGAAGGGACTCCCCCATTGAGACCCGCTCATTTGACAGTCATCTCGGACTTCTCTTAAGTTTCGCTTGGAGTGGATTTTGAGATTTTCTGATGCTTCGAATGTGACTTTCACGCATTTTTACATTAGAATCGACTCTGCATAACGATTAAGAAAAAGTTTGCAATAGGGCCCATTCCGAGAAATCCCACCGATAAAGTGAACTAAAATAAAGTACCTAAATTACCGTATAACAAAATCGGTGAAAACATATAAGCGTAAATCGATGCATATAGATCGCTTCAAACGTGAGCCGCAAAAGCTCAACCGCAGCCGTGGGGGGGGGGGGGGGGGGGAGCAATCCAGAAACGCTAGCGAAATTCACGCGATGAGGTGTTCGAAAAGCGTCGAACGGAAAACTTTTCGTCGATTTATTGATAGTTGGAAAGCCACGAGTTTGCGGGAGTAGGTTAGGCAACCCGCAGATCACGCGGGTGGCGCGTGCGGCTTGGAATAAAGTTGCTAATTAACAGAGGAGAGGCAACAAGTGTCGATCTCCGATCTCTCCTCACCCTCCCGCTCATCCACTCTTTTCAGAGACCGGGGGAGGGGGAGGAGGGAGAGAAAGAGAGGGGGTCGGAAGAGCGGAACCATGAACATTATGAGGGTGAGGAGCGGAGGGACAGAACGGAAAATCGAGATTCGATTAGCGGCGGAGAATAATAACTCGCGGTTGTCAAAGCAGCGAGGGCACGGCTTTCTCTCTCTCTCTCTCTCTCTCTCTCTCTCTCTCTCTCTCTCTCTCCCGCGCTCGCTTAGCTCCACCGGATCCGAATGGGAGAAGATCTCATTCGATATCACGAATTTGATTTGAATAGTGGCCCGAACATGAAACAATGCTACATTGGATTATACACAATTATACATATATACCCACTGAGCAATTAGCTAATTAATCGACAGTGCACCATCGAATTTTGATGAAGTTTATAGGATGAATACAGTTTCATTTTAAGAAGTGAAGTAAATAGCTCTCAATGGAATTTGCCGAAATTATATCTTCGAATAAATAAGGACATTTAATTTCTTCTTCCTATTCCCCTGCGGAGTTCCCATACACCTCAGGGAGGTTATCATGAATGACTGTATCGTATTCGTTTCGAATCGTTATCGAGTGTTTTATTCTTCAGGGTGCTTTATCTTTCGAGTCATTCTGATAGGAGCCCTACCGATGATTCCTTAGCAATCGAGCGCACATCATAAATATAAAATGGTTTTTATCGGAATGCCTACTCGAAAGATAATTACCACTCAAAAGCGTATAACGTACTAGTTGATTATTGCCTCGATGGGATTACGATATGATCGTTCATAATCACCCTCCAGAGCAGTGTTTTTCTTAACCCTTTCGTGAGCACAACAATAAATATACATATTTTTCTACATTTTCTCAAAAGAGCACAATTTTCCAAGCTTTTTGAGGGGGGAGGGAGGTCACTTGATTACCATGTGTTTACCATTTGATTGCATGTTAAAAATGTAGAAAAAATATGTGCCATTTCCATGGAAAGAGTTTTTAACGAACACAAATAAATCAGATTATCCCCGCACACACCTTCTTAAGACTGTTTGACTTTTCCTTTTCGGGTAAGAAATGGAAGATTTTCTCGAAGTTTCGAAACGCAAGCGTCGCCTTTAAACCGCTTACTTGATGCCAGTAGTGTATTGGAGTTCGATGTATTTCATAGCGTAGATAACTATTCGTGCTTGCAGGTGTCGGTTTTGCATACTCGACGATATGAAGGCGCCATTTACAACGAGCTCGAGTGTTTCGTTGAAAATAAGTTCAAGGGCTCCGTTCGGCGTTCATGCTGCATGCAGTAGCCCGGCTGCCCGGTTTTGAGTTCGGTGTATTTCATACGGTCGATAACTATTCGTGTTCGCAGGTGTTGGTTTTGCATAATCGACGATATGAAGGCTCCATGGACAATGAGCGTTTCATAGAGAATAATTTCAAGTCAAGGGCTGCGTTCATGAACGTTGGTACAGCTGCTCGCTTGTGACTGCATAGATTCAACGTGAAATAATGTGTTTTTAAAAATTCAACTTTCAAACGGGGATTGGGTGTCGACTGCCACATCCTATGACTTGGATAATGTGGAAGTGGCGCAACCAAGATCTCTTCCATCTTTCTCATCTTCCCTTGGAATGTATAAATTGAAAATGGACAGATAAAGCAGGTTTTATTCCCTTGTCTATCCTTGTCTAACATACGTATTTCAATGGAGAAAAAAGAGTGACAGAGATAGAGAATATCTCGTTACGATACTGAATGTGGTTGCATCGCCAGTTCCTACAGATCTACAAGATGGAGTAGGAAAGTACTGAGCCCCACACCCGCCCGTGTGCCTGATTTGACCCAACACGTGTCCGGCGAGTAGAAAGGGGGGGGTGACCAATTAGGGATTAAAACTGATGCAAAAACATGTTATAAAGCTCGGGTCCGCGAAAGCTATCTCTAAAAAGGAAATCCGGTTAATACGGGTATCCGGAAGGAAAGGTTTCACTGTACTAGTCATTCTGAAAGTTTCCTGAAGTATTTAACATTCGAAAGGGAATTAAGTAACTCATCCCAAAACTTCAGTAATGTGGCGTTACATTACATTTCCCAGGGTTTTCCTCAAAGCCTCTGAGAACGACCAAATTGGGCCCTCTGAGTAGAGCTTCAAACTAGGCGTTTGAGGATCAGTGTGCAACAAACGAAATTTTTAAAAATCGCAAATCAACGGACATTTGACTTTAACTCTCAAAGTAAATATAATCAGATTAAGGCCGGCTCTTGACCACTCAATCACAGCCAATTTTCAATTAAACCAATACAAAAACATCAATTTTTCAATTGAGTATTGAGTATATTGAGTAAATGTTCAATCGAGTCTCCTATGGATCTTAAACAAATGCGCATATGGAAAAATTTATCGATACCTCGCACATCGCAAGTGCTACGTGCATAATATTCTTCACGGCACGGCGAAGGCAGGCGAGTATGTTAAACGCTGGATGGTGTCGAAGGGAGGAGGAAGGGAGGGTAAGGGGGTAAGGGGGTAAGAGGGTAAGGGGAGTAGGAAGGTAGAGAAAAGGTTCTTGACGCTCACCCGTGCAAGAGTGCATTAACAGTGTACCTAGTTGCGAAGAATGAAAAATGGTCCCCGATATTAACTATGCTCGGTGCAAAATTTGCAAGGGAGAGGTATAAAGAGAGGGAGAGAGAGAGAGATGAAGGAAGAAGAAAGAGAGAGAAAGAAAGATAGTGTACGGCCTTGCTCGAGATTTGAGACTACCCTCTCTCCGTCTGTAGGCCGCTCCAGCGCGGCGGCGGACGTTGGCAATACACAGGAAACAAGTGACATAAGGCGCGCAACAAACTGACGCTTATGACAAATGAAACGGCTGACTTTATTTTGAAAGATGAAAATTTAATTTGCGCGCGAAATAAGGCGCCTTCGCCAACAAAGGCGAAGCAATCGTCTTCTTCACCTCTCCCTTTTCACACACCCCCCCCCCCCGGACCTCCATCCCCTTCCATCGACCCCCTACGCCACGTCCCGTCCGTCGCGTCGCCTTTCTGATCTCCTGTTCCTCCCGTAACGTTAACTCTTTTTTTCTCTCTCTCTCTCTCTCTCTCTCTCTCTCTCTCTCTCTCTCTCTCTCTCTCTCTCTCTCTCTCTCTCTCTCTCTCTCTCTCTCTCTCTCTCTCTCTCTTTCTCTCTTTCTCTTCAGGGAAATGGAGAGCTAGTTTGAAGGTAACTTGAAAAATAAAAAGTAAGGAGGGGCAGAAATATTAACTTCTCTTCAACTAATTAGTATGTTTTATCCTTTTTCCCTCTCCGCCGTTTGAAGAGATATACTCGAGAAGGATTACCGAGGAAAAGTACTCCGCCGAGCCCTAACCTCGAATCAACCGTATACATTTTCACCTGAGGCTTGCCTTTTGAGTGCTTTAATATTACGTGAAATAAGGTAAAAATGCGGCTATTTTTGAACAAACAATTGAAGACCTTTGCCGATAGAAGGGCGTAGGAGACGATGTATGCTTTTGAGAAAAACGCATTTGAAAGTTTGAAAGTGGTTTTTCGATACTTCAAAAATAGGAAATCGATGAAAACGAATCTTGCTATTTGATTTATTTCCTTCTTTAAAGTGTCGAAAACCCACTTTGAATCTTTATAAACGCGTTTTTTTCCGAAAGGATACAATTTTTTCCACGCCTTTCTATCGGCAAGGTCATCAGATCGAGAAGGTCCGTGAAATAACGACCTTAGCTCATCCTTGAGGACATAATTTTTCGAATAAAAATCAAGAATTTGAACGATAAACATAGAGAGACAGCTTAAAATTGTGTAAAAGCATTCATTTTAGAGCTTCAAACACGTTTTTCGCAAGAAAATATCATCACTACAATGTTTTCAAAGCATGGAACAACACTTTGTCAAGTCCAGAAAAATGTATATTTTCATCCAGTGTGCTGTCTTGCCCTGCCTGCCAGTGTTGCCATGTTTGGCAGAAATAATCTGAATTTCCCATTTAACTCAATGTTAAATTCAGTTAATTTCTGTCATAAATGGCAAGACTGCTGCCTGCATCTCACTTGGAATTACAATTTTTGACACGGGATGTAAACAAAACGGAAATCAGCGAAAAGCTCCGACTAGTGACAAAAATCTGTACGAATTCAAAGTGGAGCGAATCCCTTCGCCATGACGCTACGCAAAGCTTGCGAAAAACTTGCTCGGCGTCACGGCAGTCGCGCGTCGGTTTGGCTGAGACTTGTCGAGCTAAAGAAGACGGGTGGGGGGGGGGGGGGTGAAGAGAAGAGGGAAGTGGAGATAAGCCTAAAGTCTCTTTTTCAGGCATTTACGCCTTTTCGTCCCTTCTTCAAAGGGGGGCTTGCTTGGGTGAGGCTGGCGGAATCAAATCGAGCTGGACCCTGGTTGGTGTTCTGTATTCTGTATTCCGTATTCTGGAGGAGTAGCCTAAAGAATGAAGCGAAGCTCTCTGGTTTAAGGGCTGTCCATAATCCCTCGGGTCTCTGGCAGGAACATGACTTTGGAACTAAGTAAAGTCCCTGAGCCTGCATTCCTGCCAGCCTGTCTCGCGCCGCCGTCGTCGTCGTAAGAGACAGACGGAGGGATGGAGGGAGGGGGAGGTGGAGAGAGGAGTGGAGGGGCCGAGCCTGTAAACTGGGAACTGGGACACTGTGTCAAATAAACACCGGTTCTCTGACTTAATCTTTAATTTATGAGACGTGCGAAATATATTCATCGGCTCTTTAGAAATCACAAACGAACCCATGAATAACGTCTCATGGCCTGCTCAGCTCACTACTCACACTACTTAGTACTTACTGCTCGGTTCTCAGTTCACGGATACTCCGCTTCACCACCGCGCGGGCCGCGGGGCCGCCTCCCGTCAGAGCTCTACAAGTTAAGTTTTCAAACTCCATCCGCTGCTATTACTATTAGCGGATCTGTGTCCTGTTAAAACGCTTCGAGGAAAACCGGCCGATGGACGGGTTACTTGATATAGAGAGGGGTTAGGGTTATGGACGACATTCGGACGGTATTACGTAAAAGTATAGGGTCACCTTCGTCTCCTCGAACGGCGGGGCCTCGGTCTTATTGCGGACCCTAGATCTCGGGGCTGTCGTTATGCGGATGTTAAAAGTAGAATTTTTTAACTCAACAATGTTTCCACAGATGTTTTCTTGTTTTCCTTTTCTTTTGTTTTATTAGCACGATTACATGTAAAAATTGTAGAAATGTACTAGCAGAGCCATTAGTCCTGCGTCGACGATTCGACGCAACCCAGTAGCGTAACTAGAGATCATTCTATCTCTCTTTTTACTCATTTGAATGTACAGGGAGAAAAAGGATAGGAAGAGGGGATTGATCCCCCTTTCCTATCCTTTCCTAACTTACACATTTTAATGGGCAAAGTGAGAGAAAGGTAATTTCTAGTTACGCCACTGACGCAACCCGCACTACACGTACCCCAAACCTCTCTCGGTCTTGAGAGTACAAAATAAAAGAAATATGAGAGAGCGTTCGTTTTACGTGTAGTGCGGGTTGCGTGAAATCGTCGACGCAGAACCAATGTCTCTGCTAGTACAACAAATGCTTCTTTATTATGGCTAAATAGCTAGATACTGCAAGTTCATGTAAGTAAATGCATGCATTTTACATATTTTTTAAACATCATTGATTAATTTTTGTTTCCTTATTTTCATGTTCGTATGAACAGCAGATGATGATGATTACGATGGCAATGAAAATGATAATCACGATCATGATCAAAATGATAATCACGATCATAATCAAAATGATAATCACGATCATGATTAAAATGATAAATTGATAACGATCTAGATGATTGACTAGAGAAATGAAAAGATTGAATAAACAAATCAAATTATTCCACCGATTGAAAAAAATACTATACAGCCCGGCAGGCCGATCCTTGAAATTCACGACTTTTGGGTAGACTGGATAAGAATGGAAAACGGTGATTGGTGGAGACGAGTCACGTGGTTGCCAAGTCTAATGAAAATACGGAATTTAACTAATTGGTTATCAGGTACTCCGAGACTGTCCGATAACCAAATAGATAAATTCTGTAGTTTGATAAGACTTACCAACCACGTGACTCGTCTCCACCAATCACCGTTTTCCACTCTTATCCAGTCTACCCAAAAGTCGTGAATTTCAAGGATCGGCCCGCAGGTCAGCAGTATATTATAACTATAATGGACATAAATAATCTGATGTAAGATGTTTTTTCAATCGAGGGAATCTTCGGTGAATATCGGAATTCCAACAAATTTTAAATGTCAATGGAGGTGTGTTCATCCGTGGCCAAAAAGATTACAGATCAGAGTGTTTTCGTGAGTTACTTGTAATCACGCTTCTGACCTACGTAGACTGTGTAGTTTTTTCGTCATTCGGTTGAACCATCGGTGAATTAAAAATGTTTACTTAAAATTCACTGAACGGCTTTTTTTTTTTTTTTTTTTTTTTTTTTTTTTTTTTTTTTTTGGAAAATAAAAAGTGGGTGCATGCCCCCCCCCCCAACGTATCCGCATCAGATTTTATGAATTTTTCTTCCAAGTTATAAGGAATATTATAACCGAGTTTTGAAAAAGGTTGCTCATTGAGATGGGTTTTTGGTGCAAACTTTTACTGAGGCAGTGAAGAGTGACAATTCTAGTGAAAAATCAATTAAAAAAAATAACATTGAAAGCATCGAAAAATTCCAAATTGACTCACAAACTCAATTAAAGCGTTCAAAGAAAATGCCAAGATGGCTGTCGCATAGTGAGTCACAGTAAGGGAGTTTCATTTAATTGCAGTGTTCTTTATATGCTGGAAAAAGTGATTCATCACAGAGGAACTGACACATTGGATGACCCGCTAAATGATAGCCATCTTGGAATTTCGTTCAAACACATTATAGTCTTCAAAGGTTCAAATTACTTCTAATAATCATAAAATATTAAAACTTATGAAGTTTATAATGCTCGTTGTAAATTATGTTTCTTTTTTAAATGATGGATAAACCTTGCATCTAATTAAAAAAAAAAAAAAAAAAAATCCCAGGACATTTTTGCAATAAAAGATTATCATGTTTGTTAAAGTGCGTGAACAGTGGACACCCCTTCCCTCCAAAATCCCTTCGCATTTTATTCTCCGCATTAATTCGCTGCTTTTATCACGCCGAGCTCGTTTTAAAAAAATAAACGGACGAATAAACGAAAGAAAAAACGAACCAAAAACACATACTTACGAGCAAACAACAAAAATGTGCGAAGCGACTCGCCTCCTCATGTCCAAAATTATCCGCTGAATCAAGTGAAGAGTTTTTTCTCTGGAAATACGACTCGTATGAATTATTAGCGGAAACGATAGTCGCGAAGTTTGCGACAGTCATCTTCATCCCCTCCATCCCCTCCCCACCCGCCGTCTGTCTCGAGTAATTCGCGCTACGAATATTTAAACATTTTTAAAATTCCCTTTTGTATCTTGCAAATCGAAGTTGGCGCCACTATGGGACCGTTCTCCGAGGAGCTCCCTTCCAACGCAGTTCTATAACCGTGACAAAAACATGGACAGACATGATGGTTTATCTTTCATGTATTACAACCATCTTTGTAATATTAATCTCTGATACGAGCAGAGACAAATAGAGACCCAGCACAAAGCTTGCGACAGGTGTCCACTTTTCTGGCTCAATTTTGGTCGAAACTCACCGAAACAACAGCCAACTATTGCCTATTGTTGACTGATGAGCTTGTGTTTTGCATTCGACAAGAAACCTGTTTCCGTTTCCGGGACGACGAACCAATCACAGCCTTTTGTTGAGCTTCACCATTCAACAATAGGCGATGTTTATCGTTTCAGCCGGTGACTCCCGAACCAAACTGTGACCGCTAAACTTGCTTCACTTTTCTAACACGGGAAGCATACGGTGTGCTGGGTCTCTATTTGTCTCTGGATACGAGTTTCTTATTGTATAATCGCAGGTAGTTTTGGCTATTATTTAGTGACTTGGTTTAATCACTCTGTGTTTTTGGACTCGGCTGTGGATTGACTCCGCAGTTATGATAATGTGTTTTGTCCCAAGACTCCTGTTGGGTGTAGACAAAAATGAATTATTCGACTCACCAGTGATTCCATCGTATGACGAAAAGATTACACAGTCTAGATCAGTAGTGTAACTGATACTTAAGAAAATGCTCTGCTCACAGCTTCTGACCACAGATGGAGGAAAAACCATTGACTATTAAAACTGCCTACCTTTTCAGTATAGACGAAAAACAGATGACAGATGGCTATAATGGAGTCCCTAAATGTAGTGAGTTACGACAGCAGGGCACACAATTTCTGATTGGTCAAAGAGTTTTAGGCTCTATTGGCGTCGCCATTTGATGCGATTTTGCACAAGTGTTTAAATTTTCACCACAGGTCCCACGTTAATTATTTTATTTTACGGATAAAAAAGTTAAATGTTGATGAACCTGTTAATATTGATCATGGTGCGTCTCAAAAATGTCCATAATTCCCAAAAGAATCTTAAAAACCGTAAATTGATGTCAATCAGCAAAGGTAGTGAAAGATTACACCGGTAGAAACAATATGGCACTGTAACCTTTGCCTTGGATCAACGGCCCTCAGAATGTAAACAAATGAGCAAAATCACATCCAATGACGGCGCCCATAATTTCACTTACTTGTTTAAACTCTCTACCACAGAATAATACAATCAGAAGGAAAACTCTGTCGGATTTTGAAGCAAATACATTTCGCGTCCGCCATGTTGGGATATAGGATGTTTACATCTGGATTCGCGCGCGGAAAAAAAAAATTAGAACATGATCCGCGGAATTTTCATTCTGAAATGCCAGTAGAATAAAAGTGAGGCCGGAAACTAAGATTTCTTTCCAGAATTTACAGAAATAAATGAGTTTCAACACTAATCAACCACGTCCGCCAAGTTGGGATATAGGACCACAGCGTTGCTTATTGGTGCCGTTAAATTCCAAACTTGCTTCCATTGGCTCTCATGGGAGTTTCCGTTCTAATTGTATTATTTGGTGTCTCTACAATCTACATATTATAGGGACTCAAGACTATGCTACTATGCTTCCTGTGAATTGTTTTCTTTAAGTGACTTCAGACGTGGCAACGTCAATTTTCTGTCGGCTGAAACTTTTCCGTCGTCCCTAGCCCCGTGCCACCCCGCAACCCGCCTCTCACCACACAACCACTGTCACCAGCATCAGTGGAGGAGTTAGCGACCGCTATTTTCTAATTCAAGGATTGTCTCAATTTGTATTCCTCACTCATAATTTTTAACTTAGGTTTCTTTCGTTTCTTATTCTTATTTAGTAGAGTTCAACAATGCAACAATCCAAACGATAAATTATCACGAATCAAGCCTTTCGTTTCAATCAAACTCGACCGCAAATAAAGACTCCGCAGACTGCTATATAGCTATATAGTTTCTCCGCGAGAAATTAAGGGTGGAATTTCTTTTATTTTTCTCGAAGCCTCCGAACTTTGACTCAGGATCTAGCCTACTTTCCCCGAACAACAGCCTGATGCAACAAATGCGAAAGTTTTTCATTGCGAGGAAGAAAAGATTGGGAAGTGAAGTTCCGGACTCCTTTGTAAACTTTGGTAAACTTTCGAAGGCGAATCTTCGATGGATTGAGTCAGACTCGATCACCTAACTTCCTCGTAATGAAAATTCAGCATCATTCACTTTGATGTTTTGATAAGTATACAGTTGTAATACCTGAATTTAAAGATGTTCAGTTAACAGGATACATCGATAGGTAGGTAAACCTCTGAAAAAGACTCATAAAGTCAAAGAGGAACTGAAATGGCAAAATGATAGGGTTTACGGTTGGCATCACACGGATTGTTCAGTAGCGAGGTTTGAAATAAAAAAAAAACTGATTGGCTGATGGCCCTTTTGATATCCAATTTGGTTTTTTTTTTGTTTTTTGTTGTTGTTTTGTTTTGCCTTATTCATGATAATAAGTGATGTTAGTCAAAGATAATGGTTCAAACAGAGGATATTTTCAGAAATGACCAAAAATGACCGGACGTATACTTGAAACGGGAGCCCCGTATTTTTTGTCACTTTGCAGAATATGCGATTTGGGTGGCAGAACTTTAGAATTGAAATTAATGGGCTTTTAAGACTTTGGTCTCATTTAAAAAAAATTTCCTTGTATAATTTTTTTACTGCAAAATTGATTTTTCAGAGAAATAACAAACGCATCCTTGCCATAATGTGTCATACAAAAGGACGCCTCATCGAGCCGCTTATCCCTCTTCACTCGGTCTCATGACCAGTGGACTGATTATTCTCTTCCGGACGAGATAACACAAGATAGCGAGAATCGATCAATCCTATTGGTTTTCACGGCGCGTTGTCACGTGACAGATTTAAAGTCGCCGTTCAAGTCATTCATTTTAAACCCAATGATTCTCAGCGATGCCTCCGGTATCTAAAGGCCGTAATATCTCCAGGATTTTTCGACCGGAAGCCTAAAATACCCCCATTTTTCGGGAGTAAGGTTTTTTTTAGATTTTTGGTTTATATATATTTAGTTTTTCTCGATATTTTTCTCTACATCAATTATTCATCCACAGCGCATCTAATGATTCAATTGTAATCATACTCTTTCATACCGAGAATTCAGAGCTTCCTTATATATCGTGCTCCAATCATACTCGGTCAATTTTTCAAGTTTTTGGGAAACAGGTGATTTGGAAATGGACTGAATTAATATACAAATATTTAATTTGTTGTGTTTGCCTAAATAGCCGAAACGTGTTCTACAATTTATTTCATAATTCAAAACTCTACATTTACCCAACTAAGTGCCAGATATCAAAGAAAAAGTGCATGCATGTAGCTAGCTCATCAGGTTCGTTTACTTCTTTCAAGAGGTTAATTTTCCTTGACAAAACAATATATTATGTAGGAACTTCACGTAACGCCATTTAAACCAATACACTGGCGCAACCATCAGGATCTCTTCCATCTCTCTCATTTCCTATTTGAATGTATATACGTAGGAAAAGGACAGAAAGAGGGGGTTTCATCCCATTGTCCATCCTTGCCTAACATACGGTTTTTAATAGAGAAAAGAGTGAGATGAAGAAACTCTCGGTGCGCTACTGAACCAATAGGATTGGTCCGATCCTCGCTATCTCGTCTCGTTCGAAAGATCGGGATTAGTCCTTGCCGGACTCTTCTTTCATATACACTATACAGGGACTCTACTGGAGCAGACCTTCCTTTCCACATAGGAAGATACAGGAATTTGTCTTTCTCTCTCACCTCCCGTTAGAAGACGCGAGCTTTAGAAAAGGACAGCAGAGGGGGCCATCACGTGACTTTAGCCCCTATCTCCGTCCTTTTCTAACGCACGCGTTCAAATGGGAGGAGAGAGAGACAGACAGATTCCTGTATCCGCTCGTGCCTTTGCCGTCGCTGTTACGTCAAGTACCTAATTCGGCAACGCCGAAGTAAACGTCGAGTTCACGCGAAAATACGAAACGATTGCAATTAGGTGTAGGAGACGACAGATTTTTCTCTTACTCTCTTTCTTCTCCCTCCCTCTTCCCCTTTTTTTTCTTTTTTCCTCCTCTTCTTATTTTCAGCGACTTTAACAAGCTGCTGCGCGTGCAGTGCTTTGCTTCGCACGAGCGAACAGGCGCGCAAAAGTGCAAGTGCAAGCCGGAGAGCGAGGAGGAGAGAGGTGGGTGAACGAGGGGAGGAAGAGGTGATGTCGGTTTCTGATCCGCTA
This sequence comes from Trialeurodes vaporariorum, assembly GCA_011764245.1. Taxonomy (NCBI): domain Eukaryota; kingdom Metazoa; phylum Arthropoda; class Insecta; order Hemiptera; family Aleyrodidae; genus Trialeurodes; species Trialeurodes vaporariorum. The sequence continues at coordinate 21,392,078 of VMOF01000220.1, forward strand.
AGAGTTCCGCGCGCGCGGCGCCATCTGGTGTGAAGTCTCCGGAAGGTATTGTGCAAAATACGTTTGCCGTTCGTTCCTTCGTTGCCGTTTCCTTCTCAATTCCTCCTCCTCCGATCCGCGTTCCCTTTCCAATTTCTGTTTCCCTTGCACCGCTTCGCGTCGCGTCGCGTCGCGCGCGCGGAGCGGAGGAGCTGGAGGTGCCCGCGCGACCATGCATAATTGAAGTCAAAAGATAAAACGTTATACGCCGCGGCGCAGGCAAAGATTACGTTCCTATAACTGCCGCCCCGTAATTCCCTCGCGTGAAATATATGCATACATTTATAAAGTACCTTTTAATACAGCCGCGGCCTTCGATCTGCCTCTCCTCGCCCCTCCCTCCTCTCTCACTCTCCTCGCAAGGGTTTCCCTCCCTTTCCCCCTCCCCTGAGCACTCTCGGCTCTCGCGCCCCCTGACTTTCAACTTCACACAATCTTCTGCAAACGACCTTCGTTTCTCTAACTTGAAGGAATCTAGATTGACCCAATAAATAAACCACTTGGCGATTCGAGTGCGTTTAAAATCATAGGTTAAATATTAATGCCGGGGGGGGGGAGAAGAAGAAGGAAAAAAACAAACTTTATGCCAACCTCCCTGACCCGACTTATGATACGAGGCCCTTCTACGATTTCCTTACTCCGCGAGATTTCGAGAAGGGAGGGGGGTCTTCGCTTCGTTACAGTGTAGGCTTAGAGTCCCTATATGTGGAGAGTAAAGACAAATGAAACCATGGGCGCCATTGGATGCGTTTTGGCACATTAATTTACATTTTAAGGGACGTTATGTTGTGTTTTCATCCAATGCAAAGATTATAGCGCCGTAGAGTTTCAACGATATAATCTTTCACTACTTCCGCTGATCGACATCTATTTACGCTTTCAAAGTTTCTTTGGGGCATTAGACTTTTTCAAAGTGCATCATGATCAAAATTAACAGATTCATCGACAATGGGTCAGTTGCAAGGGTCTGAATTGCTACGTTTTTTTATAAAGAGATTGAAAATAATTGATGAGCTGAAAACAAGGATGACTTTGGTTTGTAATTAAGTTCCATTGTTCCAGAGATGAGATTTTGGCCCAAAATACATTGTTTTAAATGGGAATTTCGCGTAGTGACGTCACTGAGCACACGATTTTTTATAACTTTACGCGTGTGTATCTCCAAAGCCAGGACACTTGAGAAATAACCAAGGGCACCGTTGCATTTAGCTCATCAAGTACTATCATTTTCTTAGCAAAAAACACATTTCAGACCCTTGCAACTGCCCCATCAACTATTTTACCCGTCGAACACCATGGGACGTCTGTTGAGAATGTGAACAAAAAAACAGCTTTTATGAAAAAAAATGTGCAAAAACGCACCCAATGGCGGTCGGTCCCCGTAGAGTCTGGACCCCGTTGGCCAATCAGAGATTGATTGCGCTCTTTTCTTGTTCTTGTCTACTTATAGGGACCCTATACGCGCGCTGTGCTGGGACGACTGGATTAGGATTAGGGCCACCGATTTGCGTTGTTATTCAGATCTATCACTTTGGGTGTATACCTAAATAATGGTACAATTCAATTCATCAATGATTTCCACTGGATAACCGAAAGATTACAGTTTGTTTTCGTTTTTTGTTTTCTTGTTTTTTTTCCCCCCAAGGAATTTTACGAGTCCTCTATCGTCAACTAGACCAAACAGACGAAAATGGAAGAGAGGAGAAGAAGAAAAGATAAAAGAGAATAGAGTGTTTATTTATACTCCATATGACAACACTGCACCTTCTTAACGGGGTCTTTTCGATTTAAATGTTTTGGTCTTTAGAATCACGGGGGCATCGGTTGAGCGAAATCGTTGGATTTGGGAATTCCCTTATAGGGTCATTCCATTTTAAATCAACCAAAATTAATGAAATGTGTTGCTGCCTAGTCATGGATTTTGAAAATATTTTTTGGGGGGATTGTAACTACTTTTAGTAGCACAAAACGTATTTTTTATATTTTTTTGCTTACGGCCCCTGAGATATAGGCAACCGGGAAAATTTAAAAAATTTCGATTTTAGGCTTATCTTTGAACGCGTGCCACATTAATTCTCAACGGGAAAGATACGGTTGAGGTCTCATTTTGATGCATTTTGCGTCCTCTTTTCATTGTTATAGGTCGTTTTTCATTGATTGAAGGTTTAGCAGGTTGCATACCTATTTGAACTTTGGTGACCCTATTGCAATTTTTCCGATCTTTGATAATTTTTTTAATAGGATAGCGTTGGTAGAAAAAATTCATACTTTCCAAGCTTTAAGTACACTACTAAGAGTACCTGCTCAAAAAAAATTGGATCTCCTGAGCAATTTTTTCTAGTTGAAAAAATTGCTTAAAGTCGGCTGAAATTAAGAAAGACCCAACTTTGAGGTTAAAAAAGTCGATGTGGGGATTCATGAAAAAATCTTAAAAAATAACTAAAATCACCGCTTTTATGTCTACTTTCAATATCTGAAGTCGAAAGTTTGTGTATTTGATCGCTACAGTCGATTTTTTTTTTTTTCAAAATTGGTAAAAATACAATTTGCTCGAACACACGCGATCGAAGCGAATAGAAGAGCCAGCTCTTTGAGGTTTAAAAATCTCGCAAAATCTCTAAAATGATCACTTTTAAGTCCTTTTTCAATGCCTGAAGTCGAACATTTGATTACTGAAGCGCTTCAGTTGAAATACAAGTTCGTAAAATCGGTAAAAACACAATTAGCACGGCCACAATCTGAGCTCAGTTCAGGGCATAGGGGCGTCGCGTGAAATTTTACCGATTTTACGAACTTGTATTTCAACTGAAGCGCTTCAGTAATCAAATGTTCGACTTCAGGCATTGAAAAAGGACTTAAAAGTGATCATTTTAGAGATTTTGCGAGATTTTTAAACCTCAAAGAGCTGGCTCTTCTATTCGCTTCGATCGCGTGTGTTCGAGCAAATTGTATTTTTACCAATTTTGAAAAAAAAAAAAATCGACTGTAGCGATCAAATACACAAACTTTCGACTTCAGATATTGAAAGTAGACATAAAAGCGGTGATTTTAGTTATTTTTTAAGATTTTTTCATGAATCCCCACATCGACTTTTTTAACCTCAAAGTTGGGTCTTTCTTAATTTCAGCCGACTTTAAGCAATTTTTTCAACTAGAAAAAATTGCTCAGGAGATCCAATTTTTTTTGAGCAGGTACTCTTAGTAGTGTACTTAAAGCTTGGAAAGTATGAATTTTTTCTACCAACGCTATCCTATTAAAAAAAATTATCAAAGATCGGAAAAATTGCAATAGGGTCACCAAAGTTCAAATAGGTATGCAACCTGCTAAACCTTCAATCAATGAAAAACGACCTATAACAATGAAAAGAGGACGCAAAATGCATCAAAATGAGACCTCAACCGTATCTTTCCGTTGAGAATTAAGGCTGTGGCACGCGTTCAAAGATAAGCCTAAAGTCGCAATTTTTGAATTTCCGGTTGCCTATATCTCAGGGGCCGTAAGCTAAAAAAATATGAAAAAATACGTTTTGTGCTACTAAAAGTAGTTACAATCACCCCACAAAATATTTTCAAAATCCATGACTAGGCAGCACAGGCTCTGGTTGATTTAAAATGGAATGACCCTATAATTACATGCGAATCGGCAGCGCAGCTTACGATTCAGTATTTCTGGACGACTACAGTAATGGCTCATCAGTTTGAAAACTTTCAAAAGGAAAGCGTTTCTTCAGATAACCTCATGAACACTGACATGCTCTAGAATGAAAGCAGGATTTGCTTCCGAGAATGCCAGACTCTGTGACGTCAGCTCTGAAAGAGTTACTCGCTACAGTCGCTACGCGAGACAGCAAATGAGAAAGCTGATCGATTAACTTGTTTTTCACTTTCTTCACTTTAAACTTGTTCGTCCTGCAATCCCCGCATACTGAGGCAGTAATTTCAAAATAGCAGGTTACATTTTAACTTATAGCTATAGGCACTACACGTCTATCGGGCCATTCTTACGCAACAATATAACATCAATTGAGTATTAAATATAAAATATTCACTGAGGAAAAAAAAAAAAAAAAAAAAACTTTGGCAATATATAGAAACCGAACATATTTTAGGTAGGAGAACCACAGCTTTAGGCAGGAGAACCAAAGCTTCAGGCAGATTGCCCAAAGACTTTGGTTCTTCTGCCTAAAGAGTGATCGGTACCTAATCACTTTGGTCTTTGTGCCTAAAGTGTTTTCTCAGTGTTTATTCAGTAAAATCATTATATATTTATCCATTCTTACCACGAACTAAGCCCTTTCAGAGCGATGGATTGAAACAATACTTAGACCCACTTGGAGGTTGAAATGAATGAGGACATAGATTTGAGCGTTGTCATATATGCACAGAGAAAAATGTCTCCGTTGTTAGAACCGAAGATTGGGTTTTATTTTTATCACCGAAGAGTTTTCGGTCAAAGAAACCAAAATTTTCGGTGGTAAGTACCGAAAACTTCGGTAAGTATATAACCTCAATTCCGCCCCTACCGAATACTCGGTACTACTAATGAAGCATTCGGTACTCAGGACCGAACATTTTGGTTCCTGCAACCGAAAACTTCGTTGATCAAATTTTACCGAAGTATTTTTCTCTGTGTGGGAAGAGCTTCACACATATTATGATTGCGAAATAAATAATATTTTACAGCCATCGTTCGGTGTTAAATCCTGAAATACCTAAATATATCCATTATCCACCCCCACCCATTATTTTTATCCCCCATAAATATGAGTGTTTAAGAAAACTAACAGAGCCCATGCAGAGTGAGGATGCTTTGCGGGACCTGCGGGCCGATCCTTGAAATTCACGACTTTTGGGTAGACTGGATAAGAATGGAAAACGGTGATTGGTGGAGACGAGTCACGTGGTTGTCCAGTCTAATCAAAATACGGAATGGATTAGATAATTTATCGGGCAGTCTTGGAGTACCCGATAACCAATCTAATCCATTCCGTATTTTGATTAGACTTGGCAACCACGTGACTCGTCTCCACCAATCACGTTTTCCATTCTTATCCAGTCTACCCAAAAGTCGTGAATTTCAAGGATCGGCCCGCAGATGCATTGAAGGAAAAAGCACCTTCATTTCGATTTCTATTTCACTTTGTAATATTAAAACTTCTAATATTTAACTGTAAGTGTAGTGTAAACCAAAGAGCGAATACAAAAGTAAAGTGCAGATGAATATACATAAATGAGTAAATAAATAGATAAATATACAAAATAAATTAAAATGAAAACAATCAATTTATTCCCAGGCTATTCCGTATCTCTTTAAGCCCCCGAAAATTTTGTCTGAGACTACAAGCCACCGGACACTGCCCAACCCCCTCCCACCCTACTGTTTACTTCAAACCACGAAGTTGATTACATCGACTTTGAACAAACGGGACCTGACCTGACCTGAGCCGGGCAGGGCGGCTCTCCGACTGAAAATAAACGCTGCAAGAGAGACACAAAAGGGATATCACAGCAACTACTGCATACACCTTGTGAGCGAAAAGAAAAACTGCCGAGGGGTAACAACAATATAAATTAAAAGTGAAAAACTGAGAAAATAATAAAAACCAAAAAATAAAGAGTTGAGAGCCGCCGTGGATAGAGTAGGAATGCCATAAAGATAAATTAAAAGAGTTAGATAGAGCGAAAGGGGGGGAGTGGATAGGGGGCAGGGCAGGGAGCGCGCGAAGTCAAACAGGAAAACGGGTGGGCACGGAGAAGACCCCCCCACCCCTCCAACCCCAGTGGCTCACACTGCTCACAGCCCGAGAGGACCATGCTGAGGCTGAGGAATTGGTCATTGTTGTTTTATGTTTTTATGTGACAGATACACGAGCCTAAAAAACTAATGCCTTCCATAAATACTCGACGAAATTTCGTTTCTTTTCTCCGGCAGCATCGCAGAGAGAGAAAAAGAGATGGAGACAGAGATGGAGAGAGAGAGAGAGAGAGAGAGAGAGAGAGAGAGAGAGAGAGAAGAGAGAAAGAGAGAGAGAGAGAGAGAGAGAGATATGGTGAAGAGAGAGGGTTGGAAGAGGGGAAGAGAGAGAGAAAGAGAGAATAATCTGTTTTTCGCATACTTCGAGAGACTAGTCGAGTCGTGGGAAGAAGGGGGGGCTCAAAGGAGGAGGGGGCTGAAGTGTATGCGAAGAGATTTTGAAAGAACGAACCGCGGTGTTTCCGGTGCAAAGGCTCAGCGGCCCATGGAGGAGACGTTGCCTGATCTCCGGAAAATTTCGGGAAGAAAAAATAGTACTATATACGGAAAGTGGGAGCAACCTAGGCCTTATTTACGTCGACGCTACAAGTAGTTCAGGAGGTAAGTCACGTGATCTGTGCCAGTGCCGTGATCAATTAGAGAGGAGCACTACAAACATTTAAAATGCAGTGGCGGCTCGTTCAATTAGGCAACGCTGATTTTCCTCCATTTGAATGTATGTACAATAATCGATTGTTGATGAAGCAGCGCTTCACTAACGAATCGATTGTTTAAGATGTAATTTAATCTAATGGAGGAAAGAAACACATTGTTGCAACATTGCATGAGTTACCACTGTTAAAATGAAAGTTGTTTACTGTGCCATCGTCAGTTTACGTCAGGGTAGAAATAAAGATAGACAATATTATGCATACAAGAACTTTCGGCGGAGATGAGCGCAATCTGGCAATGTTACATTTTGTTCGTTTAAACGCATGCGAAAGCTCAGATTCGAGAGTGCTCACCGTATACTCAATTGTTCGATCTTTTTCATGGGTTTAAATGGACAAAGCTTGACGATGCAGATTGCCCGAGTCTGTGACAAAATTACTATCATGTTGAGTCACACGTATATTACACTCGTTTAGGCTTGGGAATCATTTCTGACGGAGGTGAAACCACTGCGGGCCGCATAACTTTATTTCAACCGAAAAAACAAACACTGCAAATGACATTTGCACTGAAGGACTTTCAAGAACTTTCAAGTGCATTCCAATACCATTCACCTCTCAAAACGAGTCGTAACCAAGATAAAGAGGCGAAAAACCAAGTACTCAAAATGCAATAGAATCTACTTTAAAGTTCAAATTTTAGTTCGATTGCTCCACCTCAGAGTTTACCATACACGAGATATTAGATAACCCACTTTTAATAGACCAACCATTTATTAAACCAATTTAAACTTATCAAACCGGATCCTCAAACACTTTCAGAGTTAAAATCACGTTAGTAACCTTTTAGAACTTTTTAGCATTACGATTTACATTAAACCCTAGATTCCTTATTCTAAAAATATTTTCTGTACTAAATTACAGAGATGTAAGTGACCAAAGAAGCATTAAAGACGTCTCTCAAATAAAAATGTATTCTACTGATACTATTTTTTATATAAATTAAATAAAATAAAATTAAAATTAAAAAAAAAAAAAAAAATAAGTAAATAAATAGATAGAAGGGTAAATATTTTTAAGAAAGATGTAATTCTTGTTATTATTTTCTTTCTTTAATCAACAGGCTCATTTCACTTTTTGTTTCTTCTCCAGAATTGATTTCTTCAGAGTTGAGTCGTTATCAAGACCAATGTCTCAATCATCCTGATGATGCGGTGAACGCCCTCGGAGTTTTGTTTTTGATTTTTCGACCTTATTCCCATTCAGTTTCGGACCCGATAAAATAAATAAACAGACACATACATGAATAAATAAATACACCCGTGTGTACACATATTGTTCTTGGTTATCCGGCAGCGTTGCGGCTCGACTAAGGGCGACACGGCGCGAGCGTAAACGTAGGAGAAAAAACAAGGATTCTAATTTTGAATTATATTTGAAAATCTCGATAAATCAACTGAAGCAATTTTATGCTCAAACTCCACGCCTGTGAAAATCTTCGCGAGTAATTCGCGGATTCTCCCCCTCCTTCTCCTCCTATCTTCACCCCTTCCCTTCCCTTCTCTTCCCCTCCCAATCTTTCTCTTTTTCCGGGTGAATCGAGAGCATCTCAGATGGAAAGAGAAGTTTATTTACACCTCAAGCGTACAACTCCTCTTATTCCAAACATTATTTTTCTCCCCCCCCCCCCCCGGCCACACTGAAAAACTGAGTCGTTTCTATGCGAAAAGGAGAGCCACGAAGAGTATTGTTCTTTTAGAAATATGTTCCGATGCTCAAGACTTCACAGAGAGTGTTGAATGTGATTATGTCCGTACAAATGTAGAGACTGCAGTTGCGGCTCGAGCAATTTGTAAACGGTGCTCCCCCCCCCCCCCCCCCCCCACATTTAAATGAATGTAAAACGATCGATTCGTCAGGAGGCTGTTGGCTTCATCGAGAATCGATTGTTTTATCTAAGTTTAAATGGAAAAATCCATGGTTGCCAAATCGCACGAGCTGCCACTAGTAAAGAGACGTATTTTATTCGCAGGGACAACTATTTTGCGAGCATCGGTAAACTATTACAGAAATTTGGGGTCTCAAGTCACCTCCACACCCCAACTTCTCATCTACTGTTGGCAAAAAGCAATCAGCAATGCAATCTGGAATATAGGAGGATTTCTACAGACCAGGTGCACTAATCTACTTTTGATAGCTGAAATAAGGGGATAAAAAACTGATACTTTAATTTTCTTTTTGCTCCTTACGCGTTTGATCCCTGAACATCGAGAACCATCGATATCCCTACTGTCATTTTTCACTAACAATCTAGGCAGATTTTGGAAAAAAACCGATTTTGAACACATTATTTCCAGGAGCGTAGCGTCCAAGTTGGCAACGCGGCACGTCCTCCTTTTAAACCCATTAAAAATATCGAACTATTGGGTGTTCGGCGAACACCCTCGCATTCGATCTTTTACAAGGGTTTGAATGGTCAAAATACAACGTTGCCAACTTGCACGCTAAGCAACTAATTATTTCCTTCCATTAACATCTTTCGTAACCAATGTTCGCAAGAAGTAAAAAGAGATAAAATGAAAATTAATAATAAATAGTCAACCTTGAATTAAATTAAAGAGACTTTTCTCAAGGAGGCACAGGCCTTTCGACCCTTGATGATAATCAGTGGTAAAAATGTTAAACAAATAAAAGTTAAAAAACAAAGCAGCTAATTAAGTGTTAACTGCTTTCATTGTTTTTATACGTGTTCAAAATAATTGTTACTGCGGTGATGATCTAGATAGGATCGAAAGGCCTATGGCTCTTTGATTATGTATTTTTAATTTAATTCAAGATTGGCTAGTGAACATAAATTTGTTTTCATTTTATTTGTTTTTCCTTTCATTCCAAAGTATCTTGTTATGTGCAATACCTCAATGTATTTGTTTTGTTTTGCTTCTTGACCCAAAGTAACCCCCCCCCGTCCCTCCCAATTAAGTGACGCCCCTGACTGCAAAAGAAAAGATAGACGAAATCAAACCTAAATCGTGAGCTAAAAGTCCTCAGCGTTAGTAACGCATGTTGTCCATCATAAGACTGTCACTCTAGGTAAAATGTACAGTTCATTGGAGGAGGGAGCCGCACTGAAAAAAAAATTGTGTAAAATTAACCATGAAATAGTCAAAAACCGGCACAACCTCAAGGAAATAGTAAATTCTACTATTTTAAGCGTGCCATACGAAGTATATGGCAAGCTTCTTAATGAATTTACATCGACCTGTGTAAATTTAAACAAAACAATAGTTGAATTTACTACTTCCCTGAGGTTGTGCCGGTTTTTTTACTATATCATGATTAATTTTATACAATTTTTTTCAGAGCGTGTTTTGAACCACTGTGCGCCGAGAGCGCGGGAACCAGAAACATCCGACCCCGAAAACAACAAGCAAATCGTTTGATGTGTAGGCAACGCGAAGGAATAAAGAGAGAATTAAGTTCTCGCAGTGAGATGTGAGAGAGAGTGTCACAATTGAAAGGATTAATTTTGATAATCGGTGACGTTTTTCATGGCACCACGAAATTGGGACGGCTTGGTGCAGGCTGGGTGGCTGGGTGCAGGGTATGACGGTCGGATTCGGGGTGTAGGGGAGTTTCGGGATCAGATCGAGGGATTCCGGATCACAATATCGTGATCCGCTCCTTCGCTCATTCAAGTTCATTCGGTTGCTCTCGCGGAAGCGAGGAAATTGAAACGGGCACCGCACAGTGGCTAGAGATCTAGAATTTGCTGGGCATTATTACAAAAAAAAAAAAAAAACAAAAAAACAAAAACAAAAAAAAAAAACAAAAGTCAAACGTTTTTAAAGCTGAATTAAAGGCACGATGACTGAAAAACGGTTACAAAAAATATCAACGCGCTATAACCATAGAGGGGCTTCCTGAAACGTAATTTTAAAGACACCTCAGAGGAGGCAGCCATGTTGGAAACCTATAGAGGGTTTTAGTAATGGCGACTGCCGGTGATGAGCGTTCCAAACAAAGCCGGTTTGTCTCTCTCGCTCTCACGTGACCCCTATGTACTGCCATCTCACGCTAATTTCAAAAATCGTATATAGAGACTTATTTTGTGAAATTTTATGGCAGAAATGAATTTCTCGAGGCATTTTAATGCGATTTCGATAATAATATGTCGTAAAACAAGGCCCTGTATACGAATTTCAATACTAGAAAGAGATGGATATACATGGGGGTCACGGGAGAGTGAGTGAGATAGTTTGGAACGCTACGCGAGTTTTATCACAACCGATTGCGACCGTTGAGTGCTTCATTGTGGTTGTTGGCTAACCGTTGACTTCGCACTAAAACCGTGTATTACGGACATTTTCACGCAGGCTCTGTTTGATTGCCTTCAACGAAGTATACCACTGGAGAGGATTTGAGGGGCGTTATTTTAAAACACCAAGGATGCAGTCATTATGGAAATGTCGTATGCATATTTTCACAGTTTATTTCACAGTTTTTCGGTTATTTTGCAGCATTTTTTTAACCTAAAAAAAAAATGGTAACGAATTAATTTGAAATGGGGCTCTTGCAAACTTTTGCTACGACGGATTGAAGAGTTTGATTCTTGCATAAAAACCTGTAAAAATGACGATGATTACACTGAAAAATCACGAAATTTACTCTCAGAATAGGGCATAATGGCCAAGAGACGCAGGTATCATGGGAGATTCCTATCTAAAATGAGACACATCTCTGTGTTTCCGTAGAGAAAGTGACCGATTAGACAGGAATCTCCCATGATACCTGCGTTGAAGCGCCATTACGATCTTGCCGTTGAAGCAGTTTTGTGAGTTCAAAACTGAATTTTAGACTTGTTTAGTGTGATTTTCGTGATTTTCTCTGGTTATTACATCACATTGGACTATTCATTTGCTCACAGAAAAAGTTTGCAAGAGCCCCATGGTTGAATTATTGATTTTTACGGAAAAATATTAAGCAATCAAAAGATGGGCCGTATAGATTTGACCGTCAAGTAATCTCTTTATGAATGCGCCTTCGGATTTTAGGGTAGACTCAAACGATACAGTCGCGTACGATTAGTTAACTACTGTTGTCAAAAAAATGTCGTGATTTTTGTTGGTCATTACATAAGATTGGACCATTTCACTGCTTATATCAAAAGTTTGCAAGAGCTCCATCGGTTTTAAAGAAAGCGAGAATCTTTTAAAGTGGCTAATTGGACAGAGAAATTGATATAGCTGTATTTTGTTTCTGTTTTTTTTTTTTTTTTTTTTTCGGATTTGCAGGATAAAGAATGTGACACATGACAGAAACAAGCAAAATTTTCTCACATGGATAGTTGCATTGTAATTCTGCGTCCAGATAGCAGTGGCGGCTCGTGCAATCTGACAACCGTGCACTTTTGCCATTTAAACGTATGCAAAAAGATCGATACTAGGTGAGGCGCTGCGCCTCACCAAGTAATCGATTATTTTACACAGTTTTAAATGGAGGAAATCCATTGTTGCCACATTGCACGAGCCGCCGCTGCCAGATAGCCATACTCTAAAACACGTGCACTTTCTATCTCTTAGGTCCTCAGTGGGTGCGATTGAGCCCTCGAAAAATGAATACTTTTGCATGAGTTCAAATAGGAGGAAGACGATACATCGAATGTTTATGTGTCACCTCTGCCGCCACGTATAGTTCCAAGCTATATAAGAGAATAAAAATCAATGTTCCATTGAGCGCCAGTTCGCGACAAATTTCGCGACAACTCCTAAAACCTCGTCGCCCATCCCGACACGACACAGTGCGGGTGGGAGGAGGAGGGTGGGGGAGGGTGGAGGAAGAGGGTGGAGGGGGAAGAGGCGTCTCATCGAGGATATACCTACCCCCGCGGCTGCGGCTCTGGCCCCGAAACCCCGGCTGGCCCCCGCCCGCGGCCCCGGCGGTGCTAATGTGGCAGGGCTCATAAAACGTCTTGAAACAATTACACTTATAGTTAAGAGACGAGGGTACCTACCAACCAAGTACCAAGTACCGAGAAGCAAGGCACGGAGCTACGTCAGGCGGCAAGGATAGTAGGGGGGAGGGGAAGGTTGGGGGTGGTTGGGGGGGAGGAAAACTCCTGCAAGTGGTAACCCCCGAATTAATGGTGGAGCATCTTGTGTGCGATTTTCGCGTCTTCCGCATCTTTCGCGCGTCTCTTCATTCCGCCACACAGTGGGTCGGACATAATGTTACGAATCAAAATCAACATTGTAAACAATTAAGGTGAATCTTCAGCGTTTAGTGCCGATTTCTGTCACTAGAGCGCTACCGTTCAATTGAAGTCGAATTACAGGCCGAAAGTAATTTATTTTTAAGAAAACGGAGTGGCGCAGTTACTAGATAATCATCTGAAGAGTGTCTGCGAAAAATCTCGTCAAAAACTTCAAAAATAAGGCTGAAAGTACCAACAAATTAAATGTCGCATTTCGATACAAGAATCGATTTGTGATATTTCATTTTTTGGTACTTTCAGCCTTATTTTTGAAGTTATTGACGAGATTTTTTGCAGAGACACTCTTCAGATGATTATCGAGTAACTGGTATTCCGTTTTCTTAAAAATAAAGTATTTTCAACCTGTAATTCGACTTTAATCTAACGGTAGCACTCTGGTGGCAGAAATCGGCACTAACCGCTGAAGAATCACCTTAACAGCGAGAAAACTTAAAATTGCGTCTAATCGTTCATTTAAAGGCTTAGGATGAGTCAAAGAACATGATTTTCGCAAGAAGATATAAACGCAGACTTTTTTTAAAGCAAACAAACAACAATTTCACAAGTCCGGAAAAATGTATGTTTCGTTGCAGTGTGGGGCGGCGGAATTAGCACCGCCCGCGCGGCTGGGTTAAAAGTTTCTTTCATTTGTAGCGGCGCGGGAACGGCGCGAGGCAGGATAGCGCAGCGCCATGTCCCGCGGGGGACTCACTGTTGCCAGTTCAAACTGAATTGAACTAAAATTCTGAGTCCAGGCAGCCACTCTGAAACACGTGCAATTTCATTCTAACCCAGTTTTCACTTAATTGATTAGAATTGTTCATTAATGGTTAAAAAATAATAGGTAAGCAGATCGTCCATGCACCCTATCTTTGAGACAGGACTTATCGGTGGCAGCTCGTGTACTTTGGCAGCAATTTTCCCCCTCAATTTGAATCTATGTAAAACAATCGATTATAAATAAAGCGCTGCTTCACAATTGAATCGATCATTTTCCATAGAATCAAATGGAGGGAAAACATTGTTGTCAAATTAGATGAGCCGCCGCTGGGACTTATTATAATACGGCGTCACCCCTCTATAGTTACAGCTAAGGCCAATAATGAGGCATTTGCATTGGTAACTTTCAACAAGTAACTTGGAGGGGGGGGGGCATGAGTGTACCCACGATAGAAAATCGCGCTCTCTTTTAGAAGTGATAAGAGAAGAGTGTGATGGATAAAGTTATTGAGGAAGCCAATAGGAACTAAGGAAAGAAGAGGGAAAACACATAATCGGCCAGAGACAGTAAAAAAGAACCACCACAAGTAAAGAAAGGCCGATTCCAGGCAAAACCACCATCTATCTCACAAGACACACAACTTACTGACGAGTCATAAAAATGAAACATTACCAACTTAATAAACTCTTGAATTATCACTCTGAAAAAATACTACGAATTCAATTGTCATTTACAACTCATCGATAATTCCATTACATACACAAGGAAATGAAACGACTACTCACTCGTTCGTTGAATCATCAAAAATAAAGTAATTACGAGAAATCACAAACGGTATAAACACCAATAGACGGTACGAAAAGACAGGGGACAAACGGTAATAAACGTAAAACTAACAGGGAGAACTACTCGAAACTGAATTAAAATATTACGTGGTGAAATATCTTTACAAGAGATTCCAAAAGAACAAACATAAAATCCACCAATGCATGGAATCAATTAAGGTATATAAAAAAGGAAACGAAATCTAAATTTCCGCGAATAGCAATAAATACAAAAATAACTGCACGGAAAAAAACTACGGTGAAAATAACCATACGGATACCTGATTTTGGCACCTGCTAGATGTTATGGTAATATTAACCAGAAGTATACTATACTTTGACTGGGTACTAGGTGATGTTACCTGATTGCATGTCGAATTTGCTCAAAGTATCGGTAAATGTACCATACTTCTGGTCAGGTTTACCATAACATCTAGCAGGTGCTAAAATCAGGTATCCGTATGGTTATTTTCACTAATATTTTTTTTCCGTGTGGTTTCTTATAAAGAATGACAGTTATTCCATCTAACGCAAAAGGTTCCGACCAGGGCTACCGCTACCATTTTGCGGATCTTGAATAGAATTCCTTCATTCACCGGTGATTGCACCGGACAAAAAGATTACACAGTTCAATTCAACAGTATGAATGCAACGCATGGAAATAGTCTGACCTCTGCGATCTTTTTTCAAACGATAAAATCATCGGCGAACAACCAAATTTTACAGAATTTTAAAATTAGCGGAGGTGTATTTCATCGGTAGCCGAAAACATCACACATCACGGTATTGCCGTGAGTTATAGTCACACTGCTGAACTTAGCTGAGCAATCTTTCTGTCAACCTTTCTTCTCCGGTGAAATGGGGCTATTGCACACTTTTGCTACAAGCGATTTAATAGTCGATTATAGCGTAAAAACCTCAAAAAATAACGATGGCGGCACTAAAAACTTCCAAAATCCACTCCTAAACTCAATAAACGCAGTTATTTGCGCGAGCGTAATGGTGGCCGAAGGCACTAACAATGGGAGATTCCCATCTAACAACTCTGAAACTCCATCAAGAAGTGACCAATAAGAGACTACTTTCATTTGACACCGGTGTCACTTGGTGTTGCGGTACCATTCATCGGATGTGGATCATCACTCTGATGACTAATTACTCTGTGAATCATCCTTGTCAGCATAGAAAGAGTGACGAAATTAAGATAGGAATCTCCCATTGTTAGTGCCTTCGGCCACCATTACGCTCGCGCAAATAACTGCGTTTATTGAGTTAAGGAGTGGATTTTGGAAGTTTTTAATGCCGCCATCGTTATTTTTTGAGGTTTTGACGCCATAATCGACTATTAAATCGCTTATAGCAAAAGTGTGCAATAGCCCCATTATCGAACGAGCTATAAATTTATTTAGAATGGCAGTCTAATAGAAAACCGGCGTAACCACCATGGAGGATTTTTAGATAAATTTTAAATTATAATTTTGTCCATTAATTCTCATGTATTTTGGTGGAGGCGCAGAGTGGATAAAATCTTGTTCCATCCTCTTTTCGTTGCATCAAAATACATGATACATGATACAAAATACATGATACATGATAATAAATTGAAAAAAATTACACCTTAAACCAAACCTAAAAATCCTCCATGCAAGATTTTCTAAAATCCTCCATGCAAGATTTTCTATTAGACTCTGAGCTGCCGTTTTGCGTAAAATTAAATACATTTTTCAATTCACCGATGATTTCACCCGTTGAGAAAAAATTACACAGTTTAATTCAGTGTATGACTGAAATGAACGAAAATACTCTGATCTGTAATGTTTTCTTAATCGGTGCACTCGCCGTTAAATTATTATTAAAATATCCGCAAGTTTTTTAAAGTCATCGACGACTCCACCGGTTGAGAAAAGATTACGGATCAGAGTATTTTTGTGCAGTACAGTCATACACTGAACTGAACTCTGTAATCTTTTCTTAACCGGTGGAATCATCAGAGAATTGGAAATGTCATTAATTATACGCAAAACAGCAGCTCTGATTAGACTGCCATGCCACTTTGAATAAATGTATAGCTCGTCAAAATTATCGGTTAAAAGTAAAACATTCCATTTCAGACCGGAAAAATGGCAACCCTGTTTGTGAAAGCCTCGTTGCAGCTAAAGCAAGAGAGCGGATCGTCAAAGATTACAGTTGAATTAAATTCGGCAACTTTATTTCGTACACGTAAATTCCTTACCTCTTCCGAAGCCTCACTTCTTCCCGTAATCACGCTCCTTCTCTGCCTATCTTTCACTCTCACTCTCACTCTCTTTCCTTCCCTATGTCCCTCTTTGTCCCCCTCCCCCTCTTTTAATGTTTGTATTCGTCCCTTTGCGTAGATAAATAAGTCCAAGGCGTGCAAGCGTTTAACGCTAAGTCGTCGAAAGTAGAAAGGAAAACGACGCGACGCGGCAAGACGAGAAGCAAAGCTTTTTGGAAACTTTGAAGCTACTCTTGGATTTACTCTCGCCGAAGCCTCCCCGAGTTTCCGGTTCAATTGCAGGTCTACCTTGAGAATATTTCATGCTTTTTAACCGGGGGGAGGGGGGGGGGCTGGAAGTGAGAAGCCATGGAAATTTGTGAAAACACGTTCCCGGTTCAAGATGCACAAATTATGCGCGCGTTTCTGAATTGTACGCTTTTAAAGGGGTAGAATCAATAAAAAAATTTACTATTTAGAGTCTGAAATTTTTTCCTATGATTCTACCAACCTTCAACAGAGGATCCTGAAATTTGGATAGCGCTGATTGTATCCTGGCCCCTTAAATTTGAAAAATAGAAAAAAATGTACTTGCGACAAGAACAAGCATTTCTCAGGTTCTAATAACCAAATTAACATTGTTCTTTGTTTTAGATGAAAGTTAAAGATGTGATAAATGATTTTGGACTGTATTGGACAGTTGAACATTCTTTGTATGTTTGCTATTTTTTATTGACCTCCCGCATTTGTTACAATAGATCGTCTCACAACATTTCAGTTTTTCATTCACAGAAGCTACTTTTGCAAGTCGTTGATAATTGCAAAATAATGTTTTGACGAGCGCCTTCAATTAGAGAGATAGGCAAAATTAACACCCTGGAGTAGGAATATTTATCTACCCACTTAAGGGGAGGTTGACACCTCTGTATCTCGCCCATGTTAAATTTGCCATCTTTCGGTACCTATTCTCCCTTGCATTTGAAACTAGGATAATAGGACTTTGCAGGTGGGTTCTTTAGCCTTTCAACAACAATGTTTACAATTTTTTTTATTTTTTTCATGGTTGCCAAATTGTTGAAAAATAGATAAAAAATATTCATTTTTTTTCTTTGTCTGTTTAAAAAAAAAAAAAAAAAAAAAAAAAAAATTATAAACATTACAGCACAATAAAGTTGTTAACATGGTAGATAAGCAGTTTACACGCAATTTAAAAAAAAAATCAGCTTTCTAGGACCAATGGTTCTCGAGAAATTGCATGGTACCGAAAGATGAAAAAAGTAAAATTTTCTGGAGAGAAGATAGAAAATCATTCCCCCAGGACAAAAAAAAATACGAAAATATATTGAAGAAAAATTATTAAAAGATACGTTTTGCAGTAATTCCGTCACTTTAAACTGAGCAAAACATCATAAATAACATGAAAATACTCAGGAGGATGTAAAGAATAAAAAAAATTAAAAATAAAAAACGAAATTTGATAAAAAATTCGATTTTCAGGTGTCAACCTCCCCTTAACTAAAACGACCGAGCTGAAGTTATTCTTCGTAACTTGGGAGTAAAAGGGATTAATTGAATCTCCGAATAGTCGATAATTTTGCTTAAATATTAGTGTGGGAGGGAAAAAATAAAAAGTTTAAAAGCCGTCACTGCGTAACGACGAACAATGTGTCAAAGCTACATCACTGAAAAGCTCATAATTATTGATGCCTTTTTACAGTTTCAGTGGATGAGGCACCCTGGGATTTGAGCTGAATAGCTCATGTTTGTGCTTGCATCACCAATATCACCATTATTCAAAAGAGAAAGGAACTATGAAAATGCTTTTTCCAAGCTTTATTTCTATAGCTGAATCTGAATACTCGAAATTTAAGGGGGATTTCACGGTGTTACGATTTGAAAATTCTAGAAGATAGCTACCTTTAGAAAATACGATCTCGTTTATTGAGATGGAAATCTCTCCAGGTTTTTTTTTTTTTTTTTTTTTTTTTTTTTTTTCATGTACACCAATTTTCATACGTATAGAATATAATGAAGAAACTTGACACTCAACGAAATGGAATGTCAACGTTGGATGATGACAGTCTTGAGTCTTGACCGAGTTGAGAGTTTTTTTTATGCAGTTTAGGGGGGGAGGATTCAACACAACTCCGCGAGAGAAGGGGGGAAGGAAAGGGAAGGAGGAGGAGGTGTAAGCAAAGAATAAGAGGTGGCACTCTGTCAAGGATTTCAGAGGCACTTTCATCCCACAATTTTTGTCAATTACGTTGGAGAGGTAATTTTAATTGTAGTCAAGCACGTGATTATTCAACTGGGATACTTGAATGCGAGCTTAGGTGAGGGAAGAAGGATTAGTTAAGGAGAAGTGGGGGTTTGGCGAAGTTTGAGGAGGAGTCAAGATGGTGTTTATGAATGGGGGTGGGGGGGACGTTGAGATGAGTCTCAATTCATTTAATCTCGTGCCTTCATTAGATAGGTTCTTTGCAGTTGCGTAGCGTGCAATTAGGTAACGTTGCATTGTGTCCATTTAAAACCCATGAAAAATATCGGACTATAGTGCGTTCGGTGACCACCTTCGCATTCGACCTTTTCCATGGGTTTAAATGGAGGCAATGCAACGTTACAAAATTGCAGGCTACGTCACTGGTTCTGCGGTTTTACGTAATGGAGGTTTGGTTATTTTGGCTATGTTTGGCTCGTCTTCCGCGTCCCTCTCACTATCACGTGAACGCCGCGTCGCGTCGCGTCGCACGTCAAAAAAGTAGGCACGTGCAGTTAAGAGCTTACGCAGACGGAAAAATTTTGTGTTTCGTCACGATTTTGGTCGCGGAACTAATTAGTGGCGTGGAGTGCAATTTGGCAACGTTTCATTGTGTTCACTTAAACCCACGTAAAAGGTCGAATGCGAAGATGTTCACCGAACACCCAATAGTTCGATCTTTTTCACGGGTTTAAATGGACAAAATGCAACATTGCCAAATTGCACGCTGCGCCACTGGAACTAATCATGACCGTACGTCGATAGTAAAATACTCAAACGTTTCAGCACGCTTGATCACGCTTCTCCACGCTTCTCCACGCTTCTCCACGTTCGCTCCATGCTTCTCCGTGCTTACACGCTTGCTTAGGCTTGGTTAGGCTTGGTTAGAATTGGTTACGCTGCTCCACACTTCTTCACGCTTATGGTTACGCTTCTCCACGCTTCTTCACACTTCTCCGTGCTCTCCTCGCTTAGCCACGTTTCTCCAAGCAATTCCATACTCATTCCAGCTTGGTTTCACTTCTCCACGGCTCTCTACTTCTCCACACTTTTTCAAGCTTCTTCATGTTTTTCTACGCTTCGCCACGCTTTATCTTACTTGCGTAATTTGTGATTTTTTAGGAAACCGGTCATTAGTTGTTGATAAACAGTAAAAAAAAGCAGCCCTGCCATCGATAAAGAATGTAAAAAAGGGGTTTAAAAAAACTCATCAAAATTTCAACAGAATAAAATCGAAAACTCAGCGCCTGACGATGACGCCTGCAAAAAGTAGAAATAATAGCAACAGAAAAATTTCACATGTTCATTCCCTTTATTTTTTGCCTCTGCGAGCTGTCATTGGCCCACCTTAATCATGGAACTTCGCTCCTACCTTCACGCAAACACGTGCAGGAACAAAATTATTTTCACATAAAATATAAATAAAAACACGAAAATCGATTGGGCGGTCGGACTATAAATAAATATAATTCGATTTTGATATTTCTAAATCGCTTCCCCTTTTTCCATTTTTTTTTTAAATTTTCGTCCCGACAGTTTCCGTGTTGCCATCGCAAGCTTCCCGGCCGCAAATAAACTCAACGAGGATTCACTTACAGGTCAGTTTTGAATAATTCAACTCAAGAGGAGAGGAGGAGAAAAGGAGAAAGGGGGGGGGGGAGGCGGGAGAGCGTAGGCAAAGAGTGGAGAGCGGCGAGCGGTGAAGGGGGGGGGGGGGTACGAGTCATAGATGAACCGCACACGTTCATGAATTAAATTACGAAAAAAGTTTCAGTTCCGAATTTGAGATCGAGCGCTCGCTCTGTGGTGAACGTACAGGGTTGCCAAGTGATCGGCGCTGAAACGAGACCGATTTGATGCAGACGTCGCTTTTGATGCGCAAAAGTCACGAGCCCTTCGACTGCGCTTAAACATTGCAAACTGTTATCGGCCAACTCATCTGGAACGACCTCTACAGTCGCTACTCAAACATCTCCTTAATTTGAAGAATGGGCGGATCCTGGAATCTCTCTCCCCCCTCTCTCTTTCTCTCCCTCTCCTTCATCTCTCTCTACCTTCGTCTCTCTATCTCACTCCCTCTACCTCTATCCATCTATTTGAGCACGATTGATAGAAAAAGACAGAGGAAGGAACCATCACATGCTTTTAGTTACTACCCCCGTCCTTGTCTAACACAAGCGTTCAAATAGGAGGGAGAGGAGAGGGAGAGAGAGAGAGAGAGAGAGAGAGAGAGAGAGAGAGAGAGAGAGAGAGAGAGAGAGAGAGAGAGAGCGAGATAGAGAGCGGGATAGATAGAGAAGATCCGCTTTTGATTTGAGAAAGCTTCACGGATACCATAGTATTGACGAGGTTTGACGGAGTTTAACAATTCTGGCGAGAAGTTTAAAACACTCTCTCAGCTATCTCAAGAATTCATCAAAATCTTGGAGGCTTTTGTTTTGAACACTTTATCGCTTTACTATGATTGATGAGATTATTTCAATTGACAGAGTTTTACTTTTTCGACGGCTTATTCATTTGATCGAGACAGAAGAAAAACAAAGCTGATTTTCGATCTCTTTTCTAGAGTTCGCTCTGAAACCCTCTTCTATCCCGATTTATTATGTGAGAGGGACACAATCCTCACCTCTTCATTGATGAATAGACTTTTTGATAAATTGTCACATTGAACAAGACTCGTCCCGGATCGTACCCAAAAACCCAGTTGGTCCCCTCATCTCTCTACATCATGTGTTAGAAAAGGATATTAAGAGAGACCATCGCTTTTACTCTGTTATCTTTCTTTCTTTAACACACGCGCTCAGACGCAAAGAGAGTGAGTGAGAGAGAGAGAGAGAGAGAGAGAGAGAGAGAGAGAGAGAGAGAGAGAGAGAGAGAGAAAGAGTGAAAGAGGGAGCAAGACAGTGTTCTGGGTTCACTTCTATTTCTCATTCATAGTCTTGCTTGACACAGTTACTCTAGTTGTCATCGCTCATTCAACATAATTAAAAAGTCAGAATACATAATATAATGTTGAAAAAAGAAAAGGAAACTACTATAAAGTTAGCTTGAATGCTATCAAATGAAGATGGTTGGTAAGAAGGTCAAATGCTCAAAACAAAATGACTCGTGATTCCATAGAAAGAAACTAAAACCTAATTCATAATAGGACAATTTTCGGTCTGGAATTAAGTGAACCGATATTTTAAGGAACAAGATTAAGAAGAAAAATTAAAGGGAAAAACCGACAGATTTGTAGGTTGGAGCCATTCAAAATAAAAATCTGAAATTAATAGTCAAAATGAAGTGGAATAGGAGGTTATGGTAAAACACGAATAAAGCAGATCCAGCAATCTGGCAGCTGCGCAGTTTTTCCCGTTTAAATGTATGATGAACACTCGATTCTTAAAGGGGCTACAGTCTACAGCCCTGTAACTAATCGATTGTTTCTCATGCAATAAAATGGGAAGAATAGAATGTTGCCAGATTGCTGGATGTGCCAATGAAACGAATAACTCCTACAGAGTAACTTTGAATACGGCCCTTCGAATGTTACTTGGAGGTACTTTTGCAAGTTGCAAGATTCTTCAAGAATAACATTAAAGTTTAGATATGCGCCTCCTCAGACTTAAATATAACTGATTTGTTAGTGTGAATTAGGAAATTTCAGGATTGAGAATAAGCCCTTTTTCTTTTTGTTTTCCCATTTCTTTCCTTTACAAGTCATTTAATATTACATTAAACGCCATTCTCAATATAATTTTCCACAGCATCTATCTATAATGCTGTATATATGGCTGTAGGTTCTCTAATAGTTGGAGAAACATGAAGTCAAGAATTTTCAACACACCCAAAAAACAAGAAGAAAAAGAAACAGATCAAGAAAGCCTTCGACTCGTAAATTATTACAAACTTTAATTGTTTCAAATTACGTCGAAAGGAACGATTCTAATTTAAGACTAGTAACGATGCAACGCAGACACTCACTAACGAGCAGTAAGTTTCCTGTCGTATTATGGTTTGTTTCTTTTAAAATTTAGAACAATTTTTATTGGATTGTTTCCTTGGTTTCAGGCTTTCCGACATGAATCTCGTCGGCCATTTCAAAGTCTGCTTTCTTGCATAGGATTATTGTATACGAGTAAAATTATTCTAAAGCCCTCAACGGTTTTCCACCCATCGAAAAACAGGAACAAAAAATATGGACCCAACTGGTTTTCAAAATGACTACTGATTCTATTGAAAAATTACAATTTTTTTTTTATTTTTTTTTTTTATTTTTTTTTTGGTGTATGGAAAATTGACGAAGTAAATATTAAAAACTAATTTTCCTAATTTCTTGAAAAATTCTACGTAAATTTCAAACATTTGCTCAATTCCTTGGGAATATTCCGTGAGACCATGGAGTTTTTTTGGATTTATGTTTTTAAAAACCATGTATACTTTTCCTCGAACTCGACCCGGCAACTCTTCACTCACGAGAAATGAAAAGGGGGACAGGGCGAGCAAACGGGATCGTCGAGAAGAGAGGGGGGCACGGGGGACGAGACAAGAGGGTGGCTGGGAGAGGGGCAGGGGAGAGGGGGTGCCACAGGGACAGCTCGAACGGAACAAATGACAGAGTCGGTAAACTTTTTACCATAAAATGAAACGCTTTCAACACAGATTGTCGGGAGTTATATTCGTTGAGACTGAGTTAAAAAAGCACTAAGTTTTATTTCACCACGTTCCATACTTCCCTCCTCCCTTCCTCTCCTGCCTTCCTCTCCTGCCTTCTCCTCACTCACTCCCCCTCTCCCCCCCTTCACCATCCCCCCGCAACCTATCGCAATTTTCCCCTCTTCAAACACTCGCACACGATCGCGCGGTCCCACTTCGCGATAGTGGTTCTCTCTTTTCAGGTTCCGTAATCAATTTGAACGTAAAATTAATTTTTGTTTCGCGCTATCGGGGCGGTCGGGTTTTCAAACGAAGGGACGGCGGACAGGGACAGAGGAACGGACGGATAGACGGGAACGGGAGTGTTAGTGGCCATGGCCCTGTTCGGTATTCGACCACTCACCGCTCAAACATTCGCTCCTCACTCGCCCCGATGCATATATCCCAACTCCAATGTCTTTCCTATAAAATTTTATTTCCACCGTTGCCGCGCACGCAGCTGATCACATAGGCGGATACAGGAATTTGTCTATCTCTCCCTCTCTCTTTCCCCCCCTCTCTCTCTCTCTCTCTCTCTCTCTCTCTCTCCAACCATTTCAACGCATGTATTTGAGAAGGATATCAAAGGGGGTCATCATACGTGACGTTAGCTCCTATCTCCCTCCTTTTCTAGCGCACGCACGTTCCAATGGGAGGAGAGAGAGAAAGACACATTTCTGCATCCACCCGTGACTGATCCGATTTTTTGGGAAAGAAATCACGTAAGGTGATTTTAGGGGCGGCCGGTTAGTTCGAACCGTGGACACCACGTCACGCTGCTCAAAAAAATAACCGTTTTCGAATAAAATTGATGAATATATTTATGTAAAACGTATAAAGAGGAACGTCAGAAACTGCGAGCATACTTCAGGAAGAGGCCCTGAAAGTTACAGGCCGAAACACTCAAAATTGAAGCCGGGATATTGGAAATACGAAAATTCCTATAAATCTTAAAAAGTGCAATTGAGGCAGATAGACCCTAGTATCACTCGCACTAACTCGCACTCCTAAAAGCTTAACCCTTTGTTAACCGACGGTACTCCAAGGTACCACCAATTTTACACGGAATTGAATGGAAAATGCAAAAAATCAATACACACATCAATTCATTTACATTGGAAATCCGCGACTAGATCACCCATAGCAGTCCCAAAACCTGACGAGACTGAGAAAGACCCTTGAGCAACAAAAGGTTAAGGCAAAAAGAATTTCATGAGCCCCGACTTCATTCTTGACCAATTTTGCTCTTTTCGGGCTTAAAAAAGCCATAAAAAATTCCGCGGGTACTGACGTTCTTTGAATTTTGCGGTTTTTTGTTTTCAATTTAAAATGCCAAAACCACGACTTTTCCCAAAAGTGACTGATGGCGCCATCCATCGGATTGAATCACCTTAATTTACAGATTTTCATCATTAATCGAACACTCAGCGGCATCTATTGGCGAATCGAGAACTCCATCGGTGGGGATTCACGTTAAACTGATTAAGGTCAAGGGAAAAGCGATTGATGAGTGAAGATGGAAGAGAGGAAGGGGTGCGAGTTGAAAAAGAGAAAGAGAGGGAGAGAGAGAGAGAGAGAGAGAGAGAGAGAGAGAGAGAGAGAGAGAGAGAGAGAGAGAGAGAGAGAGAGAGAGAGAGAGAGAGAGAGAGAGGAGAGAGAGAGAGAGGATAGAGAGACAGGGAAGAGAGAGATAGAGAGAGAGGGAGAGGGAGAGAGAGAGAGAGAGAGAGAGAGAGAGGAGAGAGCGGGGCAGAGCGGGGAGGGATGAGATTCAGATCTTGCTCAGCTCGAGAAGTGTTCGAAATGGAGCCCCCTTCTCTGGAGCGGACGTCTGTCATATGTTTTGGCATTTTTCCTATTTATTTTGGCACACTTATGATTTTTATTTTATTTCGGCACGCCATTAAACCAGCCGCTCGTTTCTCCTCCTCCATTCCGCGACCCGCGCCTCCCATCCAATACCCCAAGTCCCGTGACTACCGATTCTCACACGCGAGCACTGACGGATCCAGGCATTCTTCTGTCTTCTCTCTCTTCACTCATTTGAACACACGTGATAGAAAAGGATAGAGAAGTGGGCACAAACTTTGATTGTGCGCCTATCTTCATCTTTTTCTACCGTGTGCATTTGAATGGGCAAAGAGAGAGAAAGACATATTCCTGGATCCGCCGGTGCACGCGCACGAGTATACTAAACACTCGGCAGCCGTGGCCGCGCGAAGCGACGCGACACAAGTTCCATGAAGGAGTTCAGGATGAAAAAAAAGAAGATTAAATTAAATCTCTGCTTCTCATCGTTCATCGAGAGGCATACGCGGATCCAGAAATTTGGCAACCATGCATTCTTCTCATTTGAAAGTATGAGGAACGATCGATTTTTAAAGGGATATGGCCCTATTGCTAATCGATTGTTTCTCATACATTCAAATGGGAAGAATGCACAGTTGCCAGATAGCTGGATCCGCCTTTGCCGAGAGAGAAAAGCAACGGAAGAAAATTGAGACGATTAGTTCGAGACCGACTCGTTGCAGATGTATTACGACAGGGGGAAGAATCTTTGTCGCACTCAACATCTTGATCAGTGGCGAGGCGTGCGATTTGGCAACGTTCCTTTTCCCCCATTCAAACACATTAGAAAGGTCGAAATGCCTAATCGTTGCCGAATGACAGGAGCGTTCGACTTTTTTGGTGAATTTAAGTGGAGAAAATACATTGTTGCCAAATTTCACGCTTCGCCACTGATCTTGATGAAGCTCATTGTACGGTTTTTCGTTAGAATAAATGGATTGGCAAGTCGAATGTATAATTTGACGAGAGTGATGATAAGCCTATTAAAAAATACCATTCACTCTTCACGGAGAAAACTTGGCTCACCGTTCAAATATAGATCACCAGTGTATGTACCCATGCATTCGCTTTATAAGCAGTGGATTTGAAGGTTGGTTCTTACAGGTTAAGGGCCGACTTTCAACTCGTTCCTTATAACGTTATCTCGAAACTTCCTTGACTTGAAGTACATGGAGGATGATGAGAGGGTGAGGGCCAACTGGAGGAAGATTTAAGGACACGGGCGAAGCCAGCAATTAGGCAACTGTGGATTCTTCCCATTTGAATGTATGAAAAACAATCGATTAGAAATTGGGCCATGGCCCCCTCAAGAATCGATTGTTTCTCATACATTCAAATGGATAGAATCCACAGTTGCCAAACTGCTGGCTCCGCCCATGTTTGAGGAGGATGACGTAAATGGGAAATCGTGAAATATTGGTCTGTGGAACTGATGCATCGAGAAAAGGTTCAGTGGCGAAGCGTGCTACATGACAACATGACATTTGGTCCATTTGAACCCATAGAAAAGGTCGAATCGGATGGTCATCGGCGATTCCTAGATAGTTCGACATTTTTAACGGGTTTTAATGGTCCAAATGCAATGTTGCCAGATTGCACGCTTCGCCACTGAAAAGGTTAATTTATAGAAATAGAATGGATATTTATAGAGGAAAGTAAAAATTGAAGGTTAGAAAGTGTTAAGATTGGGAGAAAATTTCAATATAACTTTTTATATGTCCGGAAAAATTCATGTTTCGATCCAGTGTTGACCGACGCGCCGTCTACGGAAAATATTCATGAGGACTCACCTAATCTTAACTTCTTTGGATTGCCACTCCGCATGTCTCTCGAAACTTATTAAGATGGCCGCAATTTCCTGGAACAAAGAGAGAAAAAAGAGGATATTAAATTGAAACCATTCAATCATGAAGGGTTCGGAAAACGTTAGCACTGTTCAGTGGAAATTAGCATTGACTGATTCGGATTCCACAAATCTTCAGATGAAGACTATGGAATGGGTGGTGGTTTAGATGATGGCAGAGTTGGACAAATATAAAGGTAATCGATTACGTGATTACTGGGAAATCGGTAATTGTCAAACCTTTGGATGGAACCGATTGGATCCAATTCTTCTGCAACTAATATAATGGGTGACTTCTAAAAAAAAAAAACAGCCCTGATCACCGTAAAATTATCCTCCGAAAAAAAGGACGATTACGATTACTCAGTAATCGTGTAATCGATCACCTCCTCCATTTGTCAAAATCTGGATGAAATGATTCCACCAATGATTGGACGAGGACTAGGATGAGGAAGGGTGAAAGGGAGGAAACTGAAGAGAGGATGCGAGAGAAACAAAAAATTAAGTCATGATCGTTCAGATATCAGCTGCTTCGGGCAATAAATTGAATCCTTTGCCTTGTCAAGCGCCTGCAATTTATGAGATAGGCAACTGTTTGTGCAAAGCGTAGCAACAAATTGCATTTCTTCGAAAATGATGGTGTTTCGCGGTAAAAACCAAGTCTGACATATTTAATGGTGAGAAGGGACGATGAAAAGTAAGATTGGAAGGAGGGGTAGAGAGGAGGGGGGAAAGGAGGGGTAGGGAGGGGGGAAGGAGGGAAAATTTAAACTTGGTCGTTCTGATATCAGCTTATTTGCAAGTTGAATCAGAGAACGTGTATTTTTCCAATCTAAAGTTTCAAACCAAGACGCTTGCATTACCTTTAGGATGCATGCACCACTCAGTCGAGCACAGAATATTATACAGACAATCAGAATGAAGGGGTTTCGTAGGAGGGAAGCCAGGAGGCTGGGAGGTGGTAGGGGGGGGGGGAAACTCAGACTGAAAAGTGTCTGGGGCAAGTGAAGTGAAACAAGACGGAGGGATAGAGCGTTAGCTTTTTGGACCTTGGCCGATATTCAACACTCGGTTTCCCGGAAAGTTTTCGTGAAAATTATTTCAACAGGAAAATTGCTTTGGTTTCTGCGATTGGTGTTGTTTGTAGGCCACGTAGCAGGCGAGACTCCCCGGTGACTTAATTTGTACCATTACCGGACATAATCGACCACTTTAAGTTTGTTGCTTTTTTTTCTGCTGCGAGTTACCTTGATACTTGTTGCCTGATTTCTATTTTAACAATCAGACCCGCGCAGCATGACTTGATTAAATCTTGTTTAAAATTCAGTGGCAGATCGTGTGATTGGACAAAGCTGCATATCGTCCATTTAAACCTGTGCAAAATGTACATTCGAGGGAGTGAGCTGCGGAACCTCAATAAATCGATACTTTTCATGTGTTTCAATGGACAAAATGCCGAGACGCTGTTTCAGTTACTCCCGACTGCAGCACTGTAGTTATACAAAGCAGCGTAATCTGCAAGCCGATCTTAAAAATGATTAAAAAAGACTGATGAATTAGATAAAAGGGGGCCGCTATCAGTGGCGTCGCGTGCAATTTTGCAACAATGTATTCTATCCATTTAAACTCATGTAAAAGATCGAATTCAGGGGGTGCAGAGTGCACAAGGAAAATTCGATATATTTAATGAGTTTAAATGGAGCAGTTGCATTGTTGCCAGATGGCACGCGACGCCACTGGCCGCTATTGACATCCCTCTACAAATTTTACCTAAAAGTAGAACTCTGCCGGAATGAGGGCCCAATTTTGAGACTTTCCATGGATTTTCCTCGAAACTTCCTCCACTTGAAAAGTGCTGTGTGAAAAACATAGTACATACGGAGGATGAACAGAGGATGAGGATCAACCAGTGGCGGCTTGTGCAATTTGGCAGCAACGTTTTATCTCCATTTAATTCTGTGTAAAACAATCGATTCGAGAGTGAAGCACTGCTTCACCAACAATCGATTGTTGAACATAGATTCAAATGGAGGGCAATTATTGTTGCCGAATTGCACGAGCCGCCACAGGGATCAACTGGAGGAAGATTTAATGCGAATAAGGTAAATGGGAAATTGTGAATTATTGGATTACATAGAACTGATGGAATGCATTGATAAAATGTTAAATTGATGGAAATAGAATGGATATTTATGGAAGAAATTAAAAATTAAGGATGGAAAAGATCAGGATTTGGAGAAAATCTAAAGATTTCTCCGGATTAACTTAGCCTTATTGAGATCTCCTTCAAATCTCTCCATTTTCCACGGTCAACTTTAATTTCCCCAATAAATTCCGTTTCTATCAATTCAACTTTTCCTCGATGTAATCCATCAGTTCCATACTCCAGAAATTCACAATTCCTCATTCACCCCACGCTCCCCGAATTTCCTTCCAGTCGATCCCCACCCTTTTACCCCTTTTTACCCCCTTTTTACATTTATTTGATTATTATTTGTATAGTTGGCTACCCAACCGTTCTTTAGTTTATTTGCTTTATTTATTTATCTATCAATTTATCTTTTCAATTATTTCTTTATATACATTTTTATTTATTTATTTGTTTATCTAACTTTTTATTTATTTATTTATCTATCTGTTTATTCATTTTTTATTTTTATTTATTTATCTATTTATTTATTTATTTATTTATTTATTTATTTATTTATTTATTTTATTATTTTTTCCTCTTCGTTTTGTTTTGTCTCGTTTTAACTTTATATTAAGATTTGTAAACATATGTATTAATTATTTTATCTGTAAAGTTTAGCTGGTGTCAAGGTAGAAAGGAACTTTGGTCCTATTGGCGCCAGCCTAAATAAATAAATCTAAATCTAAATCTAACCCTCTTTTCATACTCCATGTATTTCAAATGGCACTTTTTAAGTCGAGAATTTCGAGGAAAAGTTGAGAAATGTGTTGGAGTTCGACCTTTAGTATCCCTCCACTACATTCGATAAGCTGAAAGCTGCTTAAAACCAAAGTATAACTTATCAAAAGTAGTGGAGGAATATTTGGTTCCAAAGGTATACTTTTCGACAAACACTTGGAACCCTACGTTTAATCAGTCAATCAGTCTCACTCAAAGATTTCATGGGTCGGCCGGCTGGCAACGTTGCGTTTTATCCATTGAATCCCAAGTAAAAGGTCAAATTCCAATGAGTTTACCGAGATCAGCCAATATATACTCCGATTTTTTCCAAGTGTTCAAATAGACACATCGCAACATCACCAAATTACACGCCACACTATGGAATTAAATAGCATGCACTCCATTTGTATCTAGTCAACTGAAACACTTTTTGAAATAAGTGCTTTAATTTTGACTTCATCATCCATCCCGATATTTTAATTTATTTTCATTTTTTATAGCGACGTAATATAGAACTTTCTCTACTGTCATTTCGAGGCATTGGTTGGATGAGATGGAGGGGGGAGGGTAAGGGATGAAAAACTTTATGAGGGATGAAGATTGAGCACTGACGTGGCTTGGTTGTCAACAATAGCAGTCCCTGTCGACATTTTAGTGCATGCATGAATTTACAACACGGTTCGAATTCCCTTATTTTTAAGGGGACACGGGGGGGAGGGGGCATGAAGGGACGGGTGGGGTGGAGGGGGAGGGGGTGAAGTAGGTAAAATCCGTTGGGTTTCTCGCTCGAAACTTGGTAAAGAAAAGTAACTAAGATTAGGGATGTCCTTGAACGTGTTGCTAAAAATGCACGCGATGTTTGATGGAAGTTTGCGGCTCGCTTCACAGTGTTGCCAGCTCTGATAAATAAATCCGAGCTCGTTATTACATTGATCAAACAGATTAAGTATTTGCGGATAGTTATTCGAACGACAAAGGCAACACTGTACAAGTTCAGCTCTTTTTTCGCTCTGCTCTTTTCACCCCACGCGCGAGAGAATTAATAATTAACTCTTCGCGGTTGTTGCCAAGCGTCGTTAAATATGTAATAATGGAGCTCTTGCAAGGTTTTGCAGTAGGCAAATGGAGTATCAATTCCAATGTAAAATGCTGCAAAAATAACGTCGAGACCATTAAAAAAGTCTAAAACTCACTCCTCGCAGAGAAAACTTAACTTGAAATTTCGGGTGACCACCCTTGCATATTTGCACCAACCTCAGATTCGGACCCCAAACAAAAGAACGTTTTCCTCGTTTATTTCGCAACGTAGAACTTTTCTTTAGTTAACACCGTGCTCCTTGTGACAAAATGTGTATAAATGGACCTTTAATTCCTTCACATTTACTTTTTGAAAAGCAAATTCATTAATCTCATTGTTCAAATTCGTAGGTTATGTTCTTTTGTTTGGGGTCCGAATTCAAGGTTGGTGCACACATGCAAGGGTGGTCACCCGAAATTCCAAGTTAAGTTTTCTCTGCGAGGAGTGAGTTTTAGACTTATTTAATGGCCTCATCGTTATTTTCGCAGCATTTCACATTGAAATTGATACTCACTTCGCCCACAGAAAACCCGTGCATGAGCTCCATTAAAATAAAAATAATTGTTTTATCAACGTTGATTTTAACGTCTTGGAAGACCGGCAACATTGATGCCAGTGGCGAGGCGTGCGATTTGGCAACGTTACTTTTTCCCATTTAAACACATTAGAATGGTCGAAATACCTGGTCATCGCCGATGAATAAAGCGTTCGACTTTTTTAAGGAATTTAAATGGAGATATTACATTGTTGCCAAATGTCACGCCTCGCCACTGATTGATGCACTTTTTCACTAATATCAGTAATTTCTCTAGATAATTAATTGAGTATCGCGCCACAAAATAAATGTTATGACACCGTCGCGTCGAGTTATCTAAGCAACCAGAACGAATTCATTCAGTCCATTTCCGGAACGCACCTTTTCCCCAGAAAATAAAAAAAAAACTGCAATTTTGACGTACAAGTAAGAAAGCTCTTAAATCTTGGTAAAAAACTGTTTAGATTATTACAATGGGTCTGTTGCAAACTTTTGCTACAACGATTAAGAGAGAATAATCTAATGTAAAATCGCCTGAAAAGTCCATTGGTGGCATCAGAAAGTCATAAAATGCTATAATAAACTCACGAGAGGCGTTTGGTGAAATCCAAGATGGCGGAGAAATATCGAGCAATCTGTATGCATGTACCACAAACATCCAAGGATAGCCAACCTCACAATATCAATCACAACCAATCACAATGTAAACAAACACATAACCTCTACCTCCAGCGAGGTTGGTCAAAGTTGGCCATCCTTGGATGTTTGAGGTGCATGCATACAAATTGCTCGATATTTCTCCGCCATCTTGGCTTTCATTAAACGCCTCTTGTGAGTTTATTATTGCATTTTATGACTTTCTGATGCCACCAATGGACTTTTCAGGCGATTTTACGTTAGATTAAACTCTGTTAATCGTTGTAGCAACCGTTTGACTCACCGTGGATGAAATAATAAATTGATGTAGAGAAAAACATAGGGGGAAAACTGAGCTCTTGAGTCTTGAAACCAAAACTCACAGAAAATTCACACCCCGGATGAATGACGTCTTTTCGGCTTCCGAACGAAATAACTGGGTGTGTTTTGGCCTTTCGATACCGGAGGCATTGCGATTGAAATTATTAAAAGAGAACGTTGAGTTGTGTTTAGTAGACGGTTGAAGGTTTTCGATTTTTGACGAGCGTTTGAATACGCGGAGTTGTTTTAGTTGAGTTTGTAGGTATTGATCTGGGGCCATACAGAGTACGGGACGGTGTCGGGTATTTTCGCAGTTAATTGGTGGAGACACAACTTGCGCCCGATTTTACGTTCATCGGAGGACTCCGATCCAAATCCGTCTCGTACTCTATTTGGGTCTTGAAAAAAACATTACTTTAATCTAAGTTAATGGGGCTGTTGCACACTTTTGCTGCAAGCAACTTTTTGCTACGTAATGATGTAACAACAATTGAGCATGAATATAATATATTTATTTAATATAATTGATGGATATTTATCCATTATTACCAAGAATTTAAGCTCTTTTTAGAGCAGTTGTCTCAAAAGTAAGTCTACCTAACTTGGAGGTTGGAATGAATGAAAGAATAGATTTTAGCGTTGTCATGGAAAGAATTGTGCACATATGATTGTTAAATATTTTTTATTAAAGGGTCTTATTAAAGGGTTAAAGGGTTTTATATTAAAGGGTCGATTCAGATGTAAAAACCTCCAAAAATAACGATAGTAGTATAAAAAACTAGCTTACAAAATCCACTCCTAAACTCATAAAATGATTTTAAGCGAGCGATTGTAATGGCGATTTTGGGCCCTAATAATGAGAGATTTCCATCAAATGATACTACACTGAGAGAATTCTTCTTTTAATCCAAGGTTTCTTTCGTTTGTGTTAAAAAACTGCACAGTGAAATATTGACTAAGCCCAAGAGAAAAAATTCATTTAACCCAAGAAAAATGTATACTGCTACAAGCGAAAGATTTCTTGTTATGGCAGTAATTCTCCTTCATGCAACATAACTTTACTACGTGCAAAGAAAACTGTCACAAGTAAACGTGTTTCCTTGTTTTTAAAGAAGTGATTTCTCTCAGTGTATCAATACATCAAAAAGTGGCCTATGGCCAACTCTAATTAGGCACCTGTGTTATCAGGTGTCACGGTACCATTTATCAGCTGTTAATCACTCCAATTATTGTGACTAGTCAATCTCTGAATCTTCCTTCCCAGCATAGAAAGAGTGATGAGGTGTATACATTTGAAATCAGTAATCAGAAACAGTTATTCAGTCAAAATAACGCCAATTCATAAACCATAAAGAAAACCTAACCTATGTCCATCACTCAACAGTATGCGACTGTTGTCTGTTTTTTTCGATGAGTTCCAACTAAATCTGATTGTGAGCTACATAAAAATGTTCGCAAGCTGAGCGTGGGTCTCTATTGTTTGTCTCAGGGAACTACCAAAGGTTTTCAAAGATTTGACGTCAAATGACCGTTGATTTTCGAAAATTTAAAATTAAAGTGAGTTGCGCGGCGATCAAAAAATGCCCACTTGAGGCGGTAATTTGATCGTCTGCAGGGTGTGCAGAGGCCATCGTGCCTCGTGCATTCATGTATACGCGAGCACTCGAGCAGGCAGTCTAGCAGTCACTGGTCTACGGTCGTGCTTTGCGGTCGCTCGACCGGTATGTAACTATTCGTGTTCGCAGGAGCTGGTATTGCATACTTGACGATATTCAGGCGCCGTAAACAACGAAGATTGGTTTGTCGAGTATTATATCACTCTTTTACACAGAATCCATTTTAGAACGTTGAGACAGCCGCGAAGTGAATTACACAGTTCACTTTTTGGAAGCGAGTAAAATATATACTAAATACAAGGGTTATTCGTAACCAAAATACCCTCGTATAGTATCATTTCAAAGGATGTTCAAGTAAGATTTAGGCGGAAATTAGCAATTCAAAGACGCTTCAGAAACACACAGTTCACGGCAAATTCAAGCGCAATAATTTCAAAGTATCTAATTAGTTACCGTGAACTAAAATCAGGGTTTCCCAAGAATCGCCGGTTTCCGTTGGGCGTCTCTGAAATTTAATTTTTCTATATAGGCTGGGTTAGCCTTGAGTACTTCTCGAGCCAAAGTCAAGAGGATCTCAAGTATACATAGAGTCTTTGAATTGCACCCGGTTACAGAATAGAAATATTTACAAAAGCGATCAATATCGCAGCAGAATCTGAAAAGTAGAATACTTTAAGTCTTTCGACTTTTGAGGATGGTGGGGATGAGGCACCCATTCACGACCCTGGACCCTGCCGACAACAAAAAAAACTTGAAGTTTTTGATGGGTCCGAATTTTTTTTTGCTCATTGGTGGGATTCTAAGAAAGAACTTGGGGGGGGAGGGGGGTTACGGAAACGACCAAACAACTAAGGGCATGAGTAGGCCGACTGCCAAAGATAATCGTCCTTCCCCTTATCCTCCCCGTATCCTCCATGTCTCCCGACAACCCCCTTAACAACACCCCAGAATCAACATCGAACAACAACTCCCCCCGCCCCCATCCGACTCCACCCCCAATCCTCCTCCCTCGCACGCTTCGGATCTCGCTTGCACCCGCGCGTGAGGGTAGGCAGGAGATTGGAGGGGTGGGGGAGAGGGAGGCCTGTGGGAACGAAAACTTGAGAGCATATAATTGGCTTTTTAGATGTGGATCGCGGTGGTAGCCCCCTATAGCGTTCCTTTTCTTTTCCTTCATCCCCTTCCCCTCCTATTCCCTTACCAGCCCTCAACTCCTCTCTTTTTCTTTTTCTTTTTTTTATGAATCGGTCCCTCATCACAATGCATTTTTATGTGTGCATTTTACTCCTTTATGACATTTAAGCACGCTAAGTTTATTTCCCGCGAATATTTATCAGAGCCTCGTCTCAGGCTGACTACTCCGCCGTTCCCCTGATGGATGTGAGTGTTTTCAGTCAGTTCTCAGCCGTGTTGCCATTTTTCGGATAATCATCCAATTTTTCCCCATTTGACTTAATGTAGAAGTTGGTAATTTACCGGATAATGTGGCAATCTTGGTTCTCAGTCCGTTCCGTTCTCGTTTTCCCCCCGAGTGTGTCCGTGGTCGTGTGTATCGAGCTCTTCTCACTACCCGCGCCTACCCATGTGTTCCTGCGTCTGTGGTGGTGGGCACGTATGTTTCCTCAATACTTCTGCTTGACTTTGTGTTTGTTAGCGTTCGTGTGTGTGTTTGTGTGTGTGAGTGCGAGCTCTATTCCTGAATGTAGTGCGCGATAGTGTTTGGTTTGAAGCCTCGATTGTTTATAATGAGCCCCCGTCCCCGTGTTTTTTATCCTGCTCCGTGCATTAGTGTGCGCGGTTCCACGATAGCTGAGTTATTGTCTGTGTGCTTCGGTGCGACTGTGAGAGTGTGTATTCTCCTCCTCTTTTCTCTCCCTAACCCCCCTCCTTTCTCAATTTCTTTTTTTCTTCTTCCTTCTTTTCGTTAGCATCCAGAAGGCAGAAGGATTGAATTATG
This sequence comes from Trialeurodes vaporariorum, assembly GCA_011764245.1. Lineage (NCBI taxonomy): Eukaryota > Metazoa > Arthropoda > Insecta > Hemiptera > Aleyrodidae > Trialeurodes > Trialeurodes vaporariorum. The sequence goes on from VMOF01000220.1 coordinate 21,428,231, forward strand.
ACGATTAAATCAACGAATATTATTCATTCGTCGGCTCTGATTTATTGGCCCCTTCAGCCCCCCCCCATGCCTCCTGCCCACCCATCCCCCTCTCTCAATTCCCTAACCTGATTCACTCTGAGCCGAGCGGCAAACTTTTCAGCGCTTAAACTCGTCGGCCGAGCTTTCGCCGTCCATACTCTCAAAGTATAGCCACCGCTTTTAAGAGCCTCACATCAGACGTTGCCAAATTGTGCTAACCGATTCTATTCTTTCTGTTAGTTTCAAATAGTATGATCAGTGTAGATGTGTGTAGTTTGACACCGTTGCATTTTATCCTTTTTAAATTAACCTTTTGGGTCGAATTTAAACATTTCTAACGCTTAATCGATATTCTGATCTTTTCTGCAGCTGTTCATAGGCAAAATGCAATGCTATCAGATTTAATGCTATGCCTTTGTTTCAGATGCGAGAGGTAAAATTGTAGTTTTTACGCAGAGCAAAAGTTCTTTTGAAAATGGCGAGAATTCCATTAAAAATTTCTAAAATAAATTCTAGTATTTTTGACAAGTGTTTTGGTATTTTTAGCGAAATTCATGCATTATTCACCAGATTATTAAGTCAAATATGTCAGATTATTATGGTCAAAAAAGCTTGATTTTCTGGTTAAGAAGGCCATAATACTTTGTAAAAATAACAGAATTCCATAAAAAATTATTGAACTTCACTTCATTCTTGCCATTTTAAGAACTTTTTTTTTTCAGGGTGGCACTGAAACAATAAATTAGATCATTTTTGCCGTTCCAATTTCATTGAAAATGTAGATACAATAACTGGACGTGTAGACCGAATGTACGCTGTGGACAAGATCGGACTCTTTAATTCAGTTAAAATATTTCATTAGAATATGTTAAAATAAACAATTTCAGATTGCTGAGCTTCATCTATAAGGGGGTTCGTGACCCCGCGACCTCCCCTTTGAATCCGCTACTATATATGAAAAAAGAAAAAGGAAAATAATATTATTAAAAGAAAATAAATTTAAAAAACAAAACAAAAAACAAAAAAAAATAACATAAAATTAAATAAAAATAAAAATAAAATAAAAAAATTAAAATAAATTATAATAAGAATATTTTTCTTATTAATTATTCTTATATATTTATTCTTACTATAATTTATTTTAATATTTTTATTTTTATTTCATTTCATGTTTTTTTGTTTTTTATTTATTTTTTTTAAATTTTTATTTTATTGTCTTTTTAAATTTATTTTCTTTTGATGATATTGTTTTCTTTTTTCTTTTTAACAAAACTAAAGAAAAAATAAAAGGTCAAACAATTAAAGGTCTTGCTCTATTTTTAATGACAATGGCCTGACTCTTGATTTATTAGTATTATTTGGTAATAGCTCAATTTATTGGAAGTACGGCGAAATTAAGCAAATTTTGAATGGCGGCGATTCGCAGAGGGCGGCAAAATTGCAGTCTCCTCCTTCCCTCTCCGGAAATTTCGTCACATCTCCAACGCCGCATGGGTAAGATGCCATAGTTTACTTGAGCTTCAAATTAAACGGAATATGGAAAAAAATACCAATATAACCGTTGTTTTCATATAGGGTAACCTATCTACCAATCTTACAAGGATGTAACTGTGTTAATATCATATTTTTACTTTTGTCTTTATTTTCTCTCGTTACTTTAATTTATTTTTACTTGTAACACCCCCCCCCCCCCCTTCAGGTTACTTCTAGTCCCTCGAGTGGGACCGCCGTTAGAAGACTGAAAAGGAAGAGGGGAGGGTGAGGGAGCGAGCGGGATGGAGGGGGAAGGCGGGTGGAAAATAGCTTACACTGGGAAGCAAGGAGTCGAGCCCTGAACGCTTGAAACCGTCCCGTTGTCGCGTCATTTGAAAATAAAATCAAACTTACAGCTTTACGAGTTGAAAGTTGGCCAACTAAAGTTGGGAATCGTTTAATTTGTAATTAAATCGATCCGCTTAGAAGCTCACTCAAGAGTCGAGCGCGCGAGGAAGGAGAGGACTCGACGCCCCCCCCCCATCCCCCCTCTCAGAGCGCCTCCGCGGCTGGAATCCGCCGTAACTTTCGTGTTAAGAGCCCGGGAAAACGCGAAACGCAAAACGCTGCTTCTTGCTCGCCAACGCAAAAAAAAAAAAAAAAAGTAAAATAAAATAAAAAGTAAATAAACAAACAAACAAAAAAACAAAAAACAAAAAAAAAAATTGAGGAGAGGTGGAAATGCTTGTTTTCTTCGAGAAGTAATTAAGTCATATTTCAAAGGAATTTGCCCACAGTTGATAGTAACTAATTTTTATAGCCCCGCGAAACTGCTCACTTATTCGGCGCAAGTAAAAACTTGGGAGAGATAAAAATGATGGTGGGCGGTGCAGAGTGGTGAGGGGGAGGAGTGGAGGCTAGGGAGTGGTGCACGAAGAATAAGAACAAAGTAAAGTTGTGAAGAAAGAAGGAGCTCGGATGGGTCGGGAGAAAAAGAAGGGGGGGTGTGGATGGGAAAAGGAGGGGGTTAAATCTGATAATAAGGAAATGTGCGGAGTGAACCGCTCTACGAGTTCATAAGCTAGAATGTTGGCCCCCTGAGAGGGGGCTTAGGACTCGGGCCGGGGGCCTCCTCCGGTTTTTCTTACTTTCCAAGGTAACAAGGCGCGTTTTTCTCGGCAAAGTTTTTCGCCGCCGCCGCTGTTACAAACTCCCCCCCCCTTCCACTCCCCCGCCGCGCCTTAGTTTTATCCTTACCTCGACAAAATACTTTGCATCATTAATTCACTTTCAGCTTCGCAAGAATTCGACTTGTGAGCTTGTCACTTGCTCTTTTTTGAGGGCTAGAGAGAGCGAAAAAGGAGGTTGAGAAGTCGCTAGGGGGAAACCTCTCCTTGGGGGTAGCTTCAAAAGTAGAGTCAGCTTGAATTTAAACGGACAGACGTCCGTTTTTGTCGACTTTGAAAGTTATTCAGCGAAGCGACACGGCTTCTACCTATACTTGTTCATAGAATTCCTGGACCAATCATAAACGAGAGATGATTTTCGGCGAGCGTGTGAAAATATCGATCATTCGATAGTGCAACAAAATATTCGAGCTGGATCAGAAATTTTATGATCGTTCGGTTGATCGAAACGTCGGCAAAATACGCTACAGAGTAAAAGCTTTTACAGTGTATGCAATCCGCAAACGCACGTGACAACTACACTGAAAAAACGAAGTTTAAGTAGAACCGAAGCAGCTTTTTAAAATAGCTTCGCAGAGCAAAAGTCCTAGCTCTACCGGAGCAAGTTGCAGTTATCCTGAAGTAATACTTCGGTAGAGCCTAAGCAAGGAAAGAGGCTGTTACTCTGAAGAAGTAGTGCTTTGGTACACCTGCATTTTTCTCCGGTACAGCTTGAACTTTTGCTCTCCGAAGCTATTTTAAAAAGCTGCTTCGGCTGTATATAAACTTTGTTTTTTCAGTGTAACTGAGTTTCTTTTCTTTAACGGGCTTTATAGAAGTTGTAAAATTTCTCATGGTACCTAATGTTCTTATGACTGATAAAACTAATTAAAAATTACTTTTATGTCCAGTATCGGTGATACGGAAAGCCAACCCAAGCCAAGTCAAGGATATCTCAAGGAAAGTTTTTGGATTGCACTCCAAGCCTCTTATAAATGACAGATCAAGTCTTGATAATGCTGTAAAATCAGCCCCGATCACTTGAATGTAAAAGCTTGATACACATCTAAGAACTGGGATCTTGCGTCTTTCTTTCTCTTTGTCTATTCAAAAGCATCCATGTTAGAGGAAGATGGAGTGGAGACAGGGTCAGGTCATGGGCGGATACAGGGAATTGTCTTTCTCTCTCTCCTCCCATTTGAAAACGTGTGTTAGAAAAGGACAGAAGAGGGGGCCAAGGTCACGTGATGGCCCCCTCTGCTATCCTTTTCTAACACATAAGTTCAAATGGAAGGAGAGAGAGAAAGACAATTCCCTGTATCCGCCCATGGGTCAGGTCACTTGATAGATTCACCTTCTATCAATGTCCAACACATTCATTCTTACGGAGTAAAATAGAGAGAGACAAGTCCACCATCGGTCGCGCGATTTGAAACTTTTGAAACTACGCGCGTGACAAAATGAAGAAACTATGAATTAATAAAGTAGCGTTAGTTATCCCCCCCCCGTCAGCAGATTGTCTCAAAAGAATTTACCGTTCACAGCTCGTATGCGTGAAGGGGTGTATTTTCGTCTTCAGCGCAAATTACCATCAACATAACCAGTAGCAATATTGAATGTACTTTATTTGCGTAGATTTTGGTCACGACACACTCCGCAGATGACGAAAGTAAGCCCCTCCGTGCAAGTTTAGAGTTAGCTGTAAACGGTAAACTCTTCTGAAAAGACCTCAACCAGAGTGATCCTGCAAATTTACGAAAATACGTAAAGAAAGAAGAAAAATAGGCTATAAATATAAAGATAAAAAGAGGATTTTTGTTTTTATTCTCTCGGAGAATTAATGCACACCTATTTTAGACCGACCCAGAAACGTACAAAATGCATCCTTTAGGCGGGTGGAGGGGGGGGGGGAGAAAACATGGAGAGGAGAGGTGAGAAGGAAAAGCTGACCAAGAAAGAGCAACAAAGTACGAGGCTAGAGCCCACCACAAGCAAGGTACAGGAGGATGAACAGCCAACCAACCACAGGCACAGTTTTCATCGAAATGTTGAAAAAAAGTAAATAAATAAAAACATTAGCCATAAAAAAGAAGACTGGTTGTTAATTAAAACTATCCTATAACGTACACACATTTCTTTTCGCCTCACTAACAAGTTAAATCGCGAGCAGGGGACGATGAGAGGGAGGGGAGGGGGTGGGTCGCTACGGTTGCTAAGAGGAGCGTGCGGGGCTCACGAGTGCACGATAGAAAACCGCGCGCAAAAAATTTAAGAGAATCTGACAAGCGTTGCCAATTCCCTCTTGCGTTTCGCCGCACTAAGAAGAAAGTGGCCCTTATAACTAAAAGAAAAAAATCATAGTTGTTTTCCCCCTTATTTCAATCAAAGGAGCTTGTCTCGTCGCTCAAAATTAAGTGGGTAGTTAACTATTTCCACTCAGCGGTGTTCATTTTGCCTACCTCTCTAATTGAAGGCGCCCAATGAAATCTTATTTTACAAGCAACAATTTCCTCTCACTATAACTGCTGTGTAAAAAAATGGAATAAGGGCCGTTTCAAGGCTCTGAATTTATGTGTTTCTTAAGAAAACAAAAAGAAATTCTCGGTGAGCTGAAAACAAAAATAAATCTGTCTCTAACTAAGTTTCATAGTTCCGGAGATACGAGTTACGTTCGAAATATATTGGTGAAATTGGGAATTCCGCGTTGTGACGAACACATTTTTCGTGATGCTCGCAAATAGGTGCTATCTGATGTAATTTTAGGCGTTCTTGTCGATTTTGGCTGTGAAAAGGCTGCATGCAAAAATTTGAGGGGAGTTTCGGGGGTTTTTCTTGATTTTTCTCACTTATTATGGCCAAATTATGTGAAAACATGCTTTCGGATTCATTAAACCCAGGAACGATTAGCATTACTCAAAAGATCGTAAAAAAATATACATTTTTGGCTCTAACAATTTTTCCAATTCGCGAATCATTTCCGAGAAAATCGTCCCTGAAGTTGGAGAAGTCGGCCAAGAATTGACAAAATCAAAGAAAAGGCGATTATTATTGGCTAACCTCTACAACTTCAGGGACGATTTTCTTGGAAATGGTTCGAGAATTGGAAAAACTTGTAAAAGCCAAAAATGCATATTTTTTTACGAACTTTTGAGTAATGCTAATCGTTTTTGGGTTTAATGAATCCGAAAGCATGTTTCCACATAATTTGGCCATAATAAATGAGAAACATCAAGAAAAACTCCCAAAACCCCCCTCAAATTTTTGCAAACAGAATTTTCACGACCAAAATCGACAAGAACGCCTAACAATACATCAGATAGCATCTATACGTATTTACGAGCATTAAGAAAAATTCACGAGGGAGTCATGACAATTTTTCAATTAATTTTTCAGAAACTTTGCAACACTGTAACTCGAAAAGACTACAATTTCGGACCCATGTGCAGGGGAAAAAAAGTCGTATTTTTACTTCTACAACACGCCCTGAAAACTAAGTATACAGTTTTGCTACACCCTGTATAGTAGATTCAAACGTTCTTATGATGCAGTTTCTAATGCATTATTTAGCGTCAAAGAAAACAAGTCTTGTTACTTTTGAATGACCCATACGGCGTACAAGTATGTATTTCTGGAGATGGCGTTGCGAGGTTTCAATACAGTAAGGGATTTTACTTCGGTTCAACGTGGCAACGCTGCCTTTGAAAAAAGGTAAATACTCATCATCGCCTTACTCATACGATGCGCGGGTTTCATTCAACACTTTTACTCTCGCGCTGCTTCCTCCCTTTTTTCCCTACTTTTATCAAATATACGAGAGAGATACACATGGATGCAAGAGGAATTTCAGGGGGTGATGGACGAAGGGAAGGGGGTAGGGAGAGAGAGAGAGAAAGGGGAAGGGGAAGAAGAGAGAGAGAGAGAGAAATAGAAATATAGAGAAAGAGAGACAAAGAGAGAGAGAGAGAGAGAGAGAGAGAGAGAGAGAGAGAGAGAGAGAGAGAGAGAGAGAGAGTGATAGTGTGTAAAAAAAAGACGAAGGAAAAAAATGTGCGATTAGGAATGAGAAAAAAAGGGGAATTGGGTTGTTTAAAACAGCGCGAAAAAAAAAGAGGTGAGAGGTATAAATGTAACGGCCACCTGTTTAAATATGCTTGCGCTGGGGGTGAATTTAGCGCTAAAGCACGTTCGAATTAAAATATTGCGCTGGGAAACGTATAAAAGCAAATTATACACGCAAAAGAGATTTCACTCGCGGAGGAAAAAAAGAGGGGGAAAAAAAATGAATGTCAAAATGCAACACAAGATAACAGAAATCACAAACGCACGAATGCATCCCTGATATTTAACAATCGAGCTCTGCATGTGCGCTCAGCGAAACGTTCTATTAAACGCGATCTCGAGTATCCTCGTGAAACGGCGCCCTGAGTCTCGGTGAGCTTGGAACGTACGAGAAAAAAAGGAATAAAAGAACTCTTGAACCTTGAACATACAAAAGGCGAGCTACGACTGCCCTTAACGTGCGAATTCTATCGGAAAAATAGGATAACGCCGAAAGTTTGACATTTTTTTTTAAAATGATTTCAGATTTTTTGGAGGACGTTAGCAAACCAACGAGCTATAACGATAAGGAGGGGCTTGCTAGGAAGTAACATTGAAGACGCAATGGAGAAGGCAGCTGACATGAAATCTCTTATGGACTGAACAATTTACACAGGCTCGGTTTGTTTTACCTGTTATTTCTAACCTTAAATTAAAACTTTCCGATCTTATACTCTGTTCGGGATAAGAAGTCCGATGGGACGTCAGGTAAAAACGCACTACATTGCAACGCAGCGGTTTCTTGGCTGTCGATTCTTCCCTGCTACGCGTGCGTTCAGGAGGACCTGCCTTTCAGACCCTTTTATTGAAAAAGACAATACCGTGAACTGACCAATTTATATAGTCCTTTGAACGCCCACTCAAAAATCAAACTTTTGCGGCATTCGCGAATTTTGAATAACTGACTTTAAATTTAAATTTTGCTCGACGTGCACAGAAAAATGATACCCAACGGCGGTTCAAGGAGTAATTTTTCGAAGATTTTGGCATTCCTGATTGAGTGATTCCAAGAAGCTGTAATCTTTGAAAAATTACATATTGAACCGTCGTTTTTCTGTGCACGTCGAGCAAAATTTTTTAAAGTCAGTTATTCAAAATTCGCGAATGCCGCAAAAGTTTGATTTTTGAGTGGGCGTTCAAAGGACTATATAAATTGGTCAGTTCACGGTATTGTCTTTTTCAATAAAAGGGTCTGAAAGGCAGGTCCTCCTGAACGCACGCGTAGCGGGAAAGAATCGACAGCCGAGAAACCGCTGCGTTGCAATGTAGTGCGTTTTTACCTGACTTCCCATCGGACTTCTTGTCCCGAACAGAGTATAACTTCGTCACTCTTTCTATGCTAGGAAGAAAGATTTACAGAGTAACTAGCCACCAGAGGACCGCCGATGACTGCGGTACCGCGACACCTGATGACACCGCACCGGTGCCAAAGCAAATTCGTATCTCATTGACCACTTCTTGATGGAGAGATGGGAATCTCCCGTTATTAGTGTCCAACACCGCCAAATACGGTCGCGCGTTTAAAAACATTTTATGAGAGCACAAAAGTGGACATCATCAGTTTCTAATTCTACCATCATTATTTTTGGATATATTTACATCTGATTTGACCTTTACCTCGCTTGTTGCAAAAGTGTGCAACCCATTGCAGCGTTTGAGAGTGAGACCGCAGTTAGAGGTCGCGTGAGTGAGAGAGAGATAATTTGGAACGCTCGACCAACTTTTTCATCGGATGACGTCATTGCCAGAGCCATGAATCTATGCTAGCTGACAGTCTTAATATAACGATTGGTTTGACGAAAAAGGTATTTTTTGCTTCTTTTTTTTAAATAGACTAAGGAACGGTTTGAGCTTATGACAGGCAGGTGAAAGGTGGAGAGGGTTGAATGGAGTATGTGGGCCCTGGACAATTGATAAGTTCACAAACCAACATTCGGAATGTACGGAGAGAAAAAGACGTGCTTCTCAAGATCTCCTCTGGAATTGCTTAGGAGGCTCGAGGCGCGACTAGCGAGGTCTGCTCTCAGACAGCGTTGCCAAATTAGGCGGGAAATTCAATTTTTTTTTCATTGGGTTGAATGGGAAAATGCGTATTTTTTTTACGCAGAACGACAGCCCTGACTCTCAGATCTCGGGCATGCTCACGCCCGGCCCGTGCTCGCTTCCACATATGGTCGACTAGTCGCAGTTAACCGAGAGACTGTTAAGCAGGGCTCTGAGAAAGCCATCGGAAATAAAAGATGACAAGCGATAAAACAGGGGGTGGGTGAGTAAAAGGGGAAGAGGGAGGGGGGAAGAGGAAACTATCGGTACCTCCTTCTTTGCCATTCCTTCTGCTTTTTCGCGAGGCGCCGCCGTGGGTCACCTCACAGTGGGAACGTAACTGGCAAGACCAGTCAAAACCGAAATTCATGGTGCAATGGGTCTGTTGCAAAATTTTGCTATAACATTATGGAATATCAAGGAATGATACCTCGGTAAAATCACTTGAAAATAATGCAGGGCTGCCGTTTTGCGTATAATCAATGCTATTTTTCAATTCACCGATGATTCCACCAAACTGGCAAGACCAGTCAAAACCGACATTCATGGTGCAATGGGTCTGTTGCAAAATTTTGCTATAACATTATGGAATATCAAGGAATGATATCTCGGTAAAATCACTTGAAAATAATGCAGGGCTGCCGTTTTGCGTATAATCAATGCTATTTTTCAATTCACCGATGATTCCACCAAACTGGCAAGACCAGTCAAAACCGACATTCATGGTGCAATGGGTCTGTTGCAGAATTTTGCTATAACATTATGGAATATCAAGGAATGATACCTCGGTAAAATCACTTGAAAATAATGCAGGGCTGCCGTTTTGCGTATAATCAATGCTATTTTTCAATTCACCGATGATTCCACCGGTTGAGAAAATATTACGCAGTTCAGTTCAGTGCATGACTGTAATAAACTAAAATATACTCGCATCTGTAATCTTTTCTCAACCGGTGGAGTCGTCGATGAGTTTAAAAAACTTGCGGATATTTTAATTAATCAATGGAGTTTCCACCGATTAAGGAAAGATTACAGATCAGAGTATTTTCGTGCATTGCAGTCACACACAGAACTGAACTGTGTAATCTTTTCTCAACCGGGGGAATCATCGGTGAGTAGAAAAATAGCATTGATTATACGCAAAACGGCAGCTCTGGTTGAGAGCATTAGAAAGTTGCAAAATCCACTCAAAAACTCAATAAATACGTTAAAACAAAATTCAAAGATGGCGGTCGATTGAGCGGGTGACAGTGAAAAAGTCTCATCTGATTACTGTTTTCTATGCTGAAAAAGTGATTCATCAAAGCATTAAGCTAAAATTCGACGGGACCTCGCCATTGTAACCTGCACATTCGACCGCTATCAGTGAATTTTGTTCAATTTTTGTTATTGAGTTTGTGAGTGGATTTTGGAACTTTCTGATGTTATCAAAGTTATTTTCAAGTGAACTTAAAAAGAAAACAACATTTCAAACGCTGTAGCAAAAGTTCGCTCCAGATATATAGAGGAGTTGGGCTCGAGAAAAACATTGCTTTAATGTAATATAAATGGGAAAAGTGCCTTTAGTGTTGGGAAAACATTGTCCTTGGAATAATCATAAATAATTTAAGCAAAATTACCTACTCACGTTAAATATTCTCGCGTTATTCTTCTCAGCAAATCGTCTTAACACAATCAGTCATTCATCTTATGGCAAATGAACATATTTGTGCTAAAACTTCGATTTATTATAATAGAAATAACAAGAGGATAACGTGAGTAATTTTTCTTTAATTATTTATGAACATCCAACGGACACTGTTAGCCCAATAATGTGAGTAATTTGAGTTGACCTAGACTTGATTTTAACCAGAGTCAAAAATTAGAGACGGACGCACAACACTAAATGCATGCAGCAGAAGCTCAGGCAATTCTCGAGAATCAACAACTCAACAGTCAACAGCCCTCTAATTCAGCCTGGTGTTGAATGGTGAATGGTCAACACCCTCCTATCCACCTTCAGTCTATCCCCTTAAGTTTACCGAACGTCACCATTCAACACCAGGCTAACGCAGAGAAGCGTTGTTCGGTTGAAACCGCAAGATTGATGCGTGTCTTCGCTATCTAGAGGCCGAAACATCCCCAGTTTTTTCGTTCGGAAGCCTAAAATACGCCATTCGTCCGAGATGTGATTTCCGGTGATTTTTGGTCTTAAAAGTCCATTTTATCTTAATATTTTTCTAGATGTCAATAATTTTAACCACAGTGCGTCCAATTATTCAACTGTAATAACCTTAATTGTGCTTTACCTAGATTTCCGAGCTTCGTTACATGTGTTCCAATTGTAGGTATTTGGTTAGTTTTTTTACGTTTCTGGGAAAAAGGTGCGTTAAAAACGGCAGAATTAATTTGTTATGGTTGCCAAAATAGCTCTATACGGTAGTCTAAAACTTATTTTGTGATTCCAACCTCAATGATTATACTCAGGAAAGTGCCTGATATTAGTGAAAATCCATCCACATTGCCAGATCAGGTTTACTTATACTTCCTTCAAGAGGTTAATTTTCGATAAGTGTTTATCTTCATTTTATTTGTACTCCATACGGTAACACTGCAGCACATTAATGAGGTTTTTTCGATTTGAATGTTTTAGTCTTTAGAATCACGGAAGCATCGATGCCTTTCATACGCTCTAAGTATTTTCACGTTATGCACAGTGTCTATCCGTCTCTAATTTAAACTAGGTAAACAGACTGTTTTAGTGAGAAGCGAGAAATTCAAAATTGACCAATCGCAGATGCAGATTTCGCAGTTGGAAAAAGTATCTAAGCCAAATCAGATTTCTGGATTTTAAATGTCCCGCTCGTCACTAAAACAGTATTTAAGGATTGAGAAGCGGTCATAAGCTACCTTGAAAAAGTAACCCCCCCCCCCCAAATGCATCATTCATTCATGCCGTACTCACCGCTCCTCAATCCTCACACACTGAATCCATTCGCGGTATTGCATTTTATTATGACCCGATCCTAAGTTTTTAGGGCTTACTTGAGATATGACGTGTGTTTCGAGGTAGACGTTGGAGTTTTCTGGACCCCACACGACAGCAGAGGCGTATAATGATAATCCGATCTACCTATTTGGTTTTGTATTTTTTTTTTACCTGATCCGATGTTTTTCGGGGCTGATCTGAATAATAACTGGTACGTTTTGTAGTAAATGTTGAAGGTTTTTTGAATCCCGCGCGTGAAGAGGGGTATAGGCAAGGCTGATGCTTGCTGGTTCCCAACTAATCCATCGAATCAAGAATCAGAGCTGCCATTTCGTTATATTGAATTACATTTTCTGATCCACCGATCATTCCACCGGCTGAAAAAAGATTGCACAGTTCAGTTCAGTTTACGATTAAAATGCTCGAAAATACTATGATATGTAATCTTTTCTCAATCGGTGGAATCGCCATTAAGTTATTAACATATTCAGACTTTTTTTTTTGAAGTTAGAGATGACTCCACCGGTTATAAGAAAACATTACACACCAGAGTATTTTCGTGCTTTAATAGTAGCATAGACTGATCTGTTTAATATTTTCTCAATCGGTGGAATTATCGGTGCATTGAAAAATGCCATTAACCCCTTATGGACAACGCCCGAGTATGCTCGTTTTTTTTCCTCTGCCCTTTTTCACATTTTTGCAGTCTTCATTCCGGATAAACGAGATTATCTATGAAAACACTTACAAGGTAAGCTTTCGCCAGGCGCCTTCAATTCGTTGTATAGGCAATTCCAACTCCCCCGAGCACGAATAGTTAACTACCTTCCCTTTATGTATAAATGAAAGAGTGGTGTTATTTTCAACTAACCCGGTCATTAGAGGGTTAACCCTTCACTGCATAGTGTGACACCGGTGTCATACGATGTAAAAAGCCCTATATCAGAGATTGTAATGTATATTTTGACTTATTTCAAATTGTATCACCAGTGTCACATTATACGAAAACAAAAAAAGGGGCTCAAACATTTTTCAAAAGACCACCAGCACTCATTATAATGCATTTAATAAAAGAAATCATGGTTGGGGGAAAATTTGCCCCCGTATCCAATTCAACCGCTATTTCATTATTTTTACTAAGCTTCTGGCATTTGCTCTTTGAAAAATCCAATTAAAGTAAAAAATTCTTATTTTTTGAAAATGTTGAATTTTTTTTTCTTTTCCCGTCATTTCTTATGGTGTTATAGCACTTGTAAAAAACAATACAAAAATGGAAAAAATGAGAATTTTCACCGAAAAACTGTCTAATTATTTTTTTTGCTATTTTTCCCGTACATGTGACCACCTAGTGAATCGAAAAATCCAGTTTTGATTGAAAAAAAAATCCCATGCAGTGAAGGGTTAAAAAGATACACAAAACAGCAACTCTGTCGAAAATGCACGACGGATCGTTTGCAAGAATACGCTTCATTATGAGCCATGAGCATTGGTCGAGAAGTAAGGAAAAAAAAAAAAAAAAAAAAAAAAAAACACGTTTAATGCTAAAACCTTGGCCTTTTCCCTCCAATGTGCGCCGAAGCGGTGTGAGGAGATAAGTAAGGAGCCTACGAAAATAAATTACGTGCTCGGAATAAAATTCCAACGACGACTTAACGGGAGTTACTGACTAATGGTCAGATGGACTGACGGGGGTTGAAAGCCTAACGGGACCCCGTTGGGGATTCGGTTCGGAGGATTCGGCCGCTTTGGCGTTCGGCCTCTTCTCGCCGTCCAACGCCCGTTCCCTAGGTCTCGTCCGAATGGGCATAGGGACTTTCTTCGCGAGACAGGGCCTTTATACTGATTACGACTGTCCGACAAATCCATGCCACCCTCCAGCAACCCCCCCCCCCCCCCCCATTCCCCTCTCGATGACTCGTTTGAGACATCCACTCCCCCTCCCCCTACTAACCCTCTACTTGCTCATCCGATGATCGCTCGAAGTTCGTTATTTTTTTCCTCCACCTCATCACCCGTGCTCTCAAAATGCGCTGATTAAGTACCAGGAACCCCCCGAAAGGAATACCTTCAGAGAATATTTCGAGGCCCTTAATTGAGCCTAATTTGCCCTGATAAGAGATCTGCAGTTGCTCGTTTCTTGTCCCGTTGCTCTTGAACTTGTCTTGGTCTTTCTCTATCTCCGGCCATTTGAAGACGTGTGTTGGTAAAGGACAGAAGGGCGGGGTTACCACGTGATTCAAGCATATATCTCTGTTCTTTTCTATATACCATCATGGAACCCACGTTCAAATCGAAATAGAGAGAGAGAGAGAATGAAGAAACCCGGGATCCACCTACGGCTAGTTTGTAGTCACCGAATGGGAGATAGTTAAATACAAATGGAATCATGGACACCTATTCACGGAGGGGAGAATTGGACAGTGTAGAAGGGAGAAAGGGGAGGGAGTATCGGCAAGAGGGATGACGAAATGGCTACAATGGATATGTTACGAACTTTCCCTCCAGGGAATTTGAGCGATGATTCGAATGGGAAATGACGCAAAAAATAAAGATGCGCGCACTTCAAATTTCTAGAATTTGCACTTAAACTCAAGAAAAGGGAACAAAACGGCTCATTTTGATGCCACACTGCTGCCGCTGGATGGGAAAAAATCTCATTTTGGGGAAATCACTATCCCGGGAGCTAAGTTTTGCTAAAGATCTATTACAAAAAATCAATGATACGTAATTCGGGTAGTTCGCGCTTCCGTTTATTGCGATATAGGCTTATTTGTGTGTATTTTACTATGGTTCAAGTCTGATTTCATCATCACTTAGCCCCAACTACATGTCCTGCAGTGGCGAAGCGTGCGATTTTGCATCGTTTCTTTTTTCAATTTAAACGCATTAGAAAGAATTTAAACGCATTAGAAAGGTCGAAAAGCCTGGTCATCGCCGATGACTGAAGCATTCGACTTTTTTGGTGAATTTAAGTGGAGCAAATACATTGTTGCCAAATGCCACGCCTCGCCACTGATGTCCTGCCGGTATATTCTCCCACATAGGAATTTCACAACCTAATCACTATATTTTAAAGTGGCTTCCTTAGAGCAATCCAACTCTATTCTCCACTTGCGGATACAAAAATATGTCTGTCTCTCTCTCCTCCCATTCGATCAAAAGTGTTAGAAAAGAATATCAGAGGACACCATCACGTGGCTTTAGCCCCTTTTTCCGTCCTTTTCTAGCGTACGCATTCAAATGGGAGGAGAGAGAGATACAAATTCCTTTATCCGCCTACGACACTCTCATACTCGCGCGCGCGACTACAGCGCTACAGTGGTGAAAACGCGTGAGATTGAAAGTAAAGAAATAGGAAAACATTGAATTAAATTTCAAGACAAAGGAGGAAAATGATAACCAAAGGCTAGGGTCAACATAAAACGAATGTAAAAAAAAAAAGGCAAGGCCATCGTGAGAACGCCAATAAAAGATTCTACGGATATTGATTCGATTTTCGCTGATAAAATAAAAAGTTATATGGGACAGTACATAAAAAGTACTGGCGTTAAACTCTTTCCATTGATTAGCCAGCATTCTTTTACCTTGTTCTCGATTGTTATTTTCTTTTATGACTGCTTTTCAGGCGGGAGAAAATAGACCCTCTCCTCTTCACTCGCAAGACTGACCAATGAGAGGGTTGGTTGAAGTATCCCTGATTTTATCGGATATTTACTAGAGATGCGGTGCTTAAAGGGAACTCTGGAACAAACTATGAAATGAACTAGCTCTTTTAGGGAATAGAAACTTTATGGCAATAACGCGCGTGAAGTTTGGATCCAGTCACTTATTTTTTGTAACCCAGTTTTTGAAGCTTTTCTGGTTCCTATAAATTGAAGTAACTTTTTGATAAAGGTACAAACAATGGGGTTCATGCTAACTTTTACTACATGCAATTGAATAGTAATTATTGCGTGAAAACTAGCGGAAACGACGACGAATATGCTATAAAATCACGTAATTCACTCATAGATTCACAAAATTACTTTGAAATTAAAGGTGTAATGTCGAAACTACGCAGGTACCCTATAAAAGATCCGTATCTAATTTGAAACTTTCCTCAGTATTTTTCTATAAAAAGCGAGAAAAATTAGATAGGAATAATCCTATGATACCATTGCTCTCGTTCGTAAAAAGTTGGCGGGAAGATGCGGGAAATTTTTTAACATGGGTGCAGAAAATGAGCCACATCTCCATCAAAAATGAACCTATTAAAATATAATAAAAATAAATAAAACCACATGACAAAACGTTGAAAGCTGAAGATATGATAACTTCAACGGTGTAATTGGATTTTTTATACAATAAATAGAGCCAAAGCAAAAGCCCTACGAAACTTACTTTTCGACTGACCCTCGTAACAAACATGGCATAGCCTCTCTATTGGTATAGATCTCTGGCGCAACCAAGATCTTTTTCATCTCTCTCATTTCCCATTTGAATGCATGAGTAGGAAAATGACAGAAGGAGGGGGTTTTATCCCTTTGTCCATCCTTGTCTAACATACGTTTCTTAATGGAGAAAAGAGAGAGATGAAGAAACTCTCGGTGCGCTACTGGTATAGATCGTTTGGGATCAAATGACGATATCCTCTACTTCCATCCTTTTCCAACACATGCATTTGAATGGATAAAACAAAGATAAATACAAATTTCTGGATGCGTTAATGAACTGGTGTACTTTTCATAAATGGAAAAGTCCAATGAGCTATACATTTAACTAAAGTTGCGGTTTAATGGGTGGCCTGCGTAGTGCATAACCACCATGGGGGGGGGGGTTTAGGTTAGGTTTAAGCGAGTAATTTGTCCATTTGATTCGATTTTTACGCCTTAACGACATAGTGTGTCCGGCTGTTATGAACGTAAAACCAGGTATTCTCATCATGGGATACCTCTTTCTCACCCCTCTCGCGAGATTTCCCATGTTTTTTGACCAGCTGATTTCAAATGTGGCCTTAGTTTTTACTCAAAACTCATACTTTTTTCCAGAATTTTGAATATTTTACTAAGAAGACGTTATTTCGAATTTACGTAAAATCTGGGCCTGTTTAATGAAAACTGATAGCATTTTGGAAATCAGCGTCTCAAAATACATAAAAGAGCGACGATGAAGTTAAATTGTAGGCGAAGAATTATTCTAAAATACTGAAAATGAGTAAAATCAACACTGATGGATGGTGAATGTCGCGGACACATTATGTCGTTTTTGGTGCTTACTTATTTGATTCCGTGTATTTTGATGCGGCGCCACCAGTGCCACCACACAGTTTATCAAAGCATGTTCCGATCCATTGTGCGGTGGCGCCGCATCAATATACACGGAATCAAATGGACATATTACTCGCTTAAACCTAACCTAAAAATCCCACATGGTGGTTACGCAGGTTACCCATTAAACCAATGAGCTATAACTTTAGAGTGGTGTATCAAGGAACGTTCCGCTGGTTCATTGTTGTCACCTAGGACGCTGCCATCTTGCCGTAAAAATCGATTTTGAGGTTAAATTTTGGAGGTCGTTTCCGGTCGTTTCGTAAACAAACTCTGGCATCGCCGAAAACAACCTACAAAATTTAACCTCAAACCTTGGAATCCGCCGTCCAATTTTCGCTTTTTCCCGGGATTCCCTCTACCCTGTGTGGCACAAGGTGGACCAGCCCGCTGCCACTCTAAAGTTATAGCTCATTGCATTAAACCGCCACTCTAAAGTTATAGCTCATTGCATTAAACCGCCACTCTAGATAAATGTATCGCTCGTTGGAAAAATCCATCTTTTGATCCATATGTGCGACGCGATGGAACCCACGCTTCATCCAAGAGAGCGGAGAAACTTTGATGGGAAAAATTTGCATCCGACGACCGGTAAACAAACGCGCGGGAAAACAGGCGTGTTTCAAAAGGAGCACGAAATTATTTTTGTAATTCAGGGAACGGTGCGCGCCGCGCGGTGGCAGTGGCGGTGCTGGTGGTGCGGCGCGGCGTACGGTCGGCTGAGTTTCCATAGAGTCAGCAACATTAGCCGCTTACAATAAACAGAACCTTAGCAATGATTATATTTTTCTTCTTCTTTTTTTAAGGAGGGGAGGGTTGGGTAATAGAGCAAAATTTCATTTTTCCATAAATATCATTCTTTCTTGAACTTTTGTCTGAATTAGAACTTCATGAATGATTGAGCAACGAAACAGCTGTGGCAAAATTGCCACCAACAGTGGCGGCTCGTGCAATTTGGCAACAATGGATCTTCTCCACTTAAACCTATGCAAAATAATCGATCTTTAGGAGGTGCATTGAACCCCCAATAAATCGATATACTTGCATAGGTTTAAATGGCAAAACACATGGTTGCCAAACTGCATAAGCCGCCAATGGCCACCAATGAGCTATAACTGAAGATAGTCTATGACGTGTTCCATCGATGATTCCGAAATCAACGATTCCTCCATAAGAGGACAAAAATATTATATTATTTAATAGAAACATAAAAATGTACTTTGGAAAAGTGGTCGAATCTTTAACCTTTTCGTTCTATGTTGAAAGCGTCGTTGAATATAAAAATTTCCTTAAAACGGAAGCACTATAGGATGAAGAAAAAAAGACACAGCAACAAGAACAAATAATTGTCGGATGCAGGCAAAACGCAGCACACATGACGAGTGTTTCCGGTGGTACGTATGCGTAGAGCACATTGCATACCCGAAAAACTTCTGTTCCAATATCTCAGTCCTCTATTGCACAGCGTGCGAAAACGAGGAGTAGGGGATGGACGGAGGGAAAATGGGAAATTCGCCCGAGCAGAAAATACCTATACAATTGAAGACACCGTTATTTCCGTGTGGAGGGAGCGACAAAAAGAAATTAAAATGGGAGAAAAAGGTGAGGAATTTAATCTGTGAGGTTAATGTTGTTACAGCGAAGAAAAACAATGGGAGGAGAGAAAGCTCATTAGATATAAACAAAGAGACAATAGGCTCGCCAGCCGCTCCTCCGAGGCTCAAACTGCCTAGCCACGGACTTGCCGACAGCGGAACGGTGGCGGCGGAGGAGGAACAACGCGAGAAGGAATCAACACAACGACCGACAACGGAACGAAAACAAAACGGGAACAAAAATACGGAAAATAGATTTTTCTTTTTCCTCCTTTTGTGTCCCAGAGAGGTGTTTCAAAGTCTCTTACCCATCCCCCCACCCCCGATGCCACCACCCCCATATACCACTCCCTTATTACATGGAAGGATACGAGCGTGTGTTGTGTTTCGACCGTGTAAGTTGTGCCTATTTAACATTGTGGCCTTAATACATCCTACCACACTGCAAACAATGTTGCATAGCAGCTGCACCCCTAAAGTCCTTCATGGTAGGTAAGGCGGTAGGGTAGGGTTTTAACTTAGAGCCCTTAATTCTTACGCTCCATGTTTACTCTCAGTTGGTCAAGTTTCAGGCGCGGCTTGGTAGTCGTGGAGAGGGGACGGTGGAGAGAGAAAGAGAGAGAAAAAAAACATATTTTATTAAGTCCCTTTATTAGGTTGGCTGCTCGTTGTGTTTTGTTGTGTTGTGGTGCGGTGTGGTATCCTCTTTCCACACGGCGAGTTGTGACTCTCTAGCAGTTGCAAGTCGTGTTAAAGTCGAGACACCGACAACGAAGAGTTGTCTTTGATTGAATATTTCACTAAGATCCGCGCAGGTCAGCAGGTGCTACAAAATTGCATCCTCCCATACGGTATAAAATTCTCCGTCTCTTCTCTTCTCTCCTCTTCCCCCCTCTCCTTCCTTCCTATCCTGACTCTCTTCCGTCCTACCTCCTCCAACTTTCTTCTTCTTCTTTTTCGTCTTACCCTCCCTTTACTTATTCTTCTTTCACGTTTGCATTGAATCCGCCGTATGCGACCGTCCTTGAGTTGGTTCTAGTGGCGCTTGAATTGAATCAAGAGGTAGGCTTATTTATTATTTTAATGAAAGCCATCATACAAACAAACAGCCGAGTTATTCCACAGGCGGGAATGGGAATGTATTCGGTTCTGGATCGTAGAGAGACACTTGATGTTAAAGACAGTACAAATTGCGGGCACTGCATTGTTAGTTCAATAATGATAATTGCCTCCGATTACTCTACAGTTTCACGGTTTGGCAGTGCTTGATTTTACATTTTTACGGAGACGGCGAGAGAGAGAGAGAGAGAGAGAGAGAGAGAGAGAGAGAGGGAGAGAGAGAGAGAGAGAGAGAGAGAGAGAGAGAGAGAATAGTCAGAGGAAAATAGGGTTTGACCCGGAATAAATTGCAACGGAAGCTTTTATGGCTGGAAGTTGCTCATTGATACTACCTAAAGAACAAATAAAAGGTTCGCTAAAATCCGAGTTCGGGAAAGGGTGGTTTGCCCCCATTTTTCCCCCGAATTAGAAGATTTTTACGTCTTTTCTCACGGTTTTCCTCAATTTGCGCCCAAACTACCACTCCAACGCAAAAATTGGACCCAACTAATTTTAAGGAAGACATAATTTTCTACAAGATGGTTTAATCAGATCAAAATTTCAGTCACCCGGCGGTCGGGAAACAGCTGATTTTCATTTCGCGGAAATTCGAGACTTCGCGGAAAAACGCGTTTTTGGCGATTTCTCGAGTAATTTGACTTCCGCAGCAACGAATGCGGAATGACCGTATTCTAGACACCAAATACGTATTAAAGGGGTTTATATTGAATATTATGGAGGTGTGGACTGTGGAGGGGTCAAGGCCCCCTTTGACCTCCCGACCCCTTTCTCAATACAGAATAAATAGAGCACAAATTCTCCATTAACTGTGAAGTAATTCACTTTTTCCTCGTCAAATGTCTTGTGAATTTGTTGACTTTGCGTATTTGGATCAAAAACCGGCTTGGAATCCATGAATACTTAATTTACCCCCTTTTTCCGGGGAGAAGCGTACACTTTTTTGACCAAGTAGGAATGAACCATTGTCTTGGCAACCGGCTAGTGCCCGTGGCCCGTAGCTGAATCCACGCATGTGTAGCGGTAAGAGTTTCCGTGAAAAAAACACAATAAATCAAAACTTACTTAATCCTCAGCTTTAAAAATTGCTTGGAAAAAGCCAATATACCCAACAATAGATCAGTAATATTGCAATCTCACCTGAAACAAAAAAAGAAATTTTGATTAAAACGCAAAATAGAAGAACTACATCCGAGAGACTCAGTGGTGGCTCGTGAAATTTGGCAATGCTGTATTGTGTCCGTTTAAACCCATGTAAAAAGTCGAATGCGAAAGAGTTCACCGAACTCCCGACAGTTCGATCTTTTTCATGGATTCAAATGGACGAACTACAACATTGCCAAATTGCAGGCTACTTATTATACTATTTCTAGTCTCAGCGTGCAATCACTCAATCAGACAACTTTGCATTTTGTCCACTTATTGTTAGACCAACAATAAGTCTTGCGTGCACCGTGATCACTTTCAAAGTCAACTTTTTACGTGTATTTAAATGGACAGAACTCAACGTACGCCTTCAACTGACCGGCGGGCCGATCCTTGAAATTCCCAACTTTTGGGTGAACTGGATAAGAATGGAAAATGGTGATTGGTGGAGACAAGGCACGTGGTAGCCAAGGCTAATCAAAACATGGAATTTATCTAATTGGTTACTGGGCAGTCCTCAGTATCTGATAAGCAATTAGATAAATCCCGTATTTTGATTAGACTTGGCAACCACTTGACTCGTCTCCCCCAATCACCGCGTTTTCCATTCTTATCCAGTCCACCCTAAAGTAGGGGATGTCAAGGATAGGTCCACTGTAGATCGTTCTGGCTTGAGCACTATATCAATTTTTTTCTTTTTATCCAGAAATAAAGTGAGATAATTTTGTTTTTTCTTTTTCAAAGATACCCCAAAGGCCCAAATAGGGTAAATTAAGACAAACCAATGAGACGGATTAATTAATACGTCACCGGAATACGTAAAGCAAACTCGGGGATAGATTACGTGAAGGATCCACAGTAAATCATTTTGGTAGCATCCACGCGTTTTCTCCCATTCAAGACGGCGAGCGGGAGTGAGATTAGGAAAACGCACGGAACAAATTCACGAGAGCGAGAGAGCCAGAGAGAGAGAGAGGGGGGGAGAGGGAGAGAGAGAGAAAGAGCGAGAGAGAGGGGGAATTGGGAGAGAAAGGAGGCTAAATTAATAAATAATAAAAATTACGTGCGGTGAATGACGAGTGATCGTAACGTAAGGGATAGGAGGGAAAAAAGGATGAGGAAAAACGAAGAAAGTAAAAAAAAAAAAAAAAAAAAGGAAATAAAAATGACGAAACGAGGAGCGAAGTGAGGATGGGCAAAGGTGCGGGAAGTGTGCCAGTGGTGAGTGGAAGGGGGAGGGGGTATCAGATTAGTAAACGTGTGGGGGGGAGGGCGGGAAGAGAGGATAGAAGTATCGGTAAGTCTTCATTAACCGGCCAGGCCGGCCCGACTCCGGCGCGCTTTCCCAGAGGAAAAAGCGTGATCAGCGCCTAGTGTTTCGTCTTGTAACACGATTCTCGCACTCTTCTCTACTTCAGCCTCCCCTTCTTTCACTCTCCCTCTCCCCCTCTCCCTTCAACTCTCTCTCTCTCTCTCTCTCTCTCTCTCTCTCTCTCTCTCTCTCTCTCTCTCTCTCTCTCTCTCTCTCTCTTTTCCCATCTCTCTTCCCCTCTCTCTTGCTCCTGAGCCCATCCAAGGAAACAAGCGGGCGCGAAAAACGGTGGGGAACGCGATCTTGTAGAGCGCGGAGTCGCAGGATGGGGGGGGGGCGAATGTTTTTCACGGAAGATCTCACTTTCAACGACGAAAGTCTCTGCTTTCATAAAACTCGCCGTCCTAGACGGCTGACTTCCTTCCGTCTCGTGTTTTTTTCAACCGAGAGAGAGAGACTCAAAGATGCTCTATTGCATGCTCTCCTCTCGAACGCATCTTGAATTTTTACGGAAGGGAAGAGAATTCATTAAAACCTAACTTTCGTTGAAACGAAATTTTGGAATGAAATAACTTCCGGATCCGCGTAACAATGAAGGGCACCGTGACAAAGAGGTGTTATGGACACGTAAAGAAGTATCTTTATTGCGGACATTTTTTCCCGCGAAAACCAACCATCGTCGGACTGTTTTCAGGTCTATTTTTAAGGTGCACAAATTATAGGTGGGGGGGGGGGGGTCATAAGCTGATCCAGGAATTTGTCTTTTTCTCTCTCTTTGCCCAATGGAAAGTATGTGTTAGAAAAGGGTAATCGAGTGGGTGAAAGTCACGCAAATGCCTGTCATATGTATTATTCTAACACACGCGATAAAATATGGGCAGAGAGATAGGAGGACAAATTCCGTGGAATCCATATAGAGGGGGAGAGGGGGAGTTCCAATAGAGCCGGTTGTTGCCCCCTAAAAACAATCAAAATTGAAATTCGACTGAAAAACCACTTGCCGAATTACTACTCACTCTTAAATGCACATTTTTCGACGGTTTACAACTAATATTAAATGTGTTTAACGCAATTTTAGACGTCTGGTTTGTTAGTGTACACCCCCCCCCCTCCGTTTGTTTGTAAAAGAGAAAGAAAAAAATACTCTGTATCGTCATCGTTTTATTTATTTATTTTAAAAATAATTTCACTAAAGCATTATCTTCTTTTTAAAACTGAGTCGCGGAAAAAACCACAGACAAAACTTGTTTTTTGGACCGCATCAGGTGATTATATAGCTCCTTCAATTGGTTACCACGCAAAACCAATACATTCGTACAGGAATAGTCATATCACACTCAATGATATATTTATTAAACCGGCAGGTCGCATGCAAGTATGTTGGTATGAGACGAATGGCCAACTGGCATTTCCGATGATTTCACCGGTTGACCAAGAGATTACACGCAGTTCTGTTCAGTGTTAGAATGGAATGCTCGGCTCTGTAATTTCTTCTTAACCGATGAAGTCGTCGCTGCTTTTAAACAAGTTCCGAGTATTTTCAACGTTTGATGGCATTCCCACCAATCGGAAACATATTATATGTATGTATAGGTACTAGTATTTACGCGTTTTACAGATATGAACTAAACAGAGCTGAGTAATGATTTGATCAATCAGTAAAATCATCGGTGAATTAAAATGCCACTGCATATACATGAAACGGCAGCCGGGATCCCTGCGCGCGAAGGCATCGGAGCAAGACTTTTTGTTTGGTGTTCTTTCTTGAGTTCGGAAAAAAGTTTTGGTCATCCCGAGCAGGGCTGCCGTTTTGCGTAGAATCAACGCTATTTTTCAATTCACCGATGATTCCACCGGTTGAGCAAAGATTACACAAATCAGTTCAGAGTATGACTATGATAAACTAAAATACTCGCATCTGTAATCTTTTCTCAACCGGTGGAGTCGTCGATGACTTTAAAAAACTTGCGGACATTTTAATTAATCAACGGAGTTTCCACCGATTAAGGAAAGATTACAAATCAGAGTATTTTCGTGCATTACAGTCATACACTGAACTGAACTGTGTAATCTTTTCTCAACCGAAGGAATCATCGGTGACTAGAAAAATAGCATAGATTCTACACAAAACGGCAGCCCTGATCCCGAGTGCTGGCATCGTTATTTAAGCGGCATTCTACATTAGGACCTGTGGCGGCGGCGCGTGCAATCTGGCAATGTTACATTTAGTCCATTAAAATTCATTAAAAAGGTCGAAATATTGGGGATTCATAGTGTAATCTCTTGAAACGATATTTTACATTGGTTTGAATGGACGATGTACAACGTTGCCAGATTGCACGCGACGCCACTGATTAGGATCAACAACTAAATTTGCTGGAGCAAGAGCTTACGAATAGACGCATTTTCCTTCTTCGTTCTATTTTCTCTTTCTGACAAAGCAGTCCTAAAGGACGACTTTGTTTAGAAAATCGCATCTGCTATCACCATTATCAATAATTTAACACCACTTCTAATTACGAAGTACGAACAAAAGCAGTAGAGGGCGAGGAGGGCGTAGAGGAGGGGGGGGGGAGAAAGAAGAAAAAAAAATCAGGGGAAATTATTACCATACGATTTGAGTCGAAAAACATTATCTGTATTGCAAGGAAACGGAAGGAGAGAGAATATATAAAGACGTAGACACGATTATGTTCGCGATGATTCCGCGGGAATATACCTCATTACCTTCCGGGGGAAAACGTAAACACAGCATTTTATTTGATTTTCCCTTCTCTTCTTTGCGCCATTAGCAAATTACCAACACGATAACAGGAGCCCCCGGTTCCCTTTTTCAGAGACCCTGCGCCGCCAGCGACGCGACGCTAGCGCCCGCGCCGAAGTCCCAGGCAGTCGTACACAGGATCGAATCATCGATGTGTCTGGACATTTTGGGTGCGATTCAGAGACTTTACTTGAAATCGACTTGATTTGGCAAATTGACTTGAGAAATGCTCGAACCGAGTTGAGTCGAGTGAGAAAATATTCAGCTATAATCGTCGTTTGTGGAGATATCTACAGTCTACACCTGGACCAATCCTTAAATCGCCAGTAGCAAACGTATGCAACAGCCCCAATCAAGGTTTCTTACGGCTGCCTTGAAATTATCTTCTACAAACTTTATCTTCTAGAGACTTATCTTGAGAGGAAAACCGTGCGTCTTCTTAAAGCGTCTCTGAACATCCGATTTGTGTCTATTCTTCCTTGAAAATCCCTTGAAAGTTCCTTGAGGAATCTCAAAACGTTTTGGCTCAGGCGTGTTCCAAAATTACAATTTGAATCTGGAGGATGCATCAAGTCGAAGTCAAGCTAAGGAGATCTCAAATGAAGTCTCTAAACTGTAGTACCCATCTTTGAGTCCGTTGTTAAAGAGTCCTAATTTGTCTCAGCAAAAGTTGAGCCGCCGTGTTCTGCGCAAGAGCGATTTAAGTTCAAAAGTTTAAAGAGCGTTTCTAAATTGAAGTTGTTGTTAATTTTCCAATCAAGGAGACATAGTTTTTTCAAGTATGAAAAGCGCAAGAATCCAATCACCTGTTAACCCTAACCTAAAGATCCTCAAAGTCGGTTTCAAGTATGAAAAGCGCAAGAATCCAATCACTTGTTAACCCTAACCTAAAGATCCTCAAAGTGGGTTACTTGCGTAACCGCCATTTGACTGTCACTCTATTCTGAGAGTATGCAGTAGGTTTTTTTTTACTTTTTTTATTCACCGCGGAGCCTGGTGGAGCTGCACCACACTATTTTCTAGAATTTGATAAGTGATTTGATCATAAAATTTACTCGTAAATCCAAGAAGTTTTCTTATTTCCATCTAGTTAAAACAACAAAAAAAACAAAAACAAACATCCGCACTGCCGCATTTGAATGTTAGCTGTGTTTTGGAAAGTAGTTAACTATTCGTACGCGGCTGTGCCGTTTTAGTCTACCTTGAAAAATGAAGGCGCATGCATAAAAGTACAAAGCGCGGTTTCCCCAGAGTCCCTTGATGAAAATTTTGGCATGGAGTACCAACACGACGTTCATGCATTTGAAAGGAGTCCATCGCCTGAACGAATTCGAAAGTTAAGTTCAACGATGGACCAGCACTATCAGCAGTGGACAGGCGGGATTTTATACTCTTCGTCAAAATTGTTACGTACTATTTTCAAATAAATAACACGATTATAGTAGAATCAATCACGGTGTGAATCGGTCCTACTGTTTTATTATGATGACAATATGAAGAAAATATTTCAGTACTGCGGTAGTACATTGAGTATACGAATTTCATCAAAATTCATCCAGCCGTGCGTGGTTGACTCTAAGTAGCTAAGACTCTAAGTTAATTTTTCACTTACATTCAATTTTTGGCTTGAACACCCAAAATTAATTTTTTAAACGGACTTGAGGGTTATTTTGTTCAACTTTATAGGATTAATTTTACGGTAGGCTGGTTGTAGAATGTTTCAGTACATCTCTATCAGAATCCAAAGATCTATATTTGAAATATTAAATTTTGTCCGTTTTATGACCCATTTAACCATTGATTTTAATGGAAACCACATTTCATTGATAACTAACCTAAAAATTAAAATTTCACAAAAACAAAACAAAACCCACTGAGGAATGTGAAAAGTAACTTCTCTACAAAGTTTGGATGCATAAGGATCAATAGTTCTAAAGTTATGCTGTATTACACGTTTCTGTCCATAGACAGACGCTATAACCACATACGGTTACGAAATATTGCAATATGATGGATGGATGGTTTTTAAGATAGTATTAGGCATGATGAGATCCAATTGTTTTATAATTGTCATGATTGACTTAGTCGCAGCGGGCCAAATATCAAAACAAAACATACCGTTTTTTACCGTTTGCAACCGTTAGCGGTGCAATTCACCTATGGTGCTGCACCGGTGCAAGCTTCAGTGCATCGGAGTAGATAACTGATGCAACGGAGCTGCGGGAGCTCCACACAGCTCCTTATTATTATCAGGGCTGCCGTTTTGCGTATAATCAATGCTATTTTTCAATCCACCGATGATTCCACCAGTTGAGAAAAAGATTACACAGTTCAGTTCAGTGTATGACTGTAATGCACGAAAATACTCGCATCTGTAATCTTTTCTGAACCGGTGGAGTCGTCGATGACTTTAAAAAACTTGTGGATATTTTAATTAATCAACGGAGATTCTACCGATTAAGGAAAGATTACAGATGCGAGTATTTTCGTGCATTAAAGTCATACACTGAACTGAACTGTGTAATCTTTTCTCAACCGGTGGAATCATCGGTGGATAGAAAAATAGCATTGATTATACGCAAAACGATAGCCCTGATTATTATACTGGTGAGGGATTCTGGGGAGTAAAAAAAAAAACGCACCAGTATCCTTCGCGTCATTGGTTTGAATCCCAGTGTGCGTCGGAGCGGAGCACAACGTGAAACAATTACCCGTCCAACGTTTATTACGACGAATTTTTCTTGAGCAAACTAGCCGTCCCGTGCCCGTCCCCGGTCTACTTGAGTATACCTACCGTTCGCGTTCGCGTTCCCCGAGTCACAATTAGCGAGGCCGATTAATTTTAGCCCCGCTTTTAATAGCAGGTATCATCTCACGTGGCGCGGAATTTGAATTGAAATTGAACGGAGGAGAGGAGGGTTGGAGGCAGAGCTCCATAGTACTAGCAGTCAGCTTCGTTGACGGTGTTGCTGAGTAAACGGAGGCTTCAGAATGTGATTTCCTCCCTTAAGAATCGATATGGATTGTAAGGATTTCACCCTCAAATTTGGCAACGATGTTCAGCGCTCTTCCCCTGGCATCGCATCGTCTCAAAACCGTACCCTCCGTTCTTTCCGCTGTCGTTTCGGAAACTTCAACCAAAACGAATAGCCTATCTCCAGGGGTGTAATTTCCGGGGGGGGGAGGAAAGGGGGAGGGGAGTAACGTTCTAAAATCTTGGGTGGGGAGGGGGTAAACTTCTTGAAAATTCCGACAAATCTAAAAAAAAAAAAATAGTCCGAATTCCCAAAAATAGGTAAATTTTCTACACAGAAAATAGACAAAGAAATAAATTGTGTCTCCACCAATGGACAGTGAAGATAAACGAGAAAAAATGACGTCGAGGACCTCCGTGAAAAACAAGAATGAGGCGCCTCTGAGAAATAAACCAAGCTTCAAACGGCAAATGAAAAATAACAACCCCTTTTCCCCATCAGAAACACACAAACACACACGCATAATAACGCTTTTAAATATTCATTCTAGAGGACGAGGATACGCTCTGTTTTATACGCGGTTAATATGAAGAAACGGTTACATTACGCAACTGTGCATGAAATACAACAAAGTTATTTAGTAAAATCAAAGGATATTTATCCATTTATACCAAGAACTAAGCCCTTTTAGAGGGATGGATTGAAGCAATAGTTAGACCCACTTTGAGGTTAGAATGAATGAGAAAAAATATTTTATAGCGTTGTCATGGAGCTTTGCGAGATGATTGAGAAATAAAGAATAATTAATAAACTCCTCAATTGACAACCTTCTTTTTTTGTTTGTTTTTTCGATGTTTTTAGCTCGTTGAAATCTCCATATGATCCCAAATTTCGGAATGTGCCAAATCTCAGGGGTGGTGCAATTACCCCCCTCCAAAGTCCTTACTGCCCCACCTGCAAGCGCAAGGCTAATAAATTACAATATTCACCAGAAACACTCGTTCCTAACGGTTTAATGAATGATCAAAGGGATGGATGTCTCTATCGAAATCACGAATGAGGAGCAGTCACACAAGGGCGCAGGGTATAAGCGAGGGTAAGTACACGTATCAGATGAAGACGATAGAGCGTAGAAGGCAGGATGGGACTTGGGGAGGGCGATTGCATTTCAGTTATCCCTGGCCCAGATAATTTTATCGTCCGAATCCTCCGCCTTGGACCCGGACGGACGCGACTTCGTGACTCTCACCCGCGGTGACTCTGTGACTCACATGTCTCATGTTCGTACGGCGGGCGAGCGCGGAGACCCGAGCGACGCGACCGTCCGACCAACCAACCGCGGCGACCGGTTCAGGGGCTGAAGCGACGAGCAACGAGCCACCAGCAACGAGCATTTCACTCGGCGCGTAATAAACCGCAGGTGCTGGAAATGGTTTTATCGGTAATCAATTACAAACTTACCCGACCAAATTACATCTGTTTCCTTTAATATGACTTTATTTTTTCTTCTTCCCTCCCGGCTCCTCCTGGCTCCTCCTGTCACAACCCCTACCCCCCTAACCCGGTACCCTTCGTTCATCCCCCATCGCCCCCTGGCCGCCTCCCGTTATACTCTGCCTCGCATCTTTTGCTCTTTCACCTCCCTCGTACGTCGTGCGACATTCTAATTCATTTCCGGTCAATCTGGCCCCCCCCTTATTATTGAGCCGTGTTCGAATATCTACTCCCCCCTCGAGCCGCGCCCGAATAAAGATAATCGCAGTTTCTGGACCATTAATTGTCCCCCCCCCCCCCCATGACTTTTGACACACTTTATTGGGACGCTTTTGAAAACTGCGGCCGTGGACTCGCGACTGAAAGGCAGTTATGAAAAGAATGCGTGATGGTTTCTCGCGTTGATCACTAACGGGGTTTCAGTTCATGCGAGCTTTTTCCGTGGAAAAATTGGAAGCGATTCCTCTAGTGTACACGGACTAAAAAGATTAGTGAAAATAACCATACGGATACCTGATTTTGGCACTTGCTAGATGCTATGGTAAACTTGACCAGAAGTATGGTACATTTACCGATACTTTGAGTAAATTCGACATGCAATCAGCTAACATCACCTAGCACCTAGTCAAAACATAGTATACTTCTGGTTAACATTACCATAACATCTAGCAGGTGCCAAAATCAGGTATCCGTATGGTTATTTTCACCGTAGTTTTTTTCCGTGTATGAAACGACGAGCTGTAATCGTAGAGGGACCTTCTCAGTGGCGGCTCCTGCAATATGTGACAACGATGGATTCTCTTAATTTAAACCTATGTTAAATTATCGATGATCAGGAGGAGCAATTGCAGCCCCACTAAATCGATACTTTTGCATAGTTTTAAATGGAGAGAATCCATCGTTGCCACATTGCGCGAGCCGCTGCTGGGCCTTCTGAAACGTGGTTCTGAGGACACCGTGGAGGAGGCAGCCATTACGGAGACCTCTTACGGCATGAGCGGCTTTTGGGGGTCAAAGTTGGGGGATTTGAAAGTGATGACCTTGCTTTATTAATATCAACTTTTATTTTATTTTTTTTTCGTCAGTCGATGAAATTAGAAGTATGGTAATAGAAATAAGTACTTTGATTTATTGATTTTCGCCAAATTAACAAACAAATTTTCAAGCCACTACCTCAAATTATTGGGATAGGGGGTCTTAAGCCCCACAAAGCCCCCCAAAATCCACTTTTGTTTCATAGACATTTAATACGTGCTCAATTTGTTTGCCTCTAATTAGTTAACCTTAAATTAAAAGATGCGAAAGTTCCATTAGAAGTAGGATGGAAATTTTAGAACGGCTATTTGGTCATAAGAATTAATATTATTACTTCTTTTGGAAGAGGATTCACTTCACGCGGTAAAGAAACTGAATAAAGAAACAAAACGGATATTAACAAAATTTTCTCAGTTTCGAGCACCTCAATAGTTGAACCGCTAGTTGCAAAAACCAAAGTAGTCTACAAAACTGAATTTGACAAGAGGACCAAAAATTGTTTCAAAATCAAATAGTTTTAAAAATTTCAACAAATATTTTTGAAGCGATACTGCGAGCTTAATTGATTCAGACAAAAATATTTTGAGAGCTGACGCACCTTCGTTAGAGAAAGGGCTTTCGGTATGAAAAAAAAAAATTACTAAAGTTTTTGGACTCGGTACTTTCGTTTCTACATTTAGTGGTTCAGTTGTAATACTATTCCAAGTACAGATAACCACTCTGAAACTCTTTGAAATTTTATTTAAAACCAGCCTCAGTCTAAATCATTACAATTTTTGATTTTAGGTTAAAAAAATAAGAGGCAAACAAATCGTCCATTCTCGCCTCACTTTGGACAATGACATGTGACATGAAGCGGAGGTGGCGTCACCACTCAACATAGTTATAGCCTCGTTGGTATAAAATCATGCGAGGAAAAACGCTGGAACGTTCCAAGATCCAATCGTAAACATGAGAGGCCTTTAAAAACCGAGACCTCGCGAACGCCACTATTAAAAGATTAAAAGGTTAAAGTAAGCAGTTTCTAACCACACTTTGGTCCAAACGTGTTTCATGGAAGATACACCTCATATCAGTGCAATTTATTTCGCTCGTCATCAGAATGCAACAGCGACACTCTCGAAGGCAGGCGTCTATTTTAATTGCTACCATCATTAAAGCATTTTTTTTTTTTTATTTCATACATGTATTTTTTTCTCACCTGTCATTTTGAACTTTCCCCCCTTTAAGTTGAACGACTTGACACATTTTTATGACTTATTTGAGTCTTTCCCAACTCGCCCTGTTCATCCCTGTAATATATTTCGTCTCCCCTTCCTTCTCTCGCCCGAGAAATAGTTTCTACCGGAGCTAAATCAACAGGATTTTAATAAGCCGAAAGAGTTGCGAAAGCATTTGCCGCGGGGTGGGCGAGTGATTTTTTGAAATTGTAATTCGGCTCTTGTATGCTTCTGGCGAAAATAAACAGAGAATGGAACCTGATGAAGAGGACGGAGAACGGACGGTGGGATGGGGGGGGGGGGGGGTTGAAATTAAACTAATTTATAGAGCCAACCTAGAGAAAACATAGGCGTTAAAAGTAAAAAACGCTGATCTTTGGATTTCTTTGGGTGCATTAATTTCTGCTCCCTCCCCTCCCTTATCCTTCTCCTCTAGCCCTTCTCCCTTCTCTCATCTTTACTCTCCTTCTCTTTTTACTGTCCACTGCCGTCCCAGTGCCCGTCCCTTTTTACTCCTCCGTCCGGTTTAATACCAGTACGTTTACAGTATGACTCAGAATTCCGTACCCTAACTGAAAAAAAACAAAAAAAACAAAAAAAAAAAACAAAAAAAAAAACAAAAACAAAAACAAAAACTCGACACATTAATCGGGCTGTGCAGCTGTATATGATCACTAGATGACCCAATGGAGCTGTTGCAAACTTTTGATACAGGCTTATTAATAGTTGATTGTGGGATAGTACCCTGTAAAAAATAACGATTAGCGCACTAAAAAATCACGAAATCCACTGCTAAACTCACAAAATGCTTTTAAATGCGAGACCGTAATGGCGGCCGAGGCCGCGGTTTTCTTATGGCAATTGTATGCTTCTTCTTCTTCTTGTGTGGTGTTGCGAGAACACCTCGTGTAGATGGCGCTGATTGAAGATAGGGAACCCCAATGAAAACCGCGGCCCCGGCCGCCATTACGGTCTCGCGTTTAAAAGCGTTTTGTGAGTTTAGGAGTGGATTTCGTGATTTTTTAATGTGCTAATTGTTATTTTTACTGGGTATTACCCCAATATCAACTGTTAATAAGCCTGTAGCAAAAGTTCGCAACAGCTCCATTAATTCTATCGTACAGTCCATGGTTACTTTTTGATATACCGTTTATATAATTTTGAATAGACAAGTAGAAAAAACGGCTGAAAAAAAGATACATTGATCGGCCCGTGTAGCTGTATATGATCACCACCCTAGTATGTTAATTTAATCGTACAGCCCAATTACTGATTGATAACGTTGATATAATCCTAAATAGGTTAGTAGGAAATTTGGCTAAAAAATAGAACTTGCTACATTGATCGGGCCATTTAGTTGTATGTGATCACCAGATACACCAATTAATTTTATCGTAGAGCCCAATTACTTATTGATATCGTTGATATAATTCTAAATAGGTTAGTTGGAAAATCGGCTGTAAAATAGAAACTTGATACATTATTGATTATTCGGACTGTTTAGCTGCACATGATCACTAGATGAGCCGATTAATATAATCGTACAGCCCATAATTACGTATAAATACCGCTGGTATAGTTCTGAGTAGTTCAGTGGGAAAATCGGCTGTAAAATATTGAACTTGATACATTAATCAGGCTGCTTGCTGTACATGTATGATCACAAACCGTGCGTTTGATTTGTGTCGAGTTTTTGATTTTATTTTATTTTTTTCTCAGAGCAGGCTCACCTCGAAAAATACTTACCTCATTTTATTTGCGGTTGTTTTATTAATATATGGCAACAATGGATTGTCTCCATTTAAACCAATGTAAAATGATCGATCAACATGATATCGAGGTTCCCTCAACCTCCAAGAAATCGACACTTTGCATTAGTTTAAATGGAGAATCGTATAGTTGCCAAATTGATCGAGCCATCGCACCACAACCTCATTTTATATACATGAACTAGGGGTATGCTCATTATTAGTTGGACGCGCAGAATCGTCCGTTGATTTACACGAGGAATTCTGCGAGCCACAAGGCTACGAGCAGACTTGGTGTTTGTCGAAAAGAGATACGGAGTGTTCTCCGACTTGAGCCTGGTAAGGAACTCTGGGACACACTGTATACGATGCGATCGCAGGATTCAGGGATTCAGTGGTTTTTGAGGCCGGGAAATTATACCAATAAAATTTTATGTTTTAAGCCTACAACTAGGTCGCGCGCACGGTGCACATTGGTCCAATACTTAGGTTTTTTCGGACATGAAAAGTTCTTAATTTTACACTTCAAATACATTTCAGAGTTGGTATTTACTTGTAAAAACCATGGAAAAAACCAGTTTAAAGCAGTAGAGTTAAGAAGTAATACACTTTGTGAACTAGTTAGGACTTTCATCGCTCATAATCTTTATTTTTCTGAATTTGATTATGTCCGTAGAATTCCATATTTCAAACTGTTGTGCGGCGTATTCTCTGTATAGGCGGGAAAGAGACGATGGAGTGGCTTCACAGGAGGGTGGTATGGGGAGGGGAGGAGGATAAAGTAGTTTAGGGTGGACAAGCGAGGAGCTTTTTAATCAATTCCACATTTATCAAGCCCTTCAAAAGTAAATACCAGATGAATTATTTTGATCGTGTACGTTACGTTTCCACCTATTCGATAAACTTTGCGGTTGACACGGATTTACACCGCTGCCATATCGGGTGTTGAAAAAAAAAAAAAAACACCAATGGTTAGAGCCTTAAGGCAACAACAGATTTCCACCATTTAAACATACATAAAATAATATATTCTTGAGAGGTCAAGCTGCCTCGCCTTTAAACTGAGAAAAAAAGTTCGGTTAAAGTTGCCGCTAGAACTATCGTGTTTTGCAGTAATGTTACCATGGTGCAAACTAGCATTATCGTACAGTTCAGCCAAAAGTTTCCCCAACACACGATGAAGAACGCTAACTTCAACGCAAAACACGATACAGCTAAACACAAGGATCATTGTGAGCCGTGCTAGCGACAATTTTACCGTCATTTTTGTCTGTGAGTAAAAGAGCTGGGACGATAAAATAATCGTTGGTTTTTTCAATGTTAAGTTGGACGGGACGGGGCGAATACTATTGAGCCTATTTTCAGCACGTAATCTCCTGCTTTTCGAGAACAGTGTCTCTGAATTTTCCCCCATCAAAATTGGTTTCAGAGTAAAGCTGAATTTATTACAGAACATTAATGGGTTCCTCCTGTGTTGATCGGTGTTTTCGGGAGGCAATCGATGGGAATGCATGCTCCATATTGTTAAATCGGAGGTGCGTGCAAAAGACCCATTTAACGTCATCAAGGTGACCGAAGACTCGTACAGAACAACAGGTGTGCTCATCCGCGAAGATAACTGTATTTCGCCCTAATACTAGTTTCTGGAAAAAAACACACCTGGTGTTACGAAGGCACTTTTTCGGAGATGGCTTCAGTTTCTACGAAATTGGAGTTCAGGTCTAATTTATGTGATGTCCCACGCATAGCGGCCTACAGCGGCTCGTGATGGCCAATCGCAATGTATCGTTTTACACCCATTTAATCTTGTACACAAGTATTAGTTTTTCGGGGATTCTACATGATCTATAGAATGAATTATATTTTATTCTTTAGATTTATAAATACGGAGGAAAAATCAACACCACCTCACTAGTCTCACAGGAAAACGAACTTTTAACCTGTCAGAGACAATTTTTTTTTATTAAAAAAAAAAAAAAAAAAAAAAAAAACCTAAGCTGTTGTTGGGTCGTTTTTGTCGAAAATGTGATGTTGATGAATTTTTATTCAACGCATCGTAGACAGCACCTACGTATGTGAATAAAAATCGGTCCGTAAACAGACTTACGGGCATGATAGGCAAACACGGTGAAATGCGCCTTTAACCCGTTGATTCGCATTTTTTTTTTTTTTTTTTTTTTTTTTTTTTTTTTTTTTAAGAAAATGGTTTTCTTTTTCTTATCTGTACCTTTTTTTAAATATATTTATTTATTTATTCATTTACTTATTTATTATTTTTTTCAAATCCTTACATTTTGTTTACTTTCTTGTAAGATTTTTTAGGGATTTTGGTTCGACACGATATCACGTCAAAGTACAGCTGACCCAGTGCGTGCATATGCATGACGTGATATCGCGTCAAGGTAAGTCAATGGGTTAGTGAGGAGGGAGAGGTCGGGGAGGAGGCTCAAGGGAATCAAAGGGCTTTGAAGTTTTTAAAACAATTAGACTTGATTTCCTCAAAATTGAATCTTTCGTCTCATACAATATGTCATAAGTCATTTATTCTTCAATTTGGGTATTTAGGGCTCATAAATAAAGCTTAATGGATGGTCTGGGGAGTATGAGAGTGCCCCCAGGGAGACCCAGTAACATTTTAAAACAACGCCAATTTTCTGGCGAAATTTTAAGTTGTGGTGGGGTAAAATTTCATTAAATAATACCGACAAAAACAAGTGAATTTTGTCTATTGTCCTTGTTGTTCATTTTTGAGAGAAAGTGGGATAAAATCATGCATCCATCAGAATTTGAGGTAACATTCTCCAAGCAATTTTTTCTCATTCCATTCTATTCCACTCCATTCCATTCTATTCCATGCCATTCCATGCCATTCCATTCCATTCCATTCCATTCCATTCCATTCCATTCAATTTCAATCTATTCCATTCCATTCCATTCCATTCCATTCCTTATCCATCCTGTTGTTTATGAATAGATGGGTGACCGGAACCCTTGCCCCCACGCCACCAGGCGGCGCCCATGGCCACTTAAAGTTTGACTATGTAGCAATTAAAATCAATTGAATTAAATTAAAAATCAAATTAAATTAAAGTACATGTAATTGAACGACAAATCCGATACGCAACTTCTGCCCTTTAGTTTTATCGATACGCCGAAAAAAAAAGAAGAAAAAAAAATAGGCTCGCCCTTGGTTGGGAGGGAGGCGTGAGGGGCGCATTTCGCGTAACTCCACGCGTCGAACCAAGTCAGCTCACATCGTTTAAATGTCTAAACGGCTCTCATTAAAATAAAATTCGAAACAACCAACGAAGAAGGGAGGAAAAAACAACAACTACAGTAACAAAAACGTCGCGAGGGACGGAGGGTGGGGAGGAAGGGAAGAGGGGGGATACATTTTTTTCTCTTTTTTTTGCACGAAGCGAGAGTATGCACGAGCAAAAAATGTGCTGGAGAGAAGGAAAAAAAATCGATGAGGCTGTTGATAAAAAAATAATAAGTAATAATAACAATGACTATTTTAATAGTCTTCGTATAAATTTGCGGAAGAGTATAGAAGAGACGAGGAGAGAGAGAGAGAGAGAGAGAGAGAGAGAGAGAGAGAGAGAGAGAGAGAGAGAGAGAGAGACGCGGATAGAAGATACCTCCGATTCAATTACACTCCGCTCGTAATTTACAAGTCCTCCACGAGATGGAGCTCAGGGGTGTAGCGAAGAGAAGAAGGGGCTGAAGGAGGAGGAAGCGGCGGGGGCGGGAAAGGGGGGGGGGCGCACGGAGGAGTTTTCGATAGTTGGCGTACTTTTGATTACACCAGTTAAATAACCTCGCCGCGACTCGCATGAATATAAATTCTCCGATTTTTTCTTTTTTTTTTGGCCTTTTTTCTCATTTTTCTCCCACCTCTTCTCCACCCCTCCACCCACCCTCCCTCCGAAACTTTTGTTCGTTTCGACGGATCTACCGGGGGTGAGGGTACGTAGAGTACAATGTACAAACTCTTGTTTGAATGTAACGTAAATCCCGCCGACTCAACTAGACCCGACTCAACGAACACCGTTGCCAGATGGGAAGACGCATGTGTATATACAGAAACCCCTCCATATGAACCTACGGAAAAGTATCAATCCTTTGAAGGTTCAGCTACGTGCCACCAAATAATCGATATATTCGCACAGTAAAAATTAGGAAAAAGACTTAATCGATAGTTCTTGAATATCTAAAAATCATTCTGTCTCTCTCATAATTCCTTTGAAAGCACAAGTTGAAAAAGGGTGGGAAGAGGAGTTTTATTATACCCGTTGTGTATCCTTTTCTGACAAACAAATTTTGATGGACGGAGAGAGAGAGAGAGAGAGAGAGAGAGAGAGAGAGAGAGAGAGGAGAGAGAGAGAGAGAGAGAAGAAAGAGAGAGAGAGAGAGAGAGAGAGGAGAGAGAGGAGAGAGAGAGAGAAGGAGAGAGGAGAGAGAGAGAGAGAGAGAGAGAGGGGAGAAGAGAGAGAGGAGAGAGAGGAGAGAGAGAGATAGAGAGAGAGAGAGAGAGAGAGAGAGAGAGGGGAGGGAGGGGGGGGAGAGGGGGGGACAGAGAGAGGGAGAAGGACAGAGAAACGGGGAGAGGGGGAGAGGGAGGGGGGGAGAGAGAGAGGGAGGGAGAGAGACAGAGAGAGAGAGAGTGAGAGAGAGAGAGAGAGAGAGACTTTTTAGCTACGCAAAAGTTACATTTGGCAACCCTGCTCGCGGATGCTCTTCATCAGCCGCTCGGTTCCGCTAGAAAATGTTCCGTTGCACTTTGTACCAGTGCTGCCAGACTTGGCGAAAATTTTAAAAATTTCCAATAAAATCTGTAGTAAAGAGTGTATTTCTTCTTTTAATATGGCAGCGCTGCTTCGTACAGTGATGAATGAAAAGCAATTAAAAAGCAGCCCATTATACAAAAGAGAGGGCGGGAAAAAAACGAGGGAAAAAAGTTCAAGTCGGAGAGGACGAAGAGTTAGACGCAAAGGTTGAAAGTTGAGGAAATGGATTGGATGGTCAGAAAAACGAAGAGAGAGGGTGTGGATGGAGGCGGGGGAGGGGGAGGGGGAGGGATCGGGGGTATGGGAAGAAGATGAGAACAACAACAAAACACAGATAAAAACTACAGAGGTATGTAGGAGCTAGTTAAAAAGCGAAGCCTTGCATGCACGATCAAAGTGGGGCCTCCAAAGTAGCGCCAAGGTAGACTACGACAGGTGTGTGGACAGCACTCGCCAAATACAATACATTAAGGGTGCGATTCAGCAATTTTCCTTGAGACCTCCTTGACTTGACTTGACTTGAGTTGAAAAATACTCAAGCCAAGCCGAGACGATGATTGTTGACGCGCGCCTCTTGTTTACATCTTCGTGGAACCATCTTTACCAGCCACCCAGCTTTTAGGGAACTTTCGGCATTTTTAGCTTAAACTGATGAAATTTTCTATTGAAATTGACGTAAGTATGTTCAGAACAGAATAAAATTCACGCATTACTATTCACTGTAAATTAAAACAGGTAGTGAAGCATAGTGAAGCTAAAGGTAATTGAAGGTTACACGGAAAAAAAAGGTTAGTGAAAATAACCATACGGATACCTGATTTTGGCACCTGCTGGATGTTATATGGTAAACTTGACCAGAAGTATGGTACATTTACCGATACTTTGAGTAAATTCGACATGCAATCAGATAACATAGCCTAGTACCTAGTCAAAACATAGTATACTTCTGGTTAACATTACCATAACATCTAGCAGGTGCCAAAATCAGGTATCCGTATGGTTATTTTCATCGTAGTTTTTTTTCCGTGTAGGGTTGACCTTACAAAGATTACTTACACAAAAATACATGTATAAGTAATCTTTGGCGGGAGGATCGTTGGATAAAAATGTAAACAAGAGGCACGCCTCTAGGCTCCTCAGACCCCTTCTTCTCCTCCACTTCTCTTCTGTTTACGTGTCTTGACTCTTTCATAAATAGGAACTCTAGGATCTAGATCTCTTACCAATGTAAGGCGAATTTTGAAACAGAAAGCAGGAACTATAGAGAATATTTTAAACATTTTTAACCTTTTCTTCTTAGCTGCCTCCCCCTCCCTTATCTTTATCAGTGACTTATCGGGCTAGGCTTTCCTTTATATTTGAGGGGGAAGAAAATATCTCTCATCTGTGGAGTAATAAACGGAATTTATAAGTCTTGAATAGACTCAGGGGCGGAGCATTCTCCCTCCTCCTAT
The DNA here is from genome assembly GCA_011764245.1 of Trialeurodes vaporariorum. Lineage (NCBI taxonomy): Eukaryota > Metazoa > Arthropoda > Insecta > Hemiptera > Aleyrodidae > Trialeurodes > Trialeurodes vaporariorum. Next base: position 21,467,955 of record VMOF01000220.1, read on the forward strand.
TGTCTGACACCCGCCCCCCTCTATAACTTCACCCTCCTAACTATTCAGTCCCCGCTTGAACGTCATTTTATTCACTCGAAGCGTTCGTTTGGCTCTTCCCTCTCTGCCTGCTAAGATTTAAAAAAGATGCATATCTATTAAATATCCAATGAAATATAACTCCGACTACTTTCACGGTTATCAATTCACTCTCGTATATTTTGGCTCGCCAAAACCATCCTTTCGTCTATTCTTCTCTTCCCCTCCTCCTCTTCCTCCTGATCCCCACCCTCCCACCCCCTTACTCTTTGCCACCTCCCTTTAACTACTTCAAGCCCCCCCCCCGTTCAGAAAAAGAGAAAAGTATGGTTTGATTCTTCGGTTTATCGCTGAGTCGCTGCGATGGTTCGATTTCGGGTGACGTCACAACCATCCGTGCGTCACTATACAATGTACTATGGTTTTCAAAAGAAAGTATCCTGATAGAAATTTTCAAAATTTCATTTCTCAACCAATTTGAGAAATTTTAAGGTGGTCAGGTATTTCAGTGTCTCACAGTATTGCGGCCACTTGTGACATAATGCCTCAAAAAATTTAAAACGATGAAAAATGTAAGACAAATTCACCGAGAACAATTTCGATGAGAGGACTTTCCTTTGAAAGTCATAGTACGTGTCTCCATCCATTCATTGACCACGAATTGAGCCCTTTACTTTTACAAGGTCGTATAGGCACGAATTTTAAAAATCGTTTTTTACCTTTTTTACTTTATTTTTTTTCTTTCATGACAATATATCAGCACGACTATACAAATTTTGTGTACAAAAAAATATTTTTTTTTCCATTTATGTTTATAAATAGTTTTAGACTATACCTATACACATGTAACTAAATGTATACATTTTACACGTTTTGCAAACATCATTGTTTAACTTTCGTTTCCCTATTTTTATGTCCGTATGAACTACAGATGATGATGGTGGTGGCAGTAATGATAGTAATTAATGAGAGGGAGGGGAAATTTAAAAGAAAAAACAATCGGGAAAAAAATGGAAAATGGAAAATGAAATAAAAAGATACATAAAATATAAATAAAATATGGAAAAAATAAAGCACGTTAAACAATCAGGAAAAAAATTAACTAATTAAGCCGAAAAACGGTCTAAATTTTTTCTTGAACATTTGCAATTCTATACATAACCCAATGAATTTGAAAAGGCATATTAAAATCAATTTTTAAAGTCGTAGTTAAAAATAATGCAGAGAAAGGTCAAGCTTTTTGCGCCCCGTGATCATAAAGCTACACCGCCTTAAAAGTTGCTTATATGATGAAGAGGTTTTTGAGACTGCCATATTAGCTCATCATCCGGTTGATCTAGCCTTTAATGCCATGGATGTGGAAATCAATAAAATTAGAGAAAATGAGAAAGAATCGTTGATAGAACTAATTGATGCTCTCTCCATTTGTATCTAAAGAAAAGAATCGATACAATTGATTTTTATTCAAATGACAGGTAAAAGATAATCGAGTCCCCACTGGGTGTCTTAGAGTAACTCATGGATTGGGATGTATTGATGTCTCCTCCCTAAAGACCTATAGAAAAAAATCAATCCTCAGGCGGTTCAATCGATCATCCAAATAATCAATACTTTTGCCAAGGCTAAAATGGGGAGGGGGAAACGATAATCAATTGTTAATCAGTCACCACTGCTTGTAATACTGCTTGCAATACATCTATGTCTCCTCCATTTAAGCCTGATAGAACAGAATCGATCCTTAGGGGGTTCAAATAAGCCTTCAAATCATCGATACTTAATTGCAAAGGATCAAACAGAAGAAAATTAATGCATCGATTTTTTTTTTTTTTTTTATTTTATTTTTTTTATTTTTTTTTATTTTATTTTTTTATTTCTTCATTTTTTTCTTTTTTCTTTTTTTCCTTTTTTTACGAGCAGCCACTTAAAATGCTTGAAGTTCAAACTAATTGAAACGTAACGTCTAGCTCGACTCAAGCCATGATTCTGAACGTTGTCAAACTAGGAGGAAAACTAATAAACTTTTCATTTTACGGCGAATTCCGAGCGAAGAGTCCATTAAAAACCGGGTGAGCTCTTTCTGAAAAATCAACATTATGGTTTAGGTTAGAAAACCCTCGGAAGAGCACACTCTTGAATGTTTCCAGAGGTGAATCCAGGAAGTTTTCTTTCTCTCTCTCCCTCTCTCTCGCATTCTCTTTCTTCCTCTCTCTCACTCATTTTCAGGTGCATGTTTTCGGAGGGGAGGGGAAGGGGAACCTCCTTCAGAAAACTACCTTAAATATTTAAACGGATCCGAGTTTTTTTCTCCACAACTTGGCAAGTCTGGTGTATCCTATCATTTTACGCGAGGAATAAGTTCCAAACTGAACGAGAATAGGGGGGAAGGGGATAGAGCTGGCACAGAGGAGCAGGGACAGGCGAAAAGACTTTGTATACTTTAAATCCTTCATTTTACGCAATTAAAAAAAAAAATTAATTAAAGAAAATGGCAAATAAAAAGGGGATAGATATGAATTCCCGAATAAAACTTCTAAACCTTTTCCACGAAGACACTTAAATTTTGATTTTGTTTCTCGGTATTTTTTTTTGTTTTGTTTTTTTTTTGGGGGGGGGGGGGGTGGTACACACTTTACAGGGTGTTTCATCTAAAAGTAGGAAAACGTTTTGATTCTACATCGGCGAGTCTATTTTTTTCTCACAGCTTTTACACAGGATTTTAATTAAGAGGAGACAATCGTTTCGGAATAATCCAATCGATCAAGACGAAAGATGCATCGCTAAAGTGATATCTTTAATGGGTCAATCTGTTGCCAACAGTGGCGTCACGTGCCATCTGGCAACAATGCAACTGCTCCATTTAAACTCATTACATATATCGAATTTTCCTTGTACACTGTGCACCCCCTGAATTCGATCTTTTACATAAGTTTAAATGGACAGAATACATTGTTGCCAAATTGCACGCGACGCCACTGTTTGCCAACTTTCGCTAAAGCGTCATGGAGGGTTGATTCTTGGGTAAAATCATACTTGAAAATAACGTCGAGCGCATTAAAAAGTTCCAAAATCCACAAACTTAATTCGCGTTTGGCGAAATTACAAGATGGTGATCCAATGATACGTCCAATACTCGCCGAGCCGTGCGACTATAGACCGCGGTCTCAGAATCTGCTTGCATTAGGGGACCTTTGCTATCAACAGAAAGCTCATAGTCAACACTTCATCAGCCAGAACAAACTCCATAAACATTTCCAACTTTTAAATTAGAAATTCAGTTTCGATTCCTTTGTTTTTGTTGACTGGACTAACATACACCAAAAAGAACAAGCGTCTAGCCAGAGCTGCCGGTTTGCGTAGATTTAATGACATTTTTAAATTCATCGATGATTCCATCGGTTGCGGAAAGATTACATTGTTCAGCTGGAATGCACGAAAATACTTTAATCTGTAATCTTTTCTCAAGCGGTGGAAACGCCGTTGATTAAATAAAATATCCGCAAGTTTTCAAAGTTATCGACGACTCTACCGGTTGAGAAAAGATAAGACACGTTAGTATTTTCGTGCATTACAGTCATACACTGAACTAAACTCAGTAATCCTTTCTCAACCGGTGGAATCTTCGGTGAATTTCAGAATGCCATCAGATCTACGCAAATCGGCAGCTCTGGTCTGGACACGGTCGTCGGTCGGTTTTGTCCGGAGCACTAAATCGATGGTGAGGAGGAACGGAAAGAGGAAGTCAACAGCTGTCCGAGTATTTTAAATTCTTGACACAAGATCAAATGGAGAAAGAGATGGGTGGGGGAGAGGGGAGGAGGAATGGGGGGTAGAGAGACCGATCCAATCTCAAATTCCTTGCCAAACAACGGGAACGGATGGAATATTACATTCTTCCTTACGACGGACTGGACCGATTATAATAAACATGCAGCGCAGCACTTTTCGGAAGAAATCAATAAAAACCTAAACAACACATGCACGTCACATAAGCTTACGTAAACATACACGCAAGCATAGAGAACCCGAGAGAGAGAGAGAAAGAGAGAGAGAGGGAGAGGGAGGGAGAAAGAGTGAGAGAGAGGGAGAAAGAGTGAGAGGGAGGGAGGGAGAGAGAGAGAGAGAAAGAAATAGAGAGAAAGAGAGGAAACTGTTGACCCACCAAACTGTGGTCACGTCAATGGATCATAAAGTTCCTTGCATTAACCACCGGTCTGATCGTCTGCCAAAATTTTGTCTTCTATCTCCTCTTTTTCCCCTTCAGTGGCATAACGTGCAATCTGGCAACGGCGCGTATTGTCCATTTAGATCTTTGGAAAAAGGTCGAATTTTGGAGTGTTCGCCGCACACCCATTGGTTCGATCTCTTTCACGGATATTAATAGACAATTTGCACCGATGCCAGATTGCGTGCTTCACCCCTGCTCCCCTTTCATAAGTATTTTCTCATTATAGAGCCATGAGAAACTTTCACGCATCTTGTCACATGCCATTGCGGGCAACATTTGTCTACTTTTGCTCTCGCTAAAGCATATGAGTCAAGGCGCTTGCGCATAAACCCCCCCCTCTCTCTCACTCCCCCTCTCTCTCTCTCTCTCTCTCTCTCTCTCTCTCTCTCTCTCTCTCTTCTCTCTCTTTCTCTCTCTCTCCATTTGAACGTGAGTGTTAAATAAAGATAGTTACATCCCCAGCCTCATCTATCCTTGTCAGACCCGAATGTTTCTATAGAGAGAGGAGAGAGATGAATAATTAATTCCTCCATGCCCTTACAAGTATGCATTGTTATCCAGTACTATCCTAAGCTCCCATAGCTCTGTACAATTAAGGATAACGCAAAAAAGTCAAGTCAAGGTAAGGAGCTAAACGTCTCGAAAACATTTTCCTTGAAGTGTCCATACCCTTTTTCAGGTTACTAGAAGAGATCAAAGCCATGCCTCGCTTAAATTAAGTGGGTAGTTAAATATTCCTACTAACCTGTGATCATTTTGCCTATCCCTCTAATTGAAGGCGCCCGATTAAAAATTATTTCTCAATTTTAACAATTTACGAGTTGATTTTACTGTCAATGAGAAATCGAGTTAGGAGAACGATTTACTTCAACAAGAAAGGTTTTTCTTTAAACGTGAAACCGACATCTGATTGGTCAGTTTTGAATTTCTCGCTTTTCACAAATACAGCCTATTAATCGAAAGGGTTAGAGAAGTTGTTATCAGACAACTAAGGTCAAGATAAGTCAATGTAAGGTGATTTCAAACAATTTTAAGTTCATCTGATTTTTGTTTTTGTTTTTTTTTAGTGTCTGTTGGACAGACTTAAGACGCGAGCAAGAATTTCGCAAATTAGAAACAAATCTTCATGCGCCGATTCTCACTCGGTCAATTCACGAACGGTGGAATAAATAAGGAAGCGATAGGATCGCGTAGCCGATATTAAAAATTAATTACTTATTGAGGTGTAAGGAGCATACCACTGGTAACAAGACGGAGATTTCAAGGATATGTACAGAGTAATTCAATGAATAGTTGATGCAAGTGAATACCGGGGGAGGGGGGGGGGAGCAAACGGGACTTGCGGATGGGAGGGTGATTTATGTAGAGCTAAAAAAGAGAGAATGAAACAATGAGAGTGTGGGAGAGAGAAGTGAGGGGTGAGGGTCCGAGGGGGGGGGAGAGAGAAAACGGCGGACGGCGGCGGTCAGCGCGAAAAAGTTCGCGGGATTGAGAAATTCAAGGGCTGGGCAAATGGGCGGAACAGAAAATAGATGGTAAGTTATTCTTGATTCACTGAAGACAGAGAGCAAGACAGAGTGGTTTGGATCAAAGGGGGATGACACCGGTGAGGGGGGAGGGGGGTGAGCGGGAGGAGAGGGGGAGGGTTACGCGCTCATCGCGTCGCGACGGCCAAGACTAAATAAAGGGAGAGAGAGTAAAAGAGAGAGGAAGGAGAGGGAGAGAGAGAGAGGGGAGAGAGGGAGTGAGAGAGAGAGAGAGAGAGAGAGAGAGAGAGAGAGAGAGAGAGAGAGAAGGAGGGCAGCTCGGTAGCTCTCTACGACTGTCACGACTTATTCGCGTCACTGGATCGACGTTCAGTTCACTCTCTACCTCCCTTTGACCCTTTCCAATCCCTGGCCCCCGTTAGCCTCCGTTATCTATCTTAACTCGAAATTACTTATTCCTTCCGTTTCTTCGTCCGCGATTCTTTCGAAACAAACACACTCACACACGTGTGTGTACTAGCGGCAAATCCGGGGGTATGAAGGGGCTGGAGCCCCTCCCCCCTCCTCGCATGAGACAAAATTGTACACTGTCTACAAAAGGATTTTCGAGGAAATTTTGGGCGTTTTGTTGAAAATGTAAGTTTTAGCCACCCCCCGAACCTTGGCCCCCCACCCCCTTGAGAGATTTCACGATCTAGCTATCATTGATAACACGTACCGTCGTTCGCACGAAATCTGTGACTTATGGGTGGAGAAAAATGTATTTTTGGGACTCCCAGAATTACTTCTACGCTCTAGTTAAATGTAGATATTGCTGGTTTCTACGAAAAACGTATTTTGAATAATACCAGAAATCTAGTGAAGGATACGCGAATTACATTTAACTATTACGTAAAAATAATTCTGGCGGCCCCCAATATAAATTTTTCTCCGTGTGTATGTGTGAAGAACTAAAATTTCGGTTGGACCTATCTTATAAGGCCACAAAAGCCCGGATCCAAAAATTTGGGTTTCTTTCTCTTCGCTCGTTTAAACGGTCGACAGCCGTGTTAGGAAAAGCTGGAGGAACGGGCTAAAGTCACGAGACGAGTCTTACTTCTATATTTTTCTAACGCGTGCGTTCAAATGGGCGGAGAGAGGGATAGATAAAATCCTCGATTCGCCTCGAACAGTCGAGCATCGTCGACTTTGACTACTTTCATAGGTTTAACCCTTTACAGACCAGGTTTGATCAAAAGAACGCCACTCTTCCGCTAATATAGGGAGGGTAGTTAACTGTTCGTACTCGGGGGAGTTGGAATTGCCGATACGATGAATTGGAGGCGCCCGAACGAAACCTGATCTTGTATGTGTCTACATCCAGAATCACGTTCATTCTGAATCATGATACTGGAGCAATAAGAGGTAGGCTAGAGGAGATAGAGGAGAAATACGAGTATACTCGGGCTTGGCCCATAAGAGGTTCAATTAACAAGCTATAACTACAGAGAGACGACGCCATGTTACAAGTCCTTTTCGAAAGATAAACAGCAAGGACGAAAGGATTGTTCGTCTCTTATTTTTTAACCTCAAATCAAACGTTTCAAGTGATTCAATGGGTTTTTTGCAAACTTTTGCTTCAGCGTTAGAACTTAGTATATTTTTTTTTTATTATTATTTTTTTTTTTATTTATTTATTTTTTTTTTTTTTTTTCATTTTTTCATTACACTAAACAAAAAGTGAGTGAATTTTCCCTAGAGGTCAAACGAGTGAAAGAAAATCTATCTAAGTTTATATATAAAAAAAATAAAGACAAAAAAAGACAAAAAGTAGGTGAGAAGCGTGAGTTTTTCGCGTGTAAACCGACAACCTAGCGCGTGCCAGAACTATCACACCGTAAACCGAATCGCCATCGGCACCGATGCTATATATACCGCCAACGTTGAGTGTTTTATGAATCGGGAGCAGGAGCGAGCGAGCGCGCGTCGCGTCGCGCCTCAAACCAACCGCGGTGGAAAACACTCCTATTTAACCACTTGTCGCTTTTTTACGCTTACTTTTTTTTTTTGTAAATAAAAAATGAAAGCGGTTTTTGTAATTCATTCAAGAGTTGGGTTGGACTGTTGCCTGCCACGACTTCGAATGTTGTACCACCTCGCTTCCAGACACGAGCATTATTAGATCAAATTAACCCGGTTCGACCCCCCCCCCCCCCCACGGAATAGGTTGATGAAATGAGCCGTCGTTTTTCATTCGCATCCTACCAAAATTTTAACAGGAACGAGGTGAAATTATAATATTTGCGGACATGAAGCATATTTTATTATCAGGTTTGGGTGCAAATCCAGTGACCACTGGCGCAGCCAGGATCTCTTTCATCTCTTTCATTTCCTATTTGAATGTATAAGTAGGAAAAGGACAGAAAGAGGGGGTTTTATCCCCTTGTCCATCCTTGTCTAAAATACGTTTTTTAATGAAGAAAAGAGAGAGATGAAGAAACTCTCGGTGCGCTACTGCCAGTGACAAATAGAGACCCAGCGTGAAGCTTGCGATAGGTGACCGATTTTCCAACTCAACATTGATCGGAGCTTGTTGAAACAACAGCCAACAATCGAGTGAAATATTTTAAAACTATGTGATTTATTTAATTAAAAATGTGACTCCGAATCAAAACTTGGCAGATTTCGGAGCCCCCGAACAAAAATAAACTCAGTTTACTTGCCTCACTTTCATAACACGGGGAGCAAAGCATGTGCTGAGTCTCTGTTTGTCTCTGGGCAAACCTGAGGTTCGGAACTTTTTAGGGAGCAACGGCCATCAAACACCACAAAACTTTACTGACCAATCAGAATGTATTAGTGAGTCTTCGATCTCCCTAGAATTTCTATACGGAGAGAGTTAAGACAAGTGGAATCATGGGCGCCGCCATTGGATGCGATTTTGCACATTTGTTTACATTCTGAGGGCCGTGTCCGAGAGGCCGTATACAGTTTCCAACTGTCTAATCTTTTACTGGCTTTGCTGATCGACATCAACCACTTTCTGGGCAACTTTATGGCGTTATAGATTTTCTAAAGAAGCGTCATGATTAACTCTTTAAGGACCGGGTTAAATCAAAAGATTACCTTTCTTCCGTTTGTAAAAAGAAGGTAGTTAACTATTCGTACTCGGGGGAGTTGGAATTGCCTACACAACACATTGAAGGCGCCCAACCATACCTTATCTCGTACGTATTTTCGTCGATAAAATCGTGTTTATCCAGAATTAAGACTGAAATAATATGAAATAGACCAGAAGAGAAAAACGAGTATTCTCGGGCTTGGCCCTAAAGGGGTTAAAATTATTAGCGGCAGTTAACTCTTTTATCCGTAAAACACTATGGTACCAGTGGACCTTTTAGATAGTAAACAAATGTGCAAAAACGCATCCAATGGCGGCACCTGTAGAGCCTAAAACTCATATTGTCTTCACTCTCAACACGTAGGTCTCTCATGCAGGACCTCTTTTTGCACCCGTTTCACGAGGTTGGGGAGGGGGGGGGGGCTTTCGAAGTTCGGAATCCTAAATCTCATCAGTCGGACTGGTTCATCGGGACCGCTGTAGAACGTCCAATTCACACCAAAACCTCGTGATAAAATACGCTTACGGCTATAAAAGACAATAAGAAAAGTACATACCTCATTAGTATTCCAGCGATGTCGTTGTACCGGAAAATGCTCCGCTTTTGGAAGACTTTCTAAATTTTCGGGTAGTTTAATAGGTTCGCCATCTGAAACACAAAGAACCCAAGTTTGAGACAAAAGCGGAATCACACTAGCTATAAATTGTACGGCTTTACGCAAAAGAAAACCAAATTTTCTGTTTGTTAGAAAAAAAAAGGAATCAACAATATGAGAAATCTAAAGCTTCTCTGAACATATCGTTGGTGTGGTGTTGTTTTTTTTTTTTTTTTTTACAAAGAGGCGTAGCTCAATGCGATGCACTATGGTGGTGTGATCGTCAAAAAGAGGCCAAAAATCAGAAAGTAAATCGCTCAGCAATTTATCATTCACAAACTCTCAAGACCATTGACCCATCTCCCCCTCAACTCCCCCAATGATCCACCATTTTATATTCATAGGTTTAAATGGAGACAGTACGTTGTTGTAGCCGTATGAAACGAGTAGCCACAATAATTGTTCATAAATGGTAAGCACTTGGTAACTCAGCCGCAGCCAGGAATTTGTCTTTCTCAATCTTTACCCATTTCATCGCATGCGTGAGAAAAGGATGGAGATAGGGGCTGAAGTCACGTGACATCCCCTCTCTCCATTCTTTTTTAACGAATGCTTTCTAATGGGCAGAGAGAGGAAAGAGAGAGAAAGAAAGAGAGAGAGAAAGAGAGGAGAAGAGAGAGAGAGAGAGAGAGAGAGAGAGGAGAGAGAGGAGAGAGGAGAGAGAAAGAGAAAGAGAAAGAGAGGAGAGAGAGAGAGAGAGAGAGAGAGAGAGAGAGAGAGAGAGAGGAGAGAGAGAGAGAGAGAGAGAGAGAGAGAGAGAGAGAGAGAGAGAGAGAGAGAGAGAGATATTCCCGGCTACGGCTATGTTGACAACCAAGCTTTTTGCCATTGAGACCCATGTAAAAAAAATCAGTTCTGGAAGAAACAGATCCCTTCTCCAAGAATCGATTATTTTACAAGGATTTAAATGAAGAAAATGGAAGTTCATTGCTGCCACATTGTAAGAGTCGCAACACTCATCGGCTGAATTTCAGCTCATTCGATCGTCGGAACATCCTCGGATGTCATAAAGTAACACAGCCGAGAGGCGTTCTCTACGGGAAGAGAAAGACCCATATAAAAGGTTGGGTCTGCTCTTTCTCTATGATCAGCATCAATGCACCAATCAAGGTTTTTTGGAAGGAGCACGAGACATGTTTAGCGAGCACCACTCCCGGAATACTCCCGGAAAACACCCCAATTACGATGTACAAAGAGATGAGAATCTCCGCGAGAAATTTAACACCCCTTCTCACACGATCTGATGTGGTGGCTAGAACACATACACACATGCACACATATACATGCAAAACAACACTCAACAAAAATATCGTACACAAGAGAAACCGCCACCGCCGTCAACGCAAGAAAATTATGGCGGAAGGGAACGTTTCAGGCCTATTCCGAGGGGTTGTTTATATACCCGTTCATATCCGTCGTCGTGTCAGGGTTTCAGACGATTACAAGGGGGTGAGAAGGGAAGACGGCAAGGGCGCTGGAGAGGGGGGGGAGGGTTCGCATAAGGCTGCCCGGGAGTTACGAGTGGAAATTAAAATTCCATGCAAGCCCTAATTAGAGCAAGACTTTGAGTGCTCTAACAATCGGGCGAACAGAAAATAAAGTCATTTACATGCATTAGCAGCAGAGAGCGGCACTCGGCATAGGTTTGGCGAGGGGGGTGGAAGGAGGGGATGGGGGGGGAGGAGGGAAGGGGGAGTCCAGAGCGGGGCTGTAACATATCCGATTATGATCAACTTCATATTTTCCCGCGCTTGAAATGAAATGTAGGACGCGGCTGCTGCCACTATCACGCGTTCTAGTGTGAAGTCACATTGATACTGGATATGACTTCATCCGTATCGGATTGGATGTATCACGCCAGGGTCGACTTTTGATGGGTGTTAATCGCAATGGAAACATACAGTGTCATAGTGGCGTATTTGGCACGAGTTCCGCGTACAACAGGTCAGTCCGGTAACGCTTTACATTTGGGGGGAGGGGGGGAGGGGGGTGGCAGGAACACGACCGGGATGTATTTTCCTAGCAGTCTTCCAGAAGATACAGGGATGCACGTAAAACACTTTCTGAACGTATTTCTGTGGAATAGCCGAGAGAACCGATCTGATCATTCGTATGATATACGCCCGGAACGTACGCTGGACGCATACCTCGATGCACCGATCTGGATCAGCCACAGAACACAAGGCAGATTAGCTGATACGGCCGTCCGAACAGGTGCTCATGATCCGAACGTATAAAAGCCCAACGCTCCAACGCTCTTATCTTAATTGTCAGTTACCAAGCAAGGTAGAAGAAAACACGGTACATGCGATTCGAGACTTTCGCCGCCAGGGGCGTCCCGATCGCTGCCGATGACACCGTAGGCTGATCAACTTCCAAGTTAATCAAATGGGAGAAAAGTGGCTTCGTAAGCCAAATGTGCCCGGTACGCTCCTTCACGGGAACCGAAATCAACACAAACGTGCACAAAACTTGTTTTCATCTACCTCAGTCAGTTGCAAATAATGTGTCGGGTTTTTTCCCTTCTTTTTGTCCTTAAATGAGTATAATTTATCCCCTTTTTTTTTTCATTTTAAGTGCAATATACCGTTCCATTAACTATCGCCAATGACCACTTGTTAGGTGACGAGAAAAGAGATCCCATTTTCACGAGAAAACAAGAAATAAACAAATAATAAAAAAAAAGAACTCGGCCAACTTGTGGACTTGTGAACTAGCGTTCCACAAGTATAGTACCACTCGTTCGGTTGCCGACAAAACTATAAAAAAGGAGTTGAAAAATCCGCGAATAAAAGCTTGAGAGCTCAAATAAGAGGTAGAGAAAACATGGATGACGGGGGGAGGGTGGAGGAAGGTGGTAGAGAGTCGTAATAATAAAACGTCTTCACAAGAAGACGGGTCTTAGGGAGAGTCGGGGGTGGTGGGGGAGGAGGGGAGGAGGAGAAGGGGAGGCAAAGGTGCGGAGAGAGTATAGAAACAAAAATAAAGTAGGTTTTGATGTATCTGATTTTATTTTCCAACTCGACAGATAGTTTCAGTTGAAGCGTTGCCTTAACCGCCGTGGCGTTCCTGCTCGCACTGAACTGGACAAGAGGGTGGACTGTGACGGAGGAGGGGGGGGGGCAACGCGTGGCGAGGAAAAGTTGCGGGAAGGGGTGTTCGGAGGGCGGCATCGGCAGGGGTTGAAGGGTAAAGTTGAGCAATCGTCGGTTGTCGGTTGGTTGCCCGTTGCCCCGCGTTCAATCTTTGGTCCAGTATCTAGTATTAAAATTCAATACACAAGTCGTGGCAGGTATAAACAAATAATTGCGAGAATCTTTGGCCGTGATGGTGGTGGTGATTGAGGTGGTAGTGGTGACGGTACAGAGGAAGGGGGGCAGTCGATCCAATTCGGTGGTGAATGAGGAGCGGGGGAGGGGGGGGGGAGGGCGGTCGAATGCTGGTCGTGCCAAGACAATAGCAGTAGCGGTGGCCGGTGAGCATAAATAAGTTATTCCGACGAGGAACCTAGCTTCTCTCTACCAAGGGTCGTGCTTTTGCCCTGCCATACCCTGGCTCCCCAAATACCCCCCCCGTCACCCCTTCAGTGTGTGCCCTCCCGTTAACACCCGACCTCCCCTCCGCAACAATGGTTCCATTCGATTTTCCACTCACATCCCTCGTGAGTTTCGAGTTCGCACGGGTCAATAGAATTTAAAAAAAAAAAAAAAGTTTTTTTTATTACTATATATTTTTTTAATACTCTGTAGGCATGAGTAATCTCCATGCTGTACCCAAGGTCCTGAGGACACAGTTTCATACAATAAAGAAAAAACACACACAAAAAAAAAAACACAAAAAAAAACAAGAAAAGCTGCCGACCTGCCGGGACAATAATGAGTCTGTTGTTCCAAACTTTCGCTTCAGACGAATGAATCAGCGAATCCCGTGTAAGACTGTATACAGTATGTTAGAAAAACGTTGCAAGCTTTGAAACGTTTCAAGGTAGATTTAAAAGATTCCAATAAAGGCCGATCATATACTTTTCAATCACACTGGTCGTTATGAGTGACTTTGAACCGAATGTTTGGACATGTTGCTCGAAACTGTACCACCTCAAAATATGACATGGGGGGGGGGGGGGGTTAGATTTCAGCTTCATGTTGATCGTCATCAGTGAGGGGCCTAAAACCACATTAATAGAGGTATATTTGTTTCGAAATCTACATTTGACATTTATTTAAAAATCGATAAGACCATTCTGACACTTGAATTCATTGAACCTGAAGCTATAGGGCCTGGAGTATTCGAGTCTCAATTGTCTTTAAAGCAAATATGTCCCCGCATGGGATGAGTTATAAACCTCTATAGAACAATTCGCTACAAAAGCAGCCAGAAAATTCGCCGAGAAAATTGTACTATTGACAAAATTGACTAAAAGTATTGTTTAAAATATCAAGAAATCTTATCCCGTAATCTATTTTTAAATCATTGAATTAGGAAAAAGTTTAATGTTTTATTACTTATTCTTCAAAAATCAAAAAATCCTTCATAGATCCTACGAGATCCGTATTCTATAGACATTGGGCAATTTAGAATGCTTCCACTATGGAGGAAAAGCCCCGTAGGAGAAAGTATAGATTCTTTTAATTTGGTGATTCTAACACTGAGAGATTTCTTGTTTAACCCAAGATGTATTCTGTTTGTGTTAAAGAGACTGCACAGTGAAATATTAACTAAAGGGAAATTCCTTTAACCCAAGGAAAATTTCTGCTGCTACAAGTAAAAGGTTCTTTGCTGTGACAGTGATTCTCCTTCATGCAACAGAACTTTACTTCGGGCAAGGAAAACTGTCACAAGACTCACAAGTAAACGTGTTTCATTGTTTTTGAAGAAGTGGTTTCTCTCAGTTCACAATCACAGAGAAAATCATACTAGCTGTATCATAAATAATTCGGTTTAAATTTACAAAGAAACTTCCTTGATAAAAGCAGAAGTCTCACAACCAGTTAAAGCTTATGAGAGTTGACTGTTTCAGTAGGGTGATTAAATCGTACATCGATTGCCGTCCGAGGACTTCTGGTTCCAAACTCTGATTCAATGTATTTTCCCTAAAAGCGCATTTACAAACGGCAATTTCGGCTATTAAATCAAACAATTAATGCGACTTTATTGTGATTATGAACTCTACGTCCTCGAAAATTTTTCATTTTGCCTGATCTAACAACTAAAACTGCCGAAATCAACAAGATATAACAGATTAAACGATGCATTTCGAGGTTGGAATCACCCAAATTGTATTGTTGTTGTGGAATGGGTGGGAATCTGGCGAGAATTTGGGGTGATTCCAACCTCCAAATACATCGTTTGATCTATTGATTTCGGCAGTTTTAGTCGCGGAACCGCAGGCATAACTAAGCATTAAAGACGTAGAATTCATAATCGCAAAATGGTCGCATTAATTGTTTTATTTAATAGCCTGAAATTCCGTTCAAAAATGCGCTTACGGGGAGAACATAGAATCAAAGTTTGTTAGGAGTCAGAGGTCTTCGGACGGTAATCGATACGATATATCGCTCAACTGAAACAGTCTATTCCTATTCGCGAATCATAAATGGGAAACTCTTCGTTCCGGCAAAAAAAGAAAATAAATTCTCGTTGCAAGTAAGAGGTTTCGTTTCGCCATTAAAAAAAAAAAAGAGAGAACAAAAACTACCCTGTATTTAACACATTCATTAATAATTGCTATTCTCGTTGTTTACTGTTTACTTTGATCGATCTTGTCTCATTACCGATGACTTTTTCCACCCTCTCTTTCGTGCGATTCGCGGTTTGTAAAAGGCTTGATTATTTATGCGGCGTTCGTATATGTATATAAACGGCGGCGAAGGCGAAGTGTCGTGGTCGCAACACACAGTGGATCAGAAAAATTGACTTTTCGAGACAAGAAAAGGTTTGGTTCTTTCTGTTGCAAGAACGTCTTAATCTTGATCTTATCTTACAAAAACTGAGCAATCTGTCCCATATATTTTAAGCTGCAAACTTAATAAATGAAAGCATTTCTTTTTTTAAGTTTTTTAAAGTTATACAGATTTTTATTGTCTATAATTATTCCCGGAAAAATTATGTCCAGAAAAATCCAAATTCCGATGCACGGTGTGCTGAGGCATTTTCTCCTACATAAGCGTGAGTTCGTATGTTCCGCTGTCCCGTTTTCTGGTATCTGATACAACACTCCACGACTCGCGCACATAACTCTTACTTTGTCTTCACTCGCGCGCAGCATGCACGGGGCACAGGACAAGGCAGGCAGTGCACCGGGAGGGGCGGTGGGGGAAGGAAAGGTGCTGGTGGAATGGGGGAGGGGGAGGGCTGAAAAGTGAGAGCCGGTGCGAATCAATCGCGAGTCGTTTCGTTAAAAAAGTTTGAAAAATGCAATTAAGCAACTGAATAAGAACTCGCGAGTTTTCTCTTCACTCCCCTCTTTCCCTCCCACCCACCACGCTTTCGCCGCCGAGACTTTCCCCTCCCTCCCCCTCCCTCCCCCAATCTTACCCTTCTCCCCCCCTTTCCTCCCGAACCCTTGTTTCCTTAACGTTTTCTTCTTGCTCTTCTTGTCGTTTGACTTTCGACTCACGGAAAGTTTTAATGTGCAGGTCCTCGCTTCCCTTTTTTTTTTTGAACATGTTTACTTGTTTTTTTGATGACTGGCAAATTTAAGCTTTTCATACACAAGCTACCGTTGAAAACGGTATTAGTCTCGTCAAAAGCAATTTCTCGGAGATAAATTGGGCGGAAAATAAATCAAATCGCTGGCCTCTTTAAACTCCGTTTTCTTGCGAGTTTTTTATTTCTTTCCCCAACGGTTTTTGTTTTCGTTTAATCGATAGGTAGTTGAAGTTATATCAAGTATGGTGTGTACTTATGCAACTATATGATCGACCTCTTGAACAAATTGGGAGTTAAGAACGCATATTTTTACGAAATAATTGGTTATAGGAAGATTCGTCCGATGATTTTCATCCAAATTAGGATCGGTCCAAAATATTACGTCCGATAAATTAACGTCCATCTAATTTTAAATATATCTGGTCTCAAAGAGA